>JAMPIV010019676.1:0-82089 GCA_024509875.1 Oreohelix idahoensis
TAGGTGGAGCGGTAACAGCCATCTTCGTTTTCTTACCAACCTCTTTCTTGCTGAGGAATCCACGATTTATGGCCTGAAAAAGTCTCCCAGCCGCTGCTTTTCGAGTGGCCAACTCTTCTTTGATGCCCCCCTTTCGGTCTATAATAGCTCCGAGATATTTAAAGTGGTCGACCTGCTCCAGGACCTGTTCTCCCAACTTAATCTGATGTTTTCTTTCTTCTCGTGATATCACCATGGATTTTGTTTTAGAGCTGCTTATGACCATCCCTCTCTTCTCCAGCTCTTCCTTCCAGACTTGCAGGTTGGATTGGAGATGTGCCCCTGATTTAGCAATCAGGACAACATCATCAGCAAATGCTAGCTCTGAAATACAGACCTGTCTCATCTTCCAGTACCCCACTGAATACTTTCTTGTTCTCTCCTTACATGCCTTGATGACATCGTCCATGTGGAGTATGAAAAGATAAGGTGACAGGATATCGGCCTTGTCTTCACAGTGGTGTGGATCCTGAAACCTCTTCTGACTTTATAGTTTGCTGTCCTCACATAATTTCTGCAAGACTTGTAGAAAGCTCTGTATAGCATGAATCAGAGGTGCTGGAATGTTCTTCCTTGCCAAACAGTCCCAAAGTTTGCTCCAGGGGACCCTGTCAAACGCCTTTTCCAGATCTACGAAACAAAGATGGATCTCACTCTTGTACTCAAAAAGGCCTTTTCACACTCAGCTGCCTAAGTGTGAAGATTAGGTCTTGAGTACTTCGGTTTGCTCGGAATCCGCACTGGGCTTCATCCAATTGTGGCTCAGCTAGGCATCGGAGTCTCTGCTCTAGGATTCTAGAGTAGATTTTACCAGGGACACTGAGAAGGGATATGCCTCTGTGGTTTCCACATTGTCGATTGTCACCCTTTTTGAAAATCGGTGTTATGATGGCAATCTCCCAATCCTTTGGTATGGCCTTGTTGCACCACGCTGCTTGTAGGACTCTTAAGAGTAATAGGTCGCCTGATGCTCCCATGTACTTAACCATTTCTGGTGTTATACCATCATGCCCTGCTGCTTTGCCCATCTTGATTTTCTCCAGTGCTGCCTTCAGTTCTTCCATCTTTATGTCATCTTCATCACCATTTGTATCCTCTTCTGTGCTAGTGGTTATCATTTCTGATGCTTGACCTTGCTCACCATCAAGGAGTTCTGAGAAATATTCTTTCCATCTTTCCATTACTTCCTTCGGGGGCAGTAAGCAATTTGCCTTGCTTGTCCTTTATAAATTTAAGAGGGCATTGTTTTTTCCTTCCTCATGTTCTTTAGGGTCTTATAGAACAATTTCTGGTTTTCTTGCGCATCCTTTTCTAGCTTTTCTCCAAATTCTTCCCAGGACTTCTGTTTTGCTGCTAGCACCTTGTTCTTTGCTTCTGTTCTGAGTATCACATATTCTCTATATTTCTCTATTTGTCCTGCTGTGTTTTTAGCTCCTAAGTATTGTTTCCATGCCATTTTCTTCTCTCTTATTTTCTCTTTGACTTCCTCTGTCCACCAAGGTGTCCTCTTTCTCTAGTTCCCAAGTCGGACTTCACCACATGCTTCTGCAGCAGCTGTCTTTATGATGTCCTTGAATTTAAGCCAGAGGGTTTCCAAGTCATCAGGTTGTTCTTCTGTGTTTCTCACCGCTGTAGCAATAAGCCCCTGATATCTGGTCTTAATTTCTGGCTCTTTCAGCTTGTAGGTCTTAATGCTCATTTCTTCCGTTCGTTTACTTGGTTTCTTGCGTGGTGCTGGGCAGTTCCTAGGCTGAGCAACTCTTTCAGTTGTTCTTTTGATTGTAAGCAGGTAGTGATCACTTCCAATCTCTGGCCCCCTCCAGACTCTAGCATACCGGACATATTTGAATGAGCTCCTCCTAACAATGGCATAGTCGATCACTGACTTCTCATTCTTTGTTGGTTCACACCTAGTGTATGCATGTATGCGCTTATGGGGGAACTTTGTGTTGGTAATGATCAGATTCTGCTCACTGCAGAATCTGAGGAGTCGCTTTCCATTGTCATTGAGAGTATCTTCTCCATATCTTCCGATAACTCCACCCCATCTAGCATGGTCATTTCCAACTCTGGCATTAAAATCTCCGAGCATGATAACTTCATCTGGCAGTCATCCACTGTCCTTTGAAGCAGCTCGAAGAATTCCTCCTTGACCTCTGCTCTCTCATCCTCATTTGGCCCATACACTATGACCAGGTTGACTATGGTTTCTCCTTCTTTTAGTTTTACAACCATAAGCGCTCCGAGACAAAGTTCCATCCCTTGATACTATCTTTTTGATTTTGGGCCACAATGCAACCCACGCCCCCTTTAGCTCTTTCAGACATGGGTACACCACTGTAGAGCAGAGTGTTGCCATCGAGATCCATGACTCCTTGTCCTTTTTTCTTTGTTTCCGTTATAGCCAAGATTTCTAGTTTTGCTTTCCTCATCTCTTCCACCAGCTCCTCTTCCTTCCCATTTATACTTCTTGTGTTCCAAGTTCCATAAGTCGTAGTCCGTAGTCCGTTCCAGTTCGTCGCCTTTAGAATCAGTCCGGTTTTCTCTCTTAAAATTTCTTTTAATCAAAGAGTTTAAAGACAAACAGGTGATTGGCCTGTTGTGCCTTTGCATCCATGGTGGAGGGGCTGCCTCCCTTACGGCCTCCATGCAGGCCGCCACTCCTCCACACAAGTTTTCATGCGCACATAAATACACACACACACACACACACACACCCTGTCTATGACTCTCACTAACTTTCTCACACTTTCAAGCACACACATTGACACGATCCATGACTATTACTAACTGTTTCACAGTTTTACGCACACCCACACCCACACACACACACACACACACACCCTGTCTATGACTCTCACTAACTTTCTCACATTTTCAAGCACACACATTGACACGGTCCATGACTATCAACACAGAGCAAGCAAGCTCGGAGCAAGCAAGAGGACATGCACACCATCATAGCTGGCTGACGCTGGAGCTGGGTTGGCCATGTCCTCAGAAGAGACCCCGATGCCATCACAAGAACAGCTATGCTTTGGACCCCTGAAGGAAAACGAAAGAGAGGCCGACCAAAAACAACCTGGCGGAGGACTGTGGAGGCTGAGATGCAAAGAACCCCCAACGAGAGTTGGGGCCTACCCACGAAGGATGGCCGCCGACCGAGCAAAGTGGAATCAATTTGTTGTTGCCCTACAAGACGCCACTAGGCGTGATGGCCACTGACTGCTTTGACGGTCGGCGGCTATGGATCAAAGAACAAGAAAAAGAATGACTATCAACACTCAATACCCATTTTAAAAGACTCAAACAATTCCCTACCCTCCACAGTCCCATCACATGTCACACACACAAACACACCACATAAAAAGACCATGACTATCCAACGTACTTAAATCACAGTTTCATGATAGCACAATAAGTTCCACAGTGTCAAGCACACGACAACCACATTCCATGACTATCACTAACCCCATCACAGTGTCAAGCACACAAACACACACATATTGTCCATGACTATCACTAACGTATCTCACAGTGTCAAGCACACAAACACACACATTGTCCATGACTATCACTAACGTATCTCACAGTGTCAAGCACACAAACACACACATTGTCCATGACTATCACTAACGTATCTCACAGTGTCAAGCACACAAACACCCCCCATTAAGCATATCGGACCCAACCACCCCCTTTGTACTACAAATCAGTCCCAAAATGCAAATAGGGACAGACCACCCACCCCATCTCCACCCCCCCCCATATCCAAACTACCTCCCACCCCTCCCACCACACTACAACACACACCCCCCCTTTATGTGTTTTATCCTTCTTTATTTCTCAGTTTCCCACACCCAACCCCCACACTCCCCTTCCCCAACTAAAACTCACAACACAACTCCCCGCCCACCCCACCCTCCCCTTTTCCACAACTACAACCCACACACCCCACACACACAAACACCCACAACTTACCACCACCCACCTTGAGATGGACCAAATTGTTTACACTTCATTTTTAATCATCTTGATCACCCAGCTACCGATATTTTTCGTTGTATTTGTCTATGGTCAACAATTCTCAAACCTAACAATCATCTTCTTCCTTTTCATAGACGAGGATTATTAATTTTTACGATTCCTTTACTCACCCTCTCTTTTCTTTTGAATCTTTCCTATACTTACACCAACCCACTATTATTACTTATGTATTATTGACTTTTCTTCATTATAATCCCCTTTTCTCCTACCTTTTTTTTTCTTGATCCCCCGTCCTTTATTTTCTTTTTCCCAACTTGTTTTCTATCTTTACCCTCCACCCCTTCCCCTTCTGTCTCTCTTCTTTCTCCTTCAGTTCATTCCAAACGTCTCACTGGTCTACATCTTTCCACATGTCTTCTTTTTACCCTCTTTTTTATTTCTTCATCTCCTTTTCTATCTTGTTTATTATTTCTTGTCATCCCGCACCTTCCGTCACCCTTATGTCTGTCGCAACTCTTTCTTTTTTCTTCACTCATTTCTCCCCTCCCTTTCTTTTCCCCCCCCCCCCCCTCCCTTTTTCTCTCCCATCCCCCACTTCTTTCATTTGTCAATTTTCTTATCTGTTAAGTTACAAAGGTTTGCTTCAGTCTGAACTATTACTAGGTATCACCCCGCTTCCATCATTTCTGGTTCTCCCCTTTCTATGTTCGTAATTACACTTTCTCATTTCATATTCCACTTTTCTGGGCACTGTATTGCCTCCCCCCCTTGTCATATAACTAGAAACCATAATTCTTAATTCTAAAAGTTCATCAAAACTGGGGACATATCTATTGGAAATCTTAGTGCCTTACAAACTGGTAAATGGTCTACCCTGGCAGAAAACGCACTTAAAATGGGTCATGATGTGATGAAAGACGGCTGCCTTGGTTTCACTCGCGCGGAGTACTACTGAACCCCCCTCCCCCTGTCCTCCAATGGTAAGGCGAATCATGAAATGTCTTTCCACCCCTCCATCAAGTTTGCCCGGGAATCCCTCTTGAAGGAGAGACATCAAAGCCTTGATAACCCTTCTCAAACTTTCATCGGGTGGGCCTGCTGTTGTCTTCAGAACGAGCTTTTTTTCCTTTGTATCTTCATTTTAACCAGTCTCCCCCTTCATCCCCCTCGTTAATTGTACAAAAAGCGAGACCCGATCTCCTTCTTCCCTTCTGAGAGAGAGAGAGAGACCTGAAGATGCGAGAGAGAGAGTGGAGACCATAGAGAGGAAGAGAGAGAGAGGAGAGAGAGAGAGATCTCCCCGCCCTCCCCTTCCACTTGTTTCGCTCCCTAAAGAGTTTACCCAAGAACAACTTACCCCCATTCTTCTACTTTTAACCTTCTTAGCCCCAAACTTGGCCACACCAGTCAGTGACCACGAGTCCACGACGCAATCCCCATCCTGTAAGGCAGCGACAAACTCTCTCAAACTTTGTTCGGTTTGTTTCCATATTTTGGGCAGCAACTTATTCTAACTCAAAGTCGATCATCTTCATTTCCTCTTTAGTTCTCCGCAAAGTTTTCTTTTTAATATTCCGGCTCTCGTCGCCACTCCTTCTTGAGTTTCATAGAATATTTTGAGTTCTGTTGAATGTTTTCCCCCTTTTTTTCCTTGTGAGGGATATTGCTCCCCTAGTTCCTTTCCTTTTTAACCCTGCTTTGATTTTGTTTATATATTCTTTTTTTGCTCCCCGAGTACCGCCCAGTCCTTTTGTTCCTTCCCCTTTTGGGTTTCACCCTACAAAAAACAGTTTTCCCCCTTTTGTTTTTTTTTCTGTTCTTTTCTTTCTTTTTCTCTCTCTTCACACCTTTCATCTCTCTTCCACCTCTCTCCCTCTCTCTTTCTCTCTTCTCTCTTTCCAGCTATTCCTCTCCCCTCTTAACTCTCTTCCATCTCTCCTCTCGTCTCTCTCTCTTCTCTTCTACATTTTTTTCACTATGTATTTGTTTGGACATATCTGTGCATTCTGTCCAAGTTCTATCCTTTTTCTCTTATTCCTACCGCCTCTCCCTTACTCTGCTCTCATCTCTCTTCTCATTCTCTCTCCTCTCATCTTCTCTCTCCTCTCTCTCTCTCTCTCTTCGTATATTCGTCAAGTATGCTTCCTGTGTGTAGGTCGAGTATGACGCTTTAAACAATGGAAATAGGAGAAAAAAAAACCGTAAAAAAATGAGAGACTGGCTGGACAAATTCTGGAGGTACACATTTTATAATAATATAACCAGATTCCTGGAATTCTATTTCTTCTTCGTTCTCCCTCAGAACTTTCAAATTGAAAAGATGTTCTGTAGAGTGTTTTCTCTGTTTTGGAAGACGGGGGCAAGAGTATGAACGCCCAAGTAAAAAATGTGGGAGAAACATGAGGGAGAAACATGTGGCACTGACACTAAGAAAACTGAAATTGATTCTTTCCTTAACTTCCTTTTTTTTTCCGCCTCGTGGAGCCACCCTACTGCTCTCCACTCCCCCCACACCCAAGCCTTTTATTTTTTTGACAATGAAGACTGCGTCAAAAGCCGATGGGAGTCTCCTAGAAGACCCAAAAAAAAAAAAAAATTGAAAAGGACTATTGCTTCTTTTAGAATGTCATAAGAGGCGACTGTTCAAATGACAACAATGATAATCGTGAGTGAGTTGTTGGTGTGACGAATGGAGAGATTCGTTGTTTGTAAATATATATATTGCTTATTTTGGTATGCTTGTTTGGGTTAGCTTGAATGAAAAACTTGTTCAGGTCGAGCAACGCAACCTTTTGTTAGCGCATGTTATACAAATGTTTGTGAGCGAAAAATCACGTGGGAATTGAAGGAAATTGTTGGGGGTGGAGTTTCCAGGGGAGATTAGGACGGAGTTTATTAGTTGTTCGCTGGGTTTATTTGAGAGAGCAATGGGTATGGTCTCATTGTTATGAAACGGAGGAAAAATAACGCGATAGAGTTTAACGAATTTGATTGATTCGTTTGCTAATTTCGTGGTTAGGCTTGTGTAGGTAGGCAGCTGGTAATATATGTTTGTTTGTTAGTTGCTTCTCCACGGGATTTGTGTGATGTTTTCGGTGGATCACTTGCTTCATTTACTAGTTATATGGTTACTGAATCCCTTTGTTCGGTGCATACTTTCATTACCTTGTTTCTTTGGGACTGAAAACACTCTGAGTTGTTGGCTGGCTGTACGAGTGACTATGTGATATGCGAGGTGCCTTTATCACAACTCCTAGACAATTACACGTGCCCAACTCAAAGGTAATACCTTTCTAATACTTTATTCATTTTTTATCTGAACTCAACCCACCACGAGTTACCACAACGGGTTAATTGTTAATTGTTAATCATATTCGGACCTTCACTGGCACTCCGGGCTAAATCCCATAGGTGCATCAGTCTCCCTCAGCAAATGTCGAAGAGTGTTGAATGCTAATTGTAACCTGTTACATGCTGGTTGTACATACGACGGTTTGGCATCCTCTCTCACGTCCATTTCTGCAAAGTCCCCACGTTTTGATACCAAACTCCTACAGCCGCAAGCCTTGTTGGATTCATCCTTTGCAGTGTTCCTATATTTCTGCGAGGCGTATCATTGTAATAAGCCCTTAGTAAATCCTCTACTTATCCTTGTCACTGTGTCCCCACAATTGGTGCACTTCGTTGCCAGTCTGTCAGTAACTCTGTATTTTGCCACGGACCAAATGGCTTGGCGAGGGTCTAGTTGAATCCACTCAACAGTTTTTGAAGTCTTGAGGATTCTATTGATGTTTTCCATTCCTGCCGCAGCCATTCCGTTCCTGTACTTTCCGAAAGCATGGCTTGAGAGTCCTGGCAATATAACTGCCCTGGTTGAATGGAGTTTCAAGGCAACCATATCAAGTGCTCAGTACAATGCCTCTACCTCCATTATGCTCATGCTGGAGGTTGTTGTCATGTAGGCTCCATCTGATTAGGCGACGACCCCGCCTTGTTATTCTCGC
Source organism: Oreohelix idahoensis (assembly GCA_024509875.1). Classification (NCBI taxonomy): domain Eukaryota; kingdom Metazoa; phylum Mollusca; class Gastropoda; order Stylommatophora; family Oreohelicidae; genus Oreohelix; species Oreohelix idahoensis. The sequence continues at coordinate 8,031 of JAMPIV010019676.1, forward strand.
AGAGAAGCCTCATCCTGATTTCTCACCACGCACTACCAGACCCATCATGTGGTACATGTAAGGCGTTTTATCATCCCCAGCGGTGATCCCTACTTATCAGCTTGTTTAATCTCCATACTCAGCTTTTCCATTGCCCTAAAGATCTGCACTCTCTTGCCAAAGGCTAATGTTGATCCTGCTGGTAGTTTATCCAGTTCTATTCTCACCTGACATTACTCCATCTCTTCCTCCCTTTTGGCATACATTTTCTAACACAGGATCACCTGACCAATCCGTAGCTCATGACTGTTGCCATACATCGACAGCCACCTCTTGATTCTTGCTCCTTTGATGTCAGCTTACATTGCTCTTTTTATCAGGAAGTTACCAACTTATATGCTTTTGCTTGGGCCAGCGCATTATCTGAGATCGATTTTCGACAGCTAAGCCGAAGCATTGTATCGTTTTTTCACCTTTTGGGGTTTCACGCGTAAAGCGCTACATACTAGTCGCCCATCCAATTCTTTTTGATAATACAGGCTATCCAGTCGTTTACATCTGGGAACACTGTCAGCGTGAGTATTGGTGGTCCACGTAGGGTTTATTATTCTAGGTTTATTTCCTGTCATCTTCTGCCTCTACTTCGTTTCACTCCTTAAGTTAGTCCTCTTTTGATATTCCTCTGTCATTTCATTTTTCCATGTATATTTTTTCCAGCCATTATCGTTTTTGCGAAAGTTATTTGTCAATATTAATTCGCTTTCTATACCTGTTTCTTTCTCTTCAATCCTGAGGAATACGCGCTAGGTACGATATATACGTAGAATGTCAGGGCTTGCAGGGCGTCAGATAGGCGTGATAAGTCGGGTTCGCTGAACACCAGGACGTTATGCAAATCGTCTTCATTTCTCACCGGAGCGCGACACGAGCGTCTTCTCGGCATAAAGTCCCGTGAGGGGTGTGTACTTTACATCCTGCATACCGGTCAGTATCCAGACATTTGTCTGGGAAAATCACAAACAGACACGGCGCGCTCAACGTTGGGCCATGGTCAGCTGTAGTGTGAAATCTGCCCTGCAATCGGAGTTCAGGGCTGTCTGGGATTTGAATCTGACAAGCGTCATACATCGTGTCTGTAGGTGACAGTTAACGACACGCGTTAAGCGGGACGTAAATGTTGGGAGTAGGGGATGATAATTTCGCTTTGCGAAGTAAGTTTATTGGGCCTCTTTTGGTCTGTATTTTAAGTTAGTGAGCCAAGTTTGATACTCTTATTTTCATTCTCGCTGCATAGACTAGCCTCAGGTAGATAGGGTCGCTCGAAAATAGAATTGCTGTTAGCGCAGATCCTCTGTTTTTTTCGGCTATTTGGCGAACTTACCTAGATACCTTCCAGAAAATATATTTTCAGCATTTTTATTCTTTAAGTGTGGTGCGGACTACCTGTAATTCTGTGTTTGAGGTATTTAATATGTATAGATATAGTAATGTTGTGAGTGTTAAAGTGTTAAATTCGCTTAATTCATGTTTCATCCCTATTTCTTTAGCGCTGAATGAGAAAATATAAGTGGTAGGCTATTATATTTTCTAGGGAAGCATTCAGTGGAAAGCAGAATAAAATTAAAATTTCTAGCTTATAACGGCAATTGTAGCTACAGTAGAACATCCAGTGTATCCGAACACCCAATTAATCCCGAACATCCAATTATCCGAACACTTTTTCTATAAAAAAAAAAATCCGATGCCACAGTCACGTTAGAATAAAATTCTGAATCTTCTGATGCGGCAATCTTCAAATGTGTGCGAACAATTAGTATAGAGAATGGGATGGCTAATGGTCGGGTCGCTTACGTACAGGAAGTCAGTTAGATCATAAAGTCAGTTAATATCAGGTTTACAAAATACAGTGTACGTGTGCGTTCTAGGTAGAACACTGGCTAAACAGACAGTTCAACTTAAAATAATTGTGTCTGCTACTACAGCAGAATAATTTTGGTGTACAAGGTGAAACTGTGTCTTCACTTGCGAGGATTTTCAATGTTGGGAAAGCTACCGTCTCTGACATTAAAAGTAACAAGGATAAAATTATGAGTTTTGCATCGAAATTTGATAGTGAAAATGGGTCGAAGAAACGTAAAACCATGAGAAATGCGAAAGATGTGAAATTGGAAGAGGCTTTGTATATATAGTTTGTGCAAAGAAGAAGCAAAGGGGAACCTATCTCTGGTTCTCTGTTGTGTGAAAAGGCACTTCAGTTCAACAATCAACTTGACGGTCCTCCTGACTTTAAGGCTAGCCAGGAATGGTTAAGAAACTTTAAATCTCGTCATGGCATACGAGAATTGGAGATTCAAGGGGAATCTTTATCTAGCGATGCAACTGCCGCTAAAAATTTTTATAGAAACATTCTTGGCTTTTTTGGAAGAAGAAGGTTATTCACTCGAGGATGTGTATAATGCCGATGAGACTGGCTTATACTGGAAATCATTGCCTCAAAAATCACTTGCATCTCAGCGCGAAGCAGCTGCCCCTGGGTTTAAAAAGTGCAAAGAGAGAGTAACAATTTTGGTAGCCGCGAATGCCAGTGGAAGTCATCGTTTACCGGTGCTAATGATCGGCAAAGCCAAAAAAAACCACGTTGTTTAAAGAATGTGACATGTCTCCCATTGTGTTACAAAGCACAGAAGAGTGCTTGGATGAATAGTGAAATATTTCTTGATTGGTATACAAATCAGTTCATCCCAAATGTGAAGAGGTTGGGAGAACAAGAAAAGAAAACTGGAAAAGTAATTCTTCTACTGGACAATGCACCATCTCATCCAGAGACGGATACATTGAATGCAGTTGATGCAAATTTTAAAGTAATTTTTCTGCCTCCCAATGTAACAGCACTGATTCAACCAATGGATCAGGGTGTTATAGCAAAGCTTAAAAAGATGTACAAGAAGGAAGTCCTGCGTCGTTTATTGTTGGCTGAAGATGAAGAAAGTGTGGTGGCGTTTTCCAAAAAGCTTAATCTCAAAGACTGCTGCTATATGTTAGCTGATGCTTGGACCACCCTGTCACAGGATAATCTCAACAAGGCTTGGAGTAGATTGCTTGGGAAAAAAGGAGGAAATGAAACTACTGCAGTGGACACAAATGATGATTGTATAAATGAAGTTGTGGAACTGTTTCAAGCAATGCCCGGATTTTCGGACTGTGACAAAGATGATGCACACATGTGGCTAGAAGATGATAATGATTCTGGTTTTCAGTTTTTGAATGACGAAGAAATTTTGTCTTTTGTGCAAGAAGAAAACCAAATACATGTAGTGACCGATGATGAAGACACCTCAGAAGTACATGATGTACTTGTAGATTATGAAGAAAAACCAAAACGTCGACCAAGTCCTGAAGAGGCCTTTATAGCACTAGAGACTGCGATGGCTTGGTACGAGCAAGAAGATGACAGCTGTCCTACACAGCTTCTGCTGTTGAAGAGAATGCGGGACTTAGCAGCCAAAAGGAGACTATCCAGTTTGGTGCAAAAGAGGATTCCTCATTATTTTAAATAGTGGGCTACATCTGTGCAAGTACATATATACGTAAGTTGCGCCTGGTTTTGAATCGTTTGTAATGTTATTTTGAAAACATTTCTCTTTCTTAACAAAAATAATTAATACAAGAAGTACATGCACTGCAGTGTAATAAAAGATTTTGGTGATACAGTGATCTAATACAGTGTGGGTATTATTATTACAGTACAAGTAAATATGTTTTATAGTGTATTTTCCTTGTGATGGTTAATTATTTTTAGAAATATGTGTACATGTACTCGATACATTATGTAATCCAATTATCCGAACATTTGATTATCCGAACGATGCTCGGTCCCATGGGGTTCGGATAAATGGAGTTCTACTGTATTTATAAATTTAATTTAACTGCTAATACTCAGTCGAGTGTATTTTTCTAAACTAACGTATAAACTCTAGAATCCAGCCTCATGAATGGTGACGGAATACGCACGTGTTCTTAATTTATGAGGATTGCTGATTTTTAAATATAACTTACGTCACGGGAAGTTTAAATGATAAGCAAAGCTCTCTGCTTGCAAGTTTAAATGTAAGTTATAACCAGTTCAGATTCTGTTTATTATATTATATGTGTTATTTTTCCTCCACACAGTGAAAGTTTTGGGGTGACCCTAACTTTACCAGCACCTAGTAGTAGTTTCCATACTTGTGAAGAAATAGACAGTCCTTATTTTGAACCCACGTGGGTTTTCTCAAGTAACACTGATCTGACGGTGCAAGTTAGACCGAAATACTAATATCCCTATAACGGGTTTTCAAAGACTGTAATGATAAATACTGGACCTTGGAGCCAGCACTTAATTTCTTCTAGAAACTCTATATAATTTGCTGCCTGGTGGCGTGAATATTAACAATCATTTCCCGACTAGATTATATCTTGTGGACAAATCTGTGGTGTGACTAAAGTGAATCCTATACTGAGGGAAGGCACCGACCTGACATTCATCATTTTTTTAGAAACCTACGCTATTGACACTGTGCTCTGCTAACTCCCGCGCCTGGAATAATTGTTAGGTGACTTAATCAGACATTTGAACAAATTTGCACACCCAAGTAGTCGTTCCCGGAGACTCCGAGTTAAATACGTCTTTTGGAACTGGGGACTTCTTGGCAGAAGACTGCATTTTTTTTGAGTCTGTGTAAAGAACTAAAATCAGTGTGTTCCAAGAGGCAGCGAGCAAAGTCGTGAGTACCTGAATGAGAAGCCATGGCGGAATGAATGAGTGTACGCTGGTCTGAGTGATATTTTCACTATTATATCTTTGACACCCTGTTGCTGTCCTAATTTTTTTTTTTCCAATCTGCATAATTTGTTGCTAAGGCTAGAGTTCTTGTGTTTTTGTCTTAGGTTAAATCAGATTTTTTTCAAACTCTGTGCATATAATTACGAGATAAAAACAAAGAAAAAACTCTTAGACTCAAACCCTATGTATCTGTGACTCGGGCGCCATCATCTGTTCTCTTAACGGGGCCGGGCTAAACCTAGAGTTAACACTATAACGGGGCTATCATCCTTGCAACATTTCCTTGATTTTTTATGACTATGTGTATATGTATTTTCCTTGATGTACTTTCTTTGATGTTGTGAGCCGATTTTTCCTGATAATAAAATCGCTCTTGAACTTAATAATCGTGTTTGGTCAGCTCGTTCTAGATAATATATATATCATTGTTATAGTTTTCCCACGTCTGTGTGTTTACCTGTCGTCACGTGTATGTGCGTGCCTGTGAGTGATAGAAATATACGTAATATGTATATTGGTGTAGTCTGTCTGACGCTGTAACAACTGTTGTAGAAGATAGGTGAGAGAGAGAAGAATTCTTTTCGCTTTCAGAGACAGCCACTATATCAAATCTATCATCTCACGTGTGTGGAAATTCTATTACCTTTCACTAACTCTCACTGAGTCTATCACCTATTCAAACCTATTCAGAAGGGACCAAACCTAGTCTTAATTCTCCTATCGAAATCTACGACAAATGAGGGCTCGTTTCCGGTCTTTGAACTTAGAATAGGAAGACGAGTACGACAAACGTGGACTCGTCTATCTGGATTTTGAACTTAAGATTCTGTATTCTGATATAGAGTAAGAGTGTGATGTCTTGTGAGTTGTTATATCTTTAAATACTTACCCCCTAGACTAGCGATCTGTTTACGGGCGTGCTGACCACACAAACTAATAAGTTTTTTTTTTTCCACCGCATCTTTGAATAATATACCTTTTGGTTACAGGTTGAGTTTGTCGGGATATATGTTAACTGCTGATTGTAATACTAAATGCTGGTAAAGTGGTGAGTGTATAACATTCACTGGGTACTGAGGCAGAACGGCGTTTGAACTAAGTTAAGGAGTGTGTTTCGGACTTTTTGTCCAGATTAATTCCCTCCCTTACCCGATCTGACTTCAGGGGCGAACTTATAGTGGACTTAAAAAATTAAGGGATTATTTTTCTCTTTAATTTTTGCAATATTCTTTTGCCTTTTCACTTTTTGTAAAGCAACTTAATTTTCCGAAGTAATCCTTAACTACCATTTAGTAGGCGTAGTCGTGTTTTGCATTAAGTGCATTAATTGCCGATAATAGCAGCGATAGTTAGATTTTACTTTGGAGGAGGTATCCCAGGGTTAAGGATATAAATCAATTGGATTTTTTGAATTTTTTTTTCTCGTAAGTGGTAGGAACCAGGTTATTCTTTTTCCTATTTTCTATCTCCACGTGTCTCAGTCACTGACATTATATGGCCGAGAGGGCAAAGCCTAGACAACTTCTCAGGGACGAAGCGAGAGAGGAGGGACTGGAAGGAGAGGAAGCGAAAGCTATAGACAGGGACTAACTGTGAGAGTTATTATGCGGAGAGGAAAAGCAGCTGAAGACTACAGAGGAAAAAGAAGCAGCGGAAGAGGAAAGAAGCGGAAGACCCGGCTATTACATCATAAGAAGCTGGACGAGGAAATAGGAAATTCGCAGGATGCAGCATAGAGGCAAGATGAGAAAGAGAGACAGCATGAGTTAGCTCTTAAAACTCTGGAATTCCAAAGGCGTGGGGCTGCCTCTACCTCCAGCAATGGAGAGTCTTCTCCTCATTCTTCCTTAACTGACCCTGCTAACACTCAATCTCTTCAACTAAATGCTATGTCTTTCACTCTTGAATCTTTTCCTTGTCCAAATGAGAAGATTGACACATGGTTAGAAAAATTTGGGAAAATTGCAACTCTGTACGGGTTAGAGAGGTCGCGTTGGAATATGAAACTTTCCCAGGCCCTAAAAGGTTCTGCTTATGATGTTTATTCTAAGCTGGAAAGTAGCCAACAAGACGACTACGATGTGTTGAAGAAAGCGTTACTGGAGCGCTTTGAAATGAACGCTCGCAAGTTTTTGCAACTGTTTCGCAACAGCCGGAAAGAGAATTCTGAAACTTTTCACCAGTTCTCATCGCGTCTTAAGGGATATCTAACAAAGTGCCTTGAGCTTTCGCAGCTCCCCTCTACCTATGAAGGTCTTGAGGAACTTGTTCTAACTGAACAAATAAAGAACACTTTGTCTGCTGATACCCGGAGATTTCTCGCTGAGCAGGGGGCAGAAAAACTTGAAGACATTTTTGAAAAGTCTGAGCGTTATCACAATGCGCTCCACCCCCCCCAGCAACCACCCTGGCTAGAACTACCGGCCACAAAGCGGAAACCGACAGAGGAGCATTTTCGAAAACATAACCTAGAGCAATCTTCTCAGGCTTCTAACCAAAACAACCACAGAGAAACTGGACCTCAAAACCCCCCTCCTGAAAAATCCAAGTTCTACAAGAACAAGTACCCCAACCACCCCAAACAGTCTGATCAACTCGACCGCCCTACATGGCAGCGTAGCCAGAAAGGACAAGGTGGCAAAGGGAGAACCCCTGAGCACGGGAAATATGATCAGAGCGATGCACACCGAGCCCGAAACGCATCGGATGCTTTATTGACAGTCTCGCAAGGCGGAATTGTTGACAGTGATCTCCAAACCTGTTGGGATAGACCCTCAACGCGAGGTATTGTTATTTTGAACGGTTCTCAAACTTCTTGCTTATTTGACACGGGGCTTTCTTACGATTGCATTGTTGCCAGAAACCTGGTTAAACCCGGTCAAGAGACAGGAGAGACCGTCAAACTTTGTGGAGTTCGTAAGAGTGATGCACCTACAGCGCTTCCCATCGCATTGGTGGAGATACACTCTGACTTTGTCAGAGTGTGATCAAAGCGGCTGTTATGGATGATCCCATCTACCCAGTCATACTTGGCGGGAGATACGTGTGTATTGGGAAACCGGAAGAGCCGATTGTGGCAGCAGTAACTACAAGAGGGCAAACCAAGAAGGAACGGGAGCCTGCGCCAAATTTGTTACCTATGGAACTTAAAGAAGCGCAATACAAGGACCCTACTTTGGCACCCTGCTTTAGGAAACTGCCCATGGCTAAGGACCCCAAACAGCACGGGGACATTTTTTCTGAGGATGGCGTACTTTATCGGAGAACGGGCAAGCCTGACCAAGGTTACAACCAGCTCCTAGTACCGAAACAGTACAGAAGCCAAATCCTAGAAATGGGGCACTCTCTTCCCTTTAGCGGACATATGGGACAGAACGCCACAAACCAACGTATAACCACTCATTATTGGTGGCCAGGAGTGAATACTGATATTATCAGATATGTCAAATCCTGTGCCCAGTGCCAACGTGTGCCACCCAAGCAACGGACACCCCCAGTCCACATGGGTGAAATGCCAATAATGGGAACACCATTCGAACGGGTTGTGATCGACATTTTAGGGCCTTTCGAAGGGACTAAAAGAAGGAACAGGTTCATCCTGACCTTAGTCGATACATGCACTTTATGGGCAGAATCTATCCCGCTAACATGCGCAGATGCCAAGCATGTCGCAGAAGCCCTCGTGCAGATTTTCACTCGGTTGGGATTCCCTCAGCAAGTGTTGACGGATAATGGATCTCCATACCGAAACCTGTTGATGGATGAGATCGTTAAGATCTTGAGGACCCAGCACATCCCCACTAAGCCATATACTCCGGCCGGAAATGGGCTCGTGGAACGTGCTAATGGAAACCTCACCATGATGCTAAGTAAGCTGGCACAAGTGAAACCTGAAGATTGGGATCTCTGTATTCCTGCAGCATTATTTGGCTACAGAGAATCTCCTCATACTTCCACAGGATTTCCGCCAGCTACACTCTTATTTGGCAGACCCATTAAGGGCCCGCTTGAAGCCTTACTTCAGTCTCGGGGGGGGGGGGGGGACAGACGAGAAGGCGGATGAGACAGTCGTCTCAGCAGTAAAATATGTGTCGGTTTTAAAGGAACGGTTGAAACTAGGGTGGGACCTAGCAACGACTAACTTTAAGCGAGCACGCACCAAGCACGCTAACCGATACAGGAAAGTCGCGGAAGAGAGAGAACTGGAAGCAGGAGAGAAAGTTTTGGTGTTGCTCCCTACCGAGAACAACCAACTGAAGATCGGATGGCAAGGGCCGTTTACCGTCCTGAAAAAGATTTCTAAGGCTAACTACCAGATCTCTATTGAAGGAAAGGAGAAGGGTTTCCCTTTAAGTCGCTTCAAGAGATACTTGGAAAAACCCGTGCCAACCTCCGACCATCTCCTGACGATCGCCAAAACTGACGAAGATGATGATAGTGGCAGGGATATTCCACCGCTATCACAGGAAATCTTTCAAAAATGTCAGAAGCGGCGACGCTCTTTCAGCGCGCATATGAGACATTCCAGGGGAAGGAAACTTTGAGGAGTGGACTTGAGTAGGAATTGGACAGAGATGGAGGGGGAAGATGAGAGGGAAGAGGACAGACACCCCGAAGCTACGGTTATAGGAAATTAAACTCCATAACGTAGACATGGAGTGCTTCCATATCTTAAAGGGGGGAGGCTCTGTCACGTAGGGTTTATATTCATTTAATTTCCTACATCTTCTTCCTATTCGTTCACCCAAATTCTCTCTTTTATTATCTCTGTATTTCATTTTTTTCCTGTATATTTTTCATCCATTCGTTTTGCGAATATTATTTTCATATAATTCGCAAACTTTACCTGTTTCTTTCTCAAAACTGAGAATCGCGCTAGGACGATATTACGTAGATGTCAGGGCTGCAGGGCGTCAGAAGGCGTGATAAGTCGGTTCGCTGAACACAAGACGTAGCAAATCGTCTACATTCTCACCGAGCGCGCGAGCTTCTTCTCGGCATAAGTCCCGGTGAGGTGTGATACTTTACATCTGCACCGGTCAGTAGCCAGACATTTGTCTGGAAAATCCCAAACTGACACGGCGCTCACTTGGGCCATGGTCAGCTGTAGTGTGAAAACTGCCATGCAATGGAGTCAGGCTGTCTGGGATTTGAAACTGACACGCGTACATCGTGGTCAGTAAGGTTACAGTTGTTACGACACGCGGTAAAGCGTATCGTAAATGGATGGGAGATAGTGGAGACACCTTACTGCATATGCGAAGGAAAGTATTTAGGTCCCTTTGTCAGATTATTAAGAATAAATGGCCAAAAGTTAGAAAACTTTTATTTTCCTATTCTCGCTCATAGACATCACAGCAATAGATAGGTCGCTCATCGTAAAACAGAAATAGCAGTTTAGCGAAGGATTCTCCGTTATGTTTCGGCAATATGTCGAACTTCTAGAACTTCCAGAAATATTTTCATCATTTTTATATTCTAAAGATGTGGCGACTACCTGTACTTACTGGTGGTTGAGGAAATTAAAATGAAAGATATATAGATTTTTGTGAGTGTTAAAAGTAGATAAATTCGCTTAATTCATTTTAAATCTATTTTCTTTAGCGCAAAAGAGAAATAAAGTGGTAGGGCCTATAATATTTTCTAGGGAAAGCATTCAGTGGAAAGCAGAAATACAATTAACAAATATCCTTGCTTAGAAACGGCAATTGTAGCAAATTAATAAATATAAATTAACTGCTAAATACTCAGTCTAATGTAGTTTTTATACTAAAACTAACGTAATAAACACAATGAATCCTTCCTCATGGAATTTGGTGACGGAAAACGCACGTGTTCTTACTTTATGAGGATTGCTGATTTTTAAATATAACCTTTCGTCCACGGGACGTTTTAAAATGGATAAGCAACAGCACTCATGCATAGCAAGGTTAAATGTATGTTATAACCAGTACAGATTCTGTTTATTATATTATATGTGTTATTTTTCCTCCACACAGTGAAAGTATTGGGGTGACCCTAACTTTACCAGCACCTAGTAGTAGTTTCCATACTTGTGAAGAAATAGACAGTCCTTATTTGTGACACACACGTGGGTATTCTCCAAGTATCACTGATCTGACGGTGCAAGGTTAGACCGAATATACAATTATCCCAATAACGGTTTTACAAAGACTGTAAAGATAAAAACTCGGACCTTGGAGCCATCACCAATAATTTCTTCTAGAAACACTATTTAATTTGCTGCCAGGTGGCGTGAATTTTAACAATCATTATCCCGCCTAGATTAAAAATCATGTGGACATATCTGTGGTGTGGACTAAATTGAAATCCTATATTGAGAGGGAAGGCACCGACCTGACATTCATCATTCTATTAGAAAAACCCTACGCTAATTGACACAGTTGCTCTGCAAACGGTCCCTCGCCGCCTGGAATAATCTGTTAGGTGACATGAAATCAGAACATTTATGAACAAATTTGCACCACCCCATGTAGTCGTTTCCCGGAGATATCCGCGTTTTATACGTCCTTTTTTTGAAATGGGGACTTCTTGGCAGAAGACTGCATTTTTTGAGTCTGTGTGAAAATCTAAAATCAATGTGTTCCAAGAGGCAGCGGAGCAAATGTCGTGAGGATAACTGAATGAGAAAGCCAATTGCGGAATGAAATGAGTGTAACTCCTGGGTCTGAGTGATATTTTTCACTATTATATCATAGACACCCTGGTAAGCTGTCCTAATTTTTTTTTTTCCAATCTGCATAATTAGTATGCTAAGGCTAGAGTTCTAGTGATTTTGTCTTAGGTTAATATCAGATTTTTTTCAAATCTCTGTGCATATAATTACGAGATTTTAAACAGAGAAATAAACTCTTAGACCTCAAACCCTTTGTATCAGTGACTCGGGAGACAATCATCTGTTTCTCTTAACGGGGCCGGGCTAAACCTAGAGTTAACACTATAACGGGGCTATGATCCTTGCAACATTTCCGTGATTTTTTTATGACTATGTGTATATGTATTTTCCTTGCTGTACTTTCTTTGATGTTGTGAGCCGATTTTTCCTGATAATAAAATCGCTCTTGAACTTAATAATCGTGTTTGGTCAGCTCGTTCTAGATAAATATATATATCATTGTTATAGTTTTCCCACGTCTGTGTGTTTACCTGTCGTCACGTGTATGTGCGTGCCTGTGAGAGTAGATTGAAAAATACTGAAATATGTATATTGGGGTATAGTCCAGTCTGACGCTGTATCAACCTGTTAGTAGAAGATAGGTAAGAGAGAGAGATGAAGAATTCTGTTACCGCTTTTCAGAGGACAGCCCACTATATTCATATCTAATCATCCCATCGTGTGTGGAAATCTTCTATTAACTTTCACATAACTTCTCACTGAGTTCTTTCACCTAGTCCAAACCTATTCAGAAGGGACCAAACCTAGTCTTAATTCTCCCCCCCCCCATATCGAAAATCTACGACAGTATTCCTAGCCCGTACTCGATTTACAGGAATCACGAGCTGATGGATACAGGATAAACAATAGTACTCTGTTCCAAGCGCGCAGCAGCCATTGTTTTTAAGGCGGCAGTGTGGTGGGGGGTCAGTCCTTGCTTGCACTTCTGTATGATCATTTTGTCCGACAGGATACATGAATGATAGCCCACGATCAAACGTTGACTCCCAGATACTTTCAGCTCTGTCGTTGCCTTTCAATGTTCTGCCCATTAATAGATGTCCTGGAAGGTCTGCTTTCACTATGGATGTTGTTTCAAAGGGGGCACCACATCACACTGGCCTTGAAAGGATTGACCTTTGAATCCGCTTTCCTCACACCATTATAGGGAAACCACCTGTTGTGTCTCTTTGTGATTGCCTTGGGACCATGTCCCTGTCTGTCTTGAGCCAGTTCTTGTACATGAGTATTGTTCATCTGCGAAAGTTTATGTTCGTTCCCAGTCCTGCTGGTATGAAAGGTTTGCTCCATTTGCAGCGTAGATGTTTAAATCAGCAACTAGGCAGTGGGAGATAGTGGAGGAACCATGGGGTAGTTCCTCGTGGAAAATGCGCAATTGGATCTGAAGTACCATGATACCAAAGCTATATGCAACTGAATCTCTCCATTAAGGCGGCAGCTAATCCATTTATTTTCGTAAACCCTTCCACTCCCAAAGGATCATAGGCCTTCAACAAAACACATTGCCAAGCTCCACCTGTCACGTGCCATCATCTCAAGTTCATCTTCCATGTTTCATCCTCATCATATTCCCCTCATGATTCCAACTACTTCTTCACCATCTACTTCTCTTGGTTCTTCCTCTGCCTCTCTTCCCTGGGGTTTCCAGAACAAGGACTAAGCGCGGGCTGCAATAATACACCTTGTTATCTAATGGTTTACACCACATGCCCTTATTTACAGTCAGTTTTAGGTTTGTTAAGACCAACACTGCTATAACCATCCACCAGGTCAATTGCGACAGCCACCGTTTCTCTTTCCCCCTAAAGACATAACCCATTCCACCACCACACCATAACTCCAACCTTTCCCACTCGTAAACTCCCTGTTGTTTATCCATATTCCAATTATCTACCCATTACTATTACTTATGATGTGTGCAACAATCTATTGGCTCAAATAACTTGTTATGCAACAAACATTTCAAGTAATTTTACCCATGAACAATCTGACTTTGCTATTGTGTGATAATTGGATCGCCTGTTGAGCAGGTGTGGGGTCTTAGACAGATTTCGGAGAGTGTGCCGAAGGTATACTGCCCGTAAGGACCAGTCCTACCGTCACATCCGGCCACTCCTTCTGTAATGATGGTATTAGAAATCGCCTCACCAAATTTATAATGGCTGTGTTGTTCGAGCTTTTTAATGTGACAGTATTGTGTACACCATCAGGACCCGGAGCCATTAATGAGTACCCCTACGTCCTCTTCAGAACATGTCTATCCGAATTAAATCTGGCCCCATAGATCATAATTCCAGCCACACTGTCCATTATTTTCAGGCTGTCTCCGACTTCTTCGCTCCACCTACTTGTCCCTTTGCTCCATTCATAACTACTGAATATTTCTCATCCGTTCTCATCGTCCGTACAACCCTTCATCCAATACCTACTCGTAAGAGCAATCTTGATATTAGGAATGGTTTTTACAATGCACTTTTCCAAATCATACAAATGATGTAAATTACCATCCATTTCATATACGGTTAGTTTCCCTTCCCACCTGTGATCCCAAAGTCCTCTCCCGACACTTTCTCCATGTCCCTCCCTTGCCAAGCTTTTTTGAATCTGATCTAGCGGCCTCCAAGCTTTTCTCCTCCTTCATCTCTCTCAAACCCTCTCCCTCATTCGTCATTCTTCATTTCGTGCCATTATGCCCCCCCACACCCCCTACCTATTGTCTGCTCTCCTCCCCCCCCCTTTATTTTTATCCATTTGCTTCCACCACTGCCCTTATTTCACCAGGAGGTTCGGGTTGAAAGGTGTTCTCGCTGTCTTTTTGTTTGGCAATTTTGTCGCAATTATGTGTAAAGGGTGTGACTGTTCAGAGTGGCCCTGTAGGAATAACTTGAAGGTCTGTTTAGTTTTCCAGTGTCCTAGTGGTCCTAACCCTTGCAAATGAGTATGACGTAAGGTAAGGTGATCCCTTACTCCTGTGCAACCCTAATTACATCCCAACGGGCCATGGTGGTGGCACAGCACTAGAGATGAAATGCTAGATCTATGACACCATTTGTATCCCCAGGGTTAGTTGCCAGTCTAGTTAGGCGTCCATCATTCAGAATAGCAAGGTTCATAGTTAAGTAATGCCCTGGCTCAAAGCATAATACCTGCCTTTATCCGTGATGTTCAAACCACTCCTGGGATCTAGCATTGAAATCGCCAGCAATTAAACACCTTATATAAGAATTCTTCCAGACAATTTGCCACCAGAAAATTCCCAATCACTCTCTGCTGTAAGATGGTCGACATACATGTACATATAAAAAGTAGACTCCCTACTCCTGACCGCCTATATTCACAACAATCCCTGCAATTCCGCATCCCTCACTAGTTTGGGAACGTGTATCCGAGCCACGTACGAGGGAGCATAATGTTATAACATATGTAAGCTTGTCTACCAGGCCCACATGGATTTGGAGTAACATCTGTAGCCTGGGCAATTGTTAAACACTATTGGCTTTTTAAATTTGTCTCGTGGGATCATGAGGATACATCGAAATTGTAGAATGATTGTATTGTATAATGGCTGCTCGTTTGATTGGCACTTGACGCAATTCCAGTGTATTCCTAAATTGGCATTCCTCAGCTGTGACCAACGTACAAACGGCAAGAATTATGTTATTTTAGATTCAATTTAAAAGTTCTTTGATGACATTTCGTATGAAAGTGCGTGGATTGTTTTCAAAGAGTGTTCCCTGATAATAAGTGGTTTTAACAAAAACGTTCAAGTTTTCATGATTTGTACATCGGGTGAGGGCTCATGCACACTAATTTTTATGAACTTTTTCTTTGTCGGGCGCTATTAATTTCATGAAAGAATTAAAAAAAAATTTAAAAAAAATTATTTGTTTTATAAACATTTTAAACACATAAGGATGGGAAACCCGAGGCCTGTAAACAGTAAACAAATATTAGACAAACATAAAGGTATGTTTTCAGGCACTCGTAAGAAATAAAGAAGTAGAAAACTAGACAACAGAAAAACAACAGACGTGAGTGGCTTACCCAGGACTCGAACCCACATTATTTGTTTTATATAACACCTACGCCGCGCAAGTTGCACACTGTGCGTTGCGCACTTTTTTTCTGGCGCGAGTTACTATTTTGAGTGTGACCGACCGACTAACATGCATCGGTAATTATGTTAGCTGTGTGGGATTTGGAATTAAAAACAATATATATCCTAAATATAACCCATCAGACGCTGAACGGGATATTTATCATCATTAAAAAAATAAAAAAATTAAAATAGAGGCCTCGAATGGAGTATGAATGACAATTTTGTCTCAGCCTTACGAGGGCCCATACCCTACCCCCAAATAACAAAAACAGGTGACGATTGCAAACAACTGATAACGATAGTTTGTTCAAAAACACAGGCATTAATAGAAAAGCACACCAATTATTAATGCATTGCGCACCATCACAGACCTGTATGTAAGAAGGAAGTCGCGAAATAGCTACATTTGACGTCATCAAAATATGTGTGGCGACGACAAAATATGTGAGTTGGTTTCAGACAATACAACCGACGCAGAGCTCTCTTGATTTCCCGACGCCTTATTTATAAATTAGATCTGCCAATAATGCTACAATAATATAATGGACGGTACGAGGAAGGTGATACTTTCACATCAGCTGTCCAATCGGGCAGATACACCAGTAT
This sequence comes from Oreohelix idahoensis, assembly GCA_024509875.1. NCBI lineage: Eukaryota > Metazoa > Mollusca > Gastropoda > Stylommatophora > Oreohelicidae > Oreohelix > Oreohelix idahoensis. Next base: position 24,234 of record JAMPIV010019676.1, read on the forward strand.
CCCAAAGTGGATATGAACACGCAGACAGCCCATTTGAGCTAGAGCCGATAACAATAACATGTCTTCCAACGGAAGTATTGTTATACATATTAAGCTTCCTCAACATTAATGAACGTCTAAGTGTTGCCAGAGTTTGTCGAACATGGCGACACCTCATCTTTTCTAGTCCTCGCCTTTGGGGTAAAAAACAGTTGAAGCTGAAGTGCAGTCGACAGTCCCACCAGAGTAGGAGGTCGTGTTTCTACGCCAAACGGCTCGGACATTTCTTGCGCAAATTGACCATAAACTGTGAGCATCCAAGCAATCACCAATGTAAATATATGGCTGTGTGTTTTCGTAAACTGATCAAAAACCTGAAGTCTAAAAATCCAGCTTTGACATCATTTAAGGTGATTGATCTCCGTCTTGCGGGCGCGGCCCAGCCAGTTGTGGCTAAGATATGCTTGCTGCTATCACGGCTGCTTGAGACATTAGCAAATTTGAAGAGTTTTCAAATGTCTTCAGCGCAGTGGCCGCCTGAAGAAGGCAAAGCCGTGATGGCTACGTTACTGAAAATCTCCAAAAATACCCTAGAAACTCTTCAAATTGATGGGTACTTCGTTCCACGGTACACGCCCGTGGAGCTGGGCCAGTTTGCTGGGGACATCGCGACTCTGAACAGACTTACTAAACTAGCAATTGACTATTTCTACCTAAATGGGGACTCTGTGGTGGCTCTGGCAGACGCTAGGCGAGGAAAGATGAAGAAACTCAAGTTGTTAGCCTCCGACATTAGCCCGAATACACAGTTCATTTCCAAGCTGGCCTGGCAATATCTGGTATGGTTATTGTTTGTTTTTACGTCGGCTTTTTAAAATCCTAGGCAAAGAAATGATTGCTTCATTTTAAAACGAAAATTTTTTTTTTAAATTACTGCTTTAAGCTTTCAGTATTTTGCTCTATATAGCGTGCTCTATAATCCGTGTATTACTGGAGCCGAAAAGGCATCCAATAATAGAACCTCTGTAACCAACCAAGCATGTCATAAAAAGCGACTAAGGACGATTGGGCATTGGGCTGGCTACCTTTTCCTGTACAAACTTTACCAAAAAAAACCCCAAAACAATAAGTTTGGAAAAGTCAAACAAAGCAAGTGATTTAAAGCATTTCAACTATCCAATACGAAGGAAAGTTCTCTGTTAAGGCGGTCCATTACGCAACCTCGAGAAATGTGAAAGGCGTCGTGGTTGCTGATTCATATTTTTTTCTTCTAAGATAATCTCCAGATTGTGCACAGAAAATTATTTGAACAAAATAAGGATACATAAGGTAATAGAAGCTTTCACTGCATATGAGAATATACGAGAATAGAAAAAGATCAAGACCAAAGCAAAAATGGGCACAACGGGCTGATCACCCGTTTGCCAGTCACTTCGATTACGGAAACAACAGCAAATGGGTTGATTTGCCGTTGCCCTAAAGACGCCACTAGGCGTGATGGGAAACAATGGCAAAGAAAACCTATCTGCTGTTGCCCTAAGACGCCACTAGGCGTAATGGCCACTGACTGCTTTGACGGTCTGTGGCTAAGGACAGAAGAAGAAGAAGAAAGCAAAAATAAGAATCTTGATTTCAAACGTCATGTCAGTCCTACTGCATGGCTGTGAAACATGGAAAACAAACACAAACAACAACTAGAACGATACAGACTTTCATAAATGGATACTTGCATAGAACAAAAAAAAAAAGGATTTAAATTGGACTTCAAGATCACCAATAGAGAAGTGATGGGCAGAACCAGACCACAAAGTCTTTTATACTTGGACCTGCGGCAAAGGAGATGATGATGTTGGTGGTGACGACGGCGATAATGATGATGATAATGCTGATGACGATAATGCTGATGATGATTCATTAGTGGGCTACCTTTCCTTATCTGTCTGGTTTGCTGCCTGACTGTCTCTGTTCGCCAGGTTTATTTTGTTAGTTTGAAATTCATTTAATCAATTTGAATTTATTCACATTTTTCCAAACTAGGGTTTTCTTATCAGATTATGAAGAAAACAAAAAACAGAACCAATAAGACATTAAAAGTGAAATATGTGCTATTTCGATCTGTCCATATGACACGGGGTTTTTCCTATTTCTCTTTTATCTTTTTATCAGGGCTCCCCTCTTTTTTCACCACAAGGGATTCAATTCAAGAGCACATTTAATTGTCGAAGGGAGCTCTTACATTCTATGTCCCAATTTTATTTTTGTTCCTCGGGGTCATAATATTATTCAACGGTCTACTTCTGTAACCTGCACTTGGGTTTCACCTGTTCGGGGTCATAATCTCCTTCTTTGATGATTCTTCCGAAAATATTGTTGATGTTTTGTTGTACTGATGTGTTTTGTTGTTGTTATGGTAACAAATGTGTTTGTGGGTTCTGTTTATTGAGCATTACCTAATCCCTTAACCTTGGGGGCGTGTGAACTAACTTAGTCTGGCAACTCCCCTAGAGACGTGTTCGGCTTGGCTGAACCTGCCTGGAACTTGCGCCTGCCGCCGACACTGTTAGTAGTAATGAGGCACTCGGTAAAAGTCACTTGCTTGAGTTTGGACTACACTGGACTGAATTACAGTATTTGGTACACGAGGGTTACTATATTAACCAGAATCACCTTCACAGACAGCAAATTTAATGTCTATTGAATCGACAATATCATCGTCACAGCGTCGTACTAAAAAGGGGGTGGGGGTGGGAGGGGGCGGTCCACTACGGGTGACAGCCAGGAAGGGGTGCCATCGGACACTAGTATGATAGTACTTACTGGTAAAATATTTACTTGCCAGTATGTTTGTTTATTGTGGGCGGGGGTTGCAAAAGATAGGATCCGCCCCTGTGTGCTAAATACTTTAGGGGCGCATTTGCATCGTCATCATTCCCCTTTCACTCATCATGGAGCATGAAGCCACGATTGTAGTGGTCCCCTTACATGGCGCCTGCATCAAAGCATTCATGTTCACTAGCATTGATGGTTCCTGTAACAATTTATTTTACACGACGAATTAGCCAACCCCAAGCATAAAACTTACATTAGTCGCTGTCACAAGCTGTTCATTCTCCGGTCACACAGTGACACATGCAGAAGGAGAGGTAGGGGAGAGAAGAGGAGAGAGAGAAAAAGAAGGGCAGGAAAGAGAAGGTTCAGAAAGAAAGCAGATCGCATCTCGATGAAATATGTGCATATAGGATACTGGAATTGTCGAAGTGCCAATCAACGAGCAGCCATTATACAAACAATCATCTACAATTTCGATATCCTCATGATCCAGGAGACAAATTTAAAAGCCAATAGTGTTAACAATTGCCCAGGCTACAGATGTTACTCCAATCCATGTGGGCCTGGTAGACAAGCTACATATGTAAAACATTAGCTCCCTCGTACGTGGCTGGATACACGTTCCCAAACTAGTGAGGATGCGGAATTGCAGGGGATTGTTGTGAATATAGGCGGTCAGGAGTAGCGAGTCTACATTTTATATGCTCATGTCGACCATCTTACAGCAGAGAGTGATTGGAATTTTCTGGTGCAATTGTCTGAAGATTCTAATATAAGGTGTTTAATTGCTGGCGATTTCAATGCTAGATCCCAGGAGTGGTGGAACATCACGGAAAAAGGCAGGGTATAGCTTTGAGCCAGGCATTACTTAACATGAACCTTGCTATTCTGAATGATGGACGCCCAACTAGACTGGCAACTAACCCTGGGGATACAAATGGTGTCATAGATCTAGCATTCATCTCTAGTGCTGCCACCACCATGGCCCGTTGGGATGTATTAGGTGCACAGGAAAGGGATCACCTACCTTACGTCATACTCATTGCAAGGGGTAGGACCACTAGACACAGGAAACCTAAACAGACCTTCAAGTATCCTACAGGCCCACTCGACAGTAACAACCCTTTACACATATTGCGACAAAATGCCAAACAAAAAGACAGCGAGAACACCTTTCACCCAACCTCCCTGGTGAAATAAGGCAGTGGTGGAAGCATGGATAGAAAAGGAAAGAGCAACAAAGGAATGACATAAAGCACGAAACTGAAGAATGACGAATGAGGGAGAGGTTGAAGAGATGAAGGAGAAAAAGCAAAGAGCCGCTAATAGATTCAAAAGCTTGGCAAGGGAGGCCAAGGATAAAGTGTCGGAGGACTTTGTGACACAGGTGGGAACGGAAAACACCCTATAGAAATTCTGGTCCTTACATCAAAGAATGAATAGGAAAAGTGCAAGTCAACCCATCCCTAATATCAAGAGCTCTACGGGACTAAGCCTGAAGACGGACGAAGAGAACGGATGAGCAATATTCAGTCGATATGTGGAGCAAACGGACAAAGGTGACAAAAGTGCCCGCCTGAAAATAAAGGACAGTGTGCTGGAATATGCCCTAAGGGGCCAGATATACTTCGATCTCATTTCTGAAGAGGACGTGGTGTACACATTAATGCTCCGGGTCCTGATGGTGTACAATACTGTCACATTAAACAGCTCGACAACACAGCCATTATAAATATGGTGAGCGATTTCAATACCAGCATACAGAATGCTGAGGTGACGGAAGACTGGCTACATAGTTACCTTCGGCCACTTCCTAAATCTGACAAAGACCCCACACTGCTCAACAGCTATCCAATTATCACACTACAGAATGTCTATGGTAAATTACTTGAAAAGATAGTTGCAAGACAAGTAATGAGCCACCTCGAATATGCACACATCCTTCCTAATACCCTGGGTAGCTATAGGCCTATGAAAACAACATGGCGTAACGCTGGAACGTTTGCGTACGATGTGTATGAGGGATTCCAGGGTAAAAGAGAAACGGTGGCTGTCGCAATTGACCTAGAGGATGGTTATAGCAGTGTGGACTTTACAACCCTAACAGACTGTATAATGGCATGTGGTGTAAACCATTAGATAACAAGGTGTATAGCAGCCGCCTTAGTCCTTGTTCTGGAACCCCCAGGGCAAGAGAGGCAGAGGAAGACCAAGAAGTACATGGAGAAGAGAGTTGGAAACAGAGGTGAAAATGATGAGGAGAACATGGAAAGAACTTGAGATGATGGCACGTGACAGGAGGACTTGGCATGTGTTTGTTGAAGGCCTATGCTCCTTTGGGAGTGGAGGGTTATGAAAAAAATGAATAGCAGCCGCCTTAATGGAGAGATCAGTTGCATTTCGCTTGGTAACATGGACATCAGAACCAATGCGCATTTGCCCGAGACTACCCCATGGTTCTCCACTATCACCAGTGCTTTTTAACATCTACGCTACAAAAGGAGCAACCTTTCAACCAGCAGGACTGGGACGAACATTAACTTTCGCAGATGACATACTCATGTACAGAACTGGCTCAGACAGACAGGACATGGTCCAAGGCATACAAGAGACACAACAGGTGGTTTCTAAATGGTGTGAGGAAAGCGGATCAAAGGTCAATCCTTACAAGGCCTGTGTGATGTGGTGCTCTTTGAACAACTCCATAGTGAAAGCAGACCTTCCAGACATCATAATGGGCAGAACATTGAAAGGCAAGACAGGCTGAAGTATCTGGGAGTAACGTTTGATCGTGGGCTATCATTCAAGTATCCTGTCGAACTGATCATACAGAAGTGCAAGCAAGGACTGGCCGCCTTAAAAACAATGGCTGCTGCGCGCTTGGAACAGAGACTATTGTTTCTCCTGTATCATCAGCTCGTGATTTCAGTAATCGAGTACGGGCTAGGAATACTGTCGTAGATTTTCGATAGGAGAATTAAGACTAGGTTTGGTCCCTTCTGAATAGGTTTGACTAGGTGATAGACTCAGTGAGAGTTAGTGAAAGTTAATAGAATTTCCACACACGTGAGATGATAGATTTGATATAGTGGCTGTCTCTGAAAGCGAAAAGAATTCTTCTCTCTCTCTCACCTATCTTCTACAACAGTTGTTACAGCGTCAGACAGACTACACCAATATACATATTACGTATATTTCTATCACTCACAGGCACGCACATACACGTGACGACAGGTAAACACACAGACGTGGGAAAACTATAACAATGATATATATATTATCTAGAACGAGCTGACCAAACACGATTATTAAGTTCAAGAGCGATTTTATTATCAGGAAAAATCGGCTCACAACATCAAAGAAAGTACATCAAGGAAAATACATATACACATAGTCATAAAAAATCTAGGAAATGTTGCAAGGATGATAGCCCCGTTATAGTGTTAACTCTAGGTTTAGCCCGGCCCCGTTAAGAGAACAGATGATGGCGCCCGAGTCACAGATACATAGGGTTTGAGTCTAAGAGTTTTTTTCTTTGTTTTATCTCGTAATTATATGCACAGAGTTTGAAAAAAATCTGATTTAACCTAAGACAAAAACACAAGAACTCTAGCCTTAGCAACAAATTATGCAGATTGGAAAAAAAAAATTAGGACAGCAACAGGGTGTCAAAGATATAATAGTGAAAATATCACTCAGACCAGCGTACACTCATTCATTCCGCCATGGCTTCTCATTCAGGTACTCACGACTTTGCTCGCTGCCTCTTGGAACACACTGATTTTAGATCTTTACACAGACTCAAAAAAAAAATGCAGTCTTCTGCCAAGAAGTCCCCAGTTCCAAAAGACGTATTTAACTCGGAGTCTCCGGGAACGACTACTTGGGTGTGCAAATTTGTTCAAATGTCTGATTAAGTCACCTAACAATTATTCCAGGCGCGGGAGTTAGCAGAGCACAGTGTCAATAGCGTAGGTTTCTAAATGATGAATGTCAGGTCGGTGCCTTCCCTCAGTATAGGATTCACTTTAGTCACACCACAGATTTGTCCACAAGATATAATCTAGTCGGGAAATGATTGTTAATATTCACGCCACCAGGCAGCAAATTATATAGAGTTTCTAGAAGAAATTAAGTGCTGGCTCCAAGGTCCAGTATTTATCATTACAGTCTTTGAAAACCCGTTATAGGGATATTAGTATTTCGGTCTAACTTGCACCGTCAGATCAGTGTTACTTGAGAAAACCCACGTGGTTCAAAATAAGGACTGTCTATTTCTTCACAAGTATGGAAACTACTACTAGGTGCTGGTAAAGTTAGGGTCACCCCAAAACTTTCACTGTGTGGAGGAAAAATAACACATATAATATAATAAACAGAATCTGAACTGGTTATAACTTACATTTAAACTTGCAAGCAGAGAGCTTTGCTTATCATTTAAACTTCCCGTGACGTAAGTTATATTTAAAAATCAGCAATCCTCATAAATTAAGAACACGTGCGTATTCCGTCACCATTCATGAGGCTGGATTCTAGAGTTTATACGTTAGTTTAGAAAAATACACTCGACTGAGTATTAGCAGTTAAATTAAATTTATAAATAGCTACAATTGCCGTTATAAGCTAGAAATTTAATTTTATTCTGCTTTCCACTGAATGCTTCCCTAGAAAATATAATAGCCTACCACTTTATTTCTCTTCTGCGCTAAAGAAATAGATTAAAATGAATTAAGCGATTTAACACTTTAACACTCACAAAATCTATATATCTATCATATTAATTACCTCAACCACAGAATTACAGGTAGTCGCACAACTTAAGAATAAAAATGCTGAAAATATTTCTGGAAGTCTAGAAGTTCGACAAATTGCCGAAACAAACTGAGATCTTCGCTAACAGCTATTCTGTTTTCGAGCGACCTATCTACTGTGGAGTCTATGAGCGAGAATGAAATTAAAGTTTCAAACTTGGCCAATATCTTAAAATCAGACAAAGGGCCCAAACTTACTTCGCCAAGCGAAATTATCTCCCCTACTCCCAACATTTACGTCCGCTTAACGCGTGTCGTAACTGTCACCTACTGACCACGATGTACGCGTGTCAGTTTCAAATCCCAGACAGCCTGACTCCATTGCAGGGCAGTTTTCACACTACAGCTGACCATGGCCCACCGTGAGCGCCGTGTCAGTTTGGGATTTTCCAGACAAATGTCTGGATACTGACCGGTGCAGATGTAAAGTATCACACCTCACCGGGACTTATGCCGAGAAGAAGCTCGCGCGCTCGGTGAGAATGTAGACGATTTGCTACGTCCTGTGTTCAGCGAACCGACTTATCACGCCTTCTGACGCCCTGCAGCCCTGACATCTACGTAATATCGTCCTAGCGCGATTCTCAGTTTTGAGAAAGAAACAGGTAAAGTTTGCGAATTATATGAAAATAATATTCGCAAAACGAATGGATGAAAAAATATACAGGAAAAATGAAATACAGAGATAATAAAAGAGAGAATTTGGGTGAACGAATAGGAAGAAGATGTAGGAAATTAAATGAATATAAACCCTACGTGACAGAGCCTCCCCCCTTTAAGATATGGAAGCACTCCATGTCTACGTTATGGAGTTTAATTTCCTATAACCGTAGCTTCGGGGTGTCTGTCCTCTTCCCTCTCATCTTCCCCCCCCCCCCCCATCTCTGTCCAATTCCTACTCAAGTCCACTCCTCAAAGTTTCCTTCCCCTGGAATGTCTCATATGCGCGCTTGAAAAAGCGTCGCCGCTGCTGACATTTTTGAAAGATTTCCTGTGATAGCGGTGGAATATCCCTGCCACTATCGTCATCTTCGTCAGTTTTGGCGATCGTCAGGAGATGGTCGGAGGTTGGCACTGGTTTTTCCAAGTATCTCTTTAAGAGATTTAAATGGAAAACCTTCTCCTTTCCTTCAATAGAGATCTGGTAGTTAGCCTTAGAAATCTTTTTCAGGACGGTAAACGGCCCTTGCCATCCGATCTTCAGTTGGTTGTTCTCGGTAGGGAGCAACACCAAAACTTTCTCTCCTGCTTCCAGTTCTCTCTCTTCCGCGACTTTCCTGTATCGGTTAGCGTGCTTTGTGCGAGCTCGCTTAAAGTTAGTCGTTGCTAGGTCCCACCCTAGTTTCAACCTTTCCTTTAAAACCGACACATATTTACTTGCTGAGACGACTGTCTCATCCGCCTTCTCGTCTGTCAGAGACTGAAGTAAGGCTTCAAGCGGGCCCTTAATGGGTCTGCCAAATAAGAGTGTAGCTGGCGGAAATCCTGTGGAAGTATGAGGAGATTCTCTGTAGCCAAATAATGCTGCAGGAATACAGAGATCCCAATCTTCAGGTTTCACTTGTGCCAGCTTACTTAGCATCATGGTGAGGTTTCCATTAGCACGTTCCACGAGCCCATTTCCGGCCGGAGTATATGGCTTAGTGTGGATGTGCTGGGTCCTCAAGATCTTAACGATCTCATCCATCAACAGGTTTCGGTATGGAGATCCATTATCCGTCAACACTTGCTGAGGGAATCCCAACCGAGTGAAAATCTGCACGAGGGCTTCTGCGACATGCTTGGCATCTGCGCATGTTAGCGGGATAGCTTCTGCCCATAAAGTGCATGTATCGACTAAGGTCAGGATGAACCTGTTCCTTCTTTTAGTCCTTTCGAAAGGCCCTAAAATGTCGATCACAACCTGTTCGAATGGTGTTCCCATTATTGGCATTTCACCCATGTGGACTGGGGGTGCCCGTTGCTTGGGTGGCACACGTTGGCACTGGGCACAGGATTTGACATATCTGATGATATCAGTATTCACTCCTGGCCACCAATAATGAGTGGTTATACGTTGGTTTGTGGCGTTCTGTCCCATATGTCCGCTAAAGGGAAGAGAGTGCCCCATTTCTAGGATTTGGCTTCTGTACTGTTTCGGTACTAGGAGCTGGTTGTAACCTTGGTCAGGCTTGCCCGTTCTCCGATAAAGTACGCCATCCTCAGAAAAAATGTCCCCGTGCTGTTTGGGTTCCTTAGCCATGGGCAGTTTCCTAAAGCAGGGTGCCAAAGTAGGGTCCTTGTATTGCGCTTCTTTAAGTTCCATAGGTAACAAATTTGGCGCAGGCTCCCGTTCCTTCTTGGTTTGCCCTCTTGTAGTTACTGCTGCCACAATCGGCTCTTCCGGTTTCCCAATACACACGTATCTCCCGCCAAGTATGACTGGGTAGATGGGGTCATCCATAACAGCCGCTTTGATCACACCTCTGACAAAGTCAGAGTGTATCTCCACCAATGCGATGGGAAGCGCTGTAGGTGCATCACTCTTACGAACTCCACAAAGTTTGACGGTCTCTCCTGTCTCTTGACCGGGTTTAACCAGGTTTCTGGCAACAATGCAATCGTAAGAAAGCCCCGTGTCAAATAAGCAAGAAGTTTGAGAACCGTTCAAAATAACAATACCTCGCGTTGAGGGTCTATCCCCAACAGGTTTGGAATCACTGTCAACAATTCCGCCTTGCGAGACTGTCAATAAGCATCCGATGCGTTTCGGCTCGGTGTGCTCGCTCTGATCATATGTCCCGTGCTCAGGGGTTCTCCCTTTGCCACCTTGTCCTTTCTGGCTACGCTGCCATGTAGGGCGGTCGGGTTGATCAGACTGTTTGGGGTGGTTGGGGTACTTGTTCTTGTAGAACTTGGATTTTTCAGGAGGGGGGTTTTGAGGTCCAGTTTCTCTGTGGTTGTTTTGGTTAGAAGCCTGAGAAGATTGCTCTAGGTTATGTTTTCGAAAATGCTCCTCTGTCGGTTTCCGCTTTGTGGCCGGTAGTTCAGCCAGCGCATTGTGATAACGCTCAGACTTTTCCAAAATGTCTTCAAGTTTTTCTGCCCCCTGCTCAGCGAGAAATCTCCGGGTATCAGCAGACAAAGTGTTCTTTATTTGTTCAGTTAGAACAAGTTCCTCAAGACCTTCATAGGTAGAGGGGAGCTGCGAAAGCTCAAGGCACTTTGTTAGATATCCCTTAAGACGCGATGAGAACTGGTGAAAAGTTTCAGAATTCTCTTTCCGGCTGTTGCGAAACAGTTGCAAAAACTTGCGAGCGTTCATTTCAAAGCGCTCCAGTAACGCTTTCTTCAACACATCGTAGTCGTCTTGTTGGCTACTTTCCAGCTTAGAATAAACATCATAAGCAGAACCTTTTAGGGCCTGGGAAAGTTTCATATTCCAACGCGACCTCTCTAACCCGTACAGAGTTGCAATTTTCTCAAATTTTTTCTAACCATGTGTCAATCTTCTCATTTGGACAAGGAAAAGATTCAAGAGTGAAAGACATAGCATTTAGTTGAAGAGATTGAGTGTTAGCAGGGTCAGTTAAGGAAGAATGAGGAGAAGACTCTCCATTGCTGGAGGTAGAGGCAGCCCCACGCCTTTGGAATTCCAGAGTTTTAAGAGCTAACTCATGCTGTCTCTCTTTCTCTCTTTCCTCATGCTGCATCCTGCGAATTTCCATTTCCTCGTCCATCTTCTTCTGCTGTAATAGCCGGTCTTCCGCTTCTTTCCTCTCCGCTGCTTCTTTTTCCTCTTTAGCTTCAGCTGCTTTCCTCTCCGCATCATATCTCTCAAGTTCGTCCCTGACAAAAGCTTTCGCTTCCTCTCCTTCCAGTCCCTCCTCTCTCGCTTCGTCCCTGAGGAGTTGTCTAAGCTTTGCCCTCTCGGCCATATTAGGTCAATGACTGAGACTAGTGGAGAAAGAAAATAGGAAAAAGGATACACTGGTTCCTACCACTTACGAGAAAAAAAATTACCAAAAATCAAAAGATGATATCCTTAACCCTGGGATACCTCCTCCAAAGTAAAATCTAACTATCGCTGCTATTATCGGCAATAAAGCACTTAATGCAAAACACGACTACGCCAACTAAATGGTAGTTAAGATTACTTCTGAAAAATAAGTTGCTACAGTGGAAAAGCAAAATAATATTGCAAACATTAAAGAGAAAAATAATCCCTTAATTTTTAAAAATCCACTATAAGTTCGTCCCTGAAGTCAGATCGGGTAAGGGAGGGAATTAATCTGGACAAAAAGTCCGAAACACACTCCTTAACTTAGTTCAAACGCCGTTCTGCCTCAGTACCCAGTGAATGTTATACACTCACCACTTTACCAGCATTTAGTATTACAATCAGCAGTTAACATATATCCCGACAAATCAACCTGTAACCAAAATGTATATTATTCAAAGATGCTGTGGAAAAAAAACTTATTAGTTTGTGTGGTCAGCACGCCCGTAAACAGATCGCTAGTCTAGGGGGTAATTATTTAAAGATATAACAACTCACAAGACATCACACTCTTACTCTATATCAGAATACAGAATCTTAAGTTCAAAATCCAGATAGACGAGTCCACGTTTGTCGTACTCGTCTTCCTATTCTAAGTTCAAAGACCGGAAACGAGCCCTCATTTGTCGTAGATTTTCGATAGGAGAATTAAGACTAGGTTTGGTCCCTTCTGAATAGGTTTGACTAGGTGATAGACTCAGTGAGAGTTAGTGAAAGTTAATAGAATTTCCACACACGTGAGATGATAGATTTGATATAGTGGCTGTCTCTGAAAGCGAAAAGAATTCTTCTCTCTCTCACCTATCTTCTACAACAGTTGTTACAGCGTCAGACAGACTACACCAATATACATATTACGTATATTTCTATCACTCACAGGCACGCGCATACACGTGACGACAGGTAAACACACAGACGTGGGAAAACTATAACAATGATATATATATTATCTAGAACGAGCTGACCAAACACGATTATTAAGTTCAAGAGCGATTTTATTATCAGGAAAAATCGGCTCACAACATCAAAGAAAGTACATCAAGGAAAATACATATACACATAGTCATAAAAAATCTAGGAAATGTTGCAAGGATGATAGCCCCGTTATAGTGTTAACTCTAGGTTTAGCCCGGCCCCGTTAAGAGAACAGATGATGGCGCCCGAGTCACAGATACATAGGGTTTGAGTCTAAGAGTTTTTCTTTGTTTTATCTCGTAATTATATGCACAGAGTTTGAAAAAAATCTGATTTAACCTAAGACAAAAACACAAGAACTCTAGCCTTTGCAACAAATTATGCAGATTGGAAAAAAAAAATTAGGACAGCAACAGGGTGTCAAAGATATAATAGTGAAAATATCACTCAGACCAGCGTACACTCATTCATTCCGCCATGGCTTCTCATTCAGGTACTCACGACTTTGCTCGCTGCCTCTTGGAACACACTGATTTTAGTTCTTTACACAGACTCAAAAAAAATGCAGTCTTCTGCCAAGAAGTCCCCAGTTCCAAAAGACGTATTTAACTCGGAGTCTCCGGGAACGACTACTTGGGTGTGCAAATTTGTTCAAATGTCTGATTAAGTCACCTAACAATTATTCCAGGCGCGGGAGTTAGCAGAGCACAGTGTCAATAGCGTAGGTTTCTAAAAAAATGATGAATGTCAGGTCGGTGCCTTCCCTCAGTATAGGATTCACTTTAGTCACACCACAGATTTGTCCACAAGATATAATCTAGTCGGGAAATGATTGTTAATATTCACGCCACCAGGCAGCAAATTATATAGAGTTTCTAGAAGAAATTAAGTGCTGGCTCCAAGGTCCAGTATTTATCATTACAGTCTTTGAAAACCCGTTATAGGGATATTAGTATTTCGGTCTAACTTGCACCGTCAGATCAGTGTTACTTGAGAAAACCCACGTGGTTCAAAATAAGGACTGTCTATTTCTTCACAAGTATGGAAACTACTACTAGGTGCTGGTAAAGTTAGGGTCACCCCAAAACTTTCACTGTGTGGAGGAAAAATAACACATATAATATAATAAACAGAATCTGAACTGGTTATAACTTACATTTAAACTTGCAAGCAGAGAGCTTTGCTTATCATTTAAACTTCCCGTGACGTAAGTTATATTTAAAAATCAGCAATCCTCATAAATTAAGAACACGTGCGTATTCCGTCACCATTCATGAGGCTGGATTCTAGAGTTTATACGTTAGTTTAGAAAAATACACTCGACTGAGTATTAGCAGTTTAAATTAAATTTATAAATACAGTAGAACTCCATTTATCCGAACCCCATGGGACCGAGCATCGTTCGATAATCAAATGTTCGGATAATTGGATTACATAATGTATCGAGTACATGTACACATATTTCTAAAAATAATTAACCATCACAAGGAAAATACACTATAAAACATATTTACTTGTACTGTAATAATAATACCCACACTGTATTAGATCACTGTATCACCAAAATCTTTTATTACACTGCAGTGCATGTACTTCTTGTATTAATTATTTTTGTTAAGAAAGAGAAATGTTTTCAAAATAACATTACAAACGATTCAAAACCAGGCGCAACTTACGTATATATGTACTTGCACAGATGTAGCCCACTATTTAAAATAATGAGGAATCCTCTTTTGCACCAAACTGGATAGTCTCCTTTTGGCTGCTAAGTCCCGAATTGTCTTCAACAGCAGAAGCTGTGTAGGACAGCTGTCATCTTCTTGCTCGTACCAAGCCATCGCAGTTTCTAGTGCTATAAAGGCCTCTTCAGGACTTGGTCGACGTTTTGGTTTTTCTTCATAATCTACAAGTACATCATGTACTTCTGAGGTGTCTTCATCATCGGTCACTACATGTATTTGGTTTTCTTCTTGCACAAAAGACAAAATTTCTTCGTCATTCAAAAACTGAAAACCAGAATCATTATCATCTTCTAGCCACATGTGTGCATCATCTTTGTCACAGTCCGAAAATCCGGGCATTGCTTGAAACAGTTCCACAACTTCATTTATACAATCATCATTTGTGTCCACTGCAGTAGTTTCATTTCCTCCTTTTTTCCCAAGCAATCTACTCCAAGCCTTGTTGAGATTATCCTGTGACAGGGTGGTCCAAGCATCAGCTAACATATAGCAGCAGTCTTTGAGATTAAGCTTTTTGGAAAACGCCACCACACTTTCTTCATCTTCAGCCAACAATAAACGACGCAGGACTTCCTTCTTGTACATCTTTTTAAGCTTTGCTATAACACCCTGATCCATTGGTTGAATCAGTGCTGTTACATTGGGAGGCAGAAAAATTACTTTAAAATTTGCATCAACTGCATTCAATGTATCCGTCTCTGGATGAGATGGTGCATTGTCCAGTAGAAGAATTACTTTTCCAGTTTTCTTTTCTTGTTCTCCCAACCTCTTCACATTTGGGATGAACTGATTTGTATACCAATCAAGAAATATTTCACTATTCATCCAAGCACTCTTCTGTGCTTTGTAACACAATGGGAGACATGTCACATTCTTTAAACAACGTGGTTTTTTTGGCTTTGCCGATCATTAGCACCGGTAAACGATGACTTCCACTGGCATTCGCGGCTACCAAAATTGTTACTCTCTCTTTGCACTTTTTAAACCCAGGGGCAGCTGCTTCGCGCTGAGATGCAAGTGATTTTTGAGGCAATGATTTCCAGTATAAGCCAGTCTCATCGGCATTATACACATCCTCGAGTGAATAACCTTCTTCTTCCAAAAAAGCCAAGAATGTTTCTATAAAATTTTTAGCGGCAGTTGCATCGCTAGATAAAGATTCCCCTTGAATCTCCAATTCTCGTATGCCATGACGAGATTTAAAGTTTCTTAACCATTCCTGGCTAGCCTTAAAGTCAGGAGGACCGTCAAGTTGATTGTTGAACTGAAGTGCCTTTTCACACAACAGAGAACCAGAGATAGGTTCCCCTTTGCTTCTTCTTTGCACAAACTATATATACAAAGCCTCTTCCAATTTCACATCTTTCGCATTTCTCATGGTTTTACGTTTCTTCGACCCATTTTCACTATCAAATTTCGATGCAAAACTCATAATTTTATCCTTGTTACTTTTAATGTGAGAGACGGTAGCTTTCCCAACATTGAAAATCCTCGCAAGTGAAGACACAGTTTCACCTTGTCCTAGTCTCTTGATAAATTCTGTTTTCGTTTCAATTGACAAAACATTGCGGTTCCTTTTATACGCTTTAGGCCTACTGGAAGATGCCATATCGCACAGAGAAATACTTGTACGCCAAAATTATTCTGCTGTAGTAGCAGACACAATTATTTTAAGTTGAACTGTCTGTTTAGCCAGTGTTCTACCTAGAACGCACACGTACACTGTATTTTTAAACCTGATATTAACTGACTTTATGATCTAACTGACTTCCTGTACGTAAGCGACCGACCATTAGCCATCCCATTCTCTACAAATTGTTCGCACACATTTGAAGTTTGCCGCATCAAAAGATTCAGAATTTTAGTCTAACGTGACTGTGGCATCTGATTTTTTTTTTCCTGGAAAAAGTGTTCGGATAATTGGATGTTCGGATAATTGGGGTTCGGATAAATGGAGTTCTACTGTAGCTACAATTGCCGTTATAAGCTAGAAATTTTAATTTTATTCTGCTTTCCACTGAATGCTTCCCTAGAAAATATAATAGCCTACCACTTTATTTCTCTTCTGCGCTAAAGAAATAGATTAAAATGAATTAAGCGATTTAACACTTTAACACTCACAAAATCTATATATCTATCATATTAATTACCTCAACCACAGAATTACAGGTAGTCGCACAACTTAAGAATAAAAAATGCTGAAAATATTTCTGGAAGTCTAGAAGTTCGACAAATTGCCGAAACAAACTGAGATCTTCGCTAACAGCTATTCTGTTTTCGAGCGACCTATCTACTGTGGAGTCTATGAGCGAGAATGAAATTAAAGTTTCAAACTTGGCCAATATCTTAAAATCAGACAAAGGGCCCAAACTTACTTCGCCAAGCGAAATTATCTCCCCTACTCCCAACATTTACGTCCGCTTAACGCGTGTCGTAACTGTCACCTACTGACCACGATGTACGCGTGTCAGTTTCAAATCCCAGACAGCCTGACTCCATTGCAGGGCAGTTTTCACACTACAGCTGACCATGGCCCACCGTGAGCGCCGTGTCAGTTTGGGATTTTTCCAGACAAATGTCTGGATACTGACCGGTGCAGATGTAAAGTATCACACCTCACCGGGACTTATGCCGAGAAGAAGCTCGCGCGCTCGGTGAGAATGTAGACGATTTGCTACGTCCTGTGTTCAGCGAACCGACTTATCACGCCTTCTGACGCCCTGCAGCCCTGACATCTACGTAATATCGTCCTAGCGCGATTCTCAGTTTTGAGAAAGAAACAGGTAAAGTTTGCGAATTATATGAAAATAATATTCGCAAAACGAATGGATGAAAAATATACAGGAAAAATGAAATACAGAGATAATAAAAGAGAGAATTTGGGTGAACGAATAGGAAGAAGATGTAGGAAATTAAATGAATATAAACCCTACGTGACAAATACTCACGCTGTCAGTGTCCCAATGTAAACGACTGGAACGTATTCAAAATGAAGGGATGCGACTAGTTGTGCGCTGTACGCGTGATACCCCAATTGTGAAAATACGATACATGCTCGGATTGCTGTCGAATAGATCCAGATATGCGATGGCCCATGCAAAAGCATATATGTTGGTAACTTCCGATAAAAGAGAATGTAGCTGACATCAAAGGAGCAAGAATCAAGAGGGGGCTGTCATGGATGGCACAGGCAGAGGCTACGATTGGTCAGGTGACCTGTGTTGAAAATGTATCCAAAGGGGAAGAGTGGAGTAAGTCAGGGGAGAACTGGATAAACTACCAGCAGGTCATCATTAGCCTTGGCAGAGAGTGCAGATCTTGGGGCAATGGAAAAGCAGAGTTGGAGATTAATCAGCTGATAAGTGATCACGCTGGGGATGATAACGCCTTTCTGTACACTGATGGGTCTGTAGTGCGTGGTGAGAAATCAGGATGAGGCTTCTCTGCGAGAATAAAAGGCGGGGTCGTCGCTAAACAGTGGAGCCTACATGACAACAACCTCCAGCATGAGAATGGAGGTAGAGGCAGTTACTGCAGCACTGAGGTGGCTGTCTGAAACTCCATCAACCAGGGCAGTTATATTGCCAGACTCTCAAGCCATGCTTCGGAAAGTTCAGAACGGATGGCTGCGGCAGGAATGGAAAACATCAATAGAATCCTCAAGTCTTCAAGAACTGGTGTGGATCTACTGTCCTCGTCATGCAGGGGTACGTGGCAATGAGAGTGCTGACAGACTGGCCTCGAGAGCACCAATTGTGGGGACACTGGACATGGATAAGGGAGAGATACTAAGGGCTATTAATGATCGCCTGCTGGATAATGACACTGCAATGGATGAATCAACAAGGCTGCGGCTGTTGGAGTTTGGCATCAAACGTGGGACTTGCAGAAATGGACGTGAGAGAGGATGCATCCGTCGTATGTACAACCAGCATGCTACAGGTACAATTAGCATTCATACTCTTCGACATTTGCTGAGGGAGACTGAGCACCTATGGGTTTGCCCGGAGTGCAGTGAGGTCGATTCTTATTAACAATTAACCGTGTGGTACTCGTGTGTGTTGTTCTGTTATAATATTAAATGTATTAGAAAGGTATTACCTGTGTGTTGGCACGTGTAATTGTCTAGGTGTGTGATAAGGCTCCTCGCAGATCACACAGTCACTCGTAAAGCAGCCAACAACTCAGGGTTTCAGTCCCAAAGAAACATGGTAATGAAATATGCTCCAAACATTGGAAGTACCATATAAATGTAAATGAAGCAGTGTTCCACCGAAAACATCACACTAATCCCGTGGAGAGCAACTAACAAACAACATATATTCCAGCTGCCTACCTACTCAAGCTATCACGAAATTAGCAACGAATTATCAAATTCGTTAAACTATACGCGTATTTTTCCTCCGTTCAGAACAAGAGAACATACCCAGCTCACTCAAAAAACCCAGCGAACAACTAAAACTCCGTCCTAATCTCCCCTGAAACTCCACCACCAACAATTCCTTCATTCCCACGTGATTTTCGCTCACAACATTTGTATAACATGCGCTAACAACAGGTTGCGTTGCTAGACCTGAACAGTGTTCATTCAAGCTGAACACAACCAAGCATACAAAATAAGCAATATATATTTTACAAACACGATCTCTCCATTCGTCACCCCAACAACACTCACGATTATCATAGTTGTCATGTGACAGTCGCCTCTTATGACATTCTATAGAAGCAATAGTCCTTTTCAATTTTTTTTTTTTGGGTCTTCTCGGAGACTCCCATGGCTTTGACGCAGGCTTCTTGCAAAATAAAAAAAGGTTGGGGTGGGGGGAGAGCAGTAGGGTGGCTCCACGAGGAGGAAAAAAAAAGGAAGTTAAGGAAAGAATCAATTTCAGTTTTCTTAGTGTCAGTGCCACATGTTTCTCCCACATGTTTCTCCCACATGTTTACTTGGCGTTCATAATCTTGCCCTTCTTCCAAACAGAGAAAAACTCTACAGAACATATTCAAGTTGAAAGTCTGAGGGTGAACGAAGAAGAAATAGATTCCAGGAATATGGTTTATATTATAAAAATGTGTACCTCCAGAATTTGTCCAGCCAGTCTCTCTTTTTTTTCGGTTTTTCTCCTATCCATTGTTTAAAGCGTCATACTCGACCTACACACAGGAAGGCATACTTGACGAATATACGAAGAGAGAGAGAGAGAGAGAGAGAGAGAGAGAGGGGGGAGAGGCGGGGTAGAGAGAAACGAGAAGAACTTGGACAGAAATGCACAGTTATGTCCAAACATACATAGTGAAAAGTAGAAAAAAGAGAGAGAGAGAGAGAGAGAGAGAGAGAGAGAGAGAGAGAGAGAGAGAGAGAGAGAGAGAGAGAGAGAGAGAGAGAGAGAGAGAGAGAGAGAGAGAGAGAGAGAGAGAATTCACAGAAGAATACAGCAGCCAACTGTTTTTGTAGAAACCCAATCACCAACCAAGAACTGCATACTCGGAGCAATCAAGAATATATACACACCATCAAAGCAGGTAAAAGCTGGAACTAGCCTGGCAATATCCTCACAAGTAACCCAGACACATTCAACAGAACAAATATTCTATGAACTCAAGAAGGATGGCGACGAGAGACCGGACAAAAACAACTTTGCGGAGAACTTTGGAGACCGAGATGATCGACGTTGAGTTGGGGGTCTGCCCAAAAGCTGGCCACAAACCGAACAAAGTTGAGAGAGTTTGTCGTTGCCTTACAGGATGCCACTTGCGTCGTGGACTCGTGGTCACTGACTGCTGTGCCAGTTAGCGGCTATGGATCAAAGTAGAAGAAGAAATATTGGTAAACTCTTTAGTGCGAAACAAATCATTCTCTCTCTCTCTCTCTCTCTCTCTCTCTCTCTCTCTCTCTCTCTCTCTCTCTCTCTCTCTCTCTCTCTCTCTCTCTCTCTCTCTCTCTCTCTCTCTCTCTCTCTCTCTCGCTCTTTTGTACAATAACGTTCACGCAATCAAGACTCTTTATATGTCCCAAGTTTTGATGAACTTTTAGAATTAAGAATTATGGTTTGCATTATGTCATGGGGGAGGCAATAGCAGAAAAGTGGAAGATGAAATGAGAAAGTGTAATTACGAACATAGAAAGGAAGAAGAAAATGATGGAAGCAAAGATACTAGAATAATTCATACTGAAGCATAATCTTTGTAAGCGAGAATATGAAAATTGACAAATAAAAGAAGAGTGGGGGATGGGGAGGAGAAAAGGGGGGGGGGGGGGGGGGAAAAAGAAAGGAGGGGATAAAGAAGAAAAAAAGAATTAGAGTTGCGAAGACATAAACGATAGAGGATGACAAGATATAATAAACAATAGAAAAGCGATGAAGAAATAAAAGAAGAGGGTAAAAAGAAGACATGTGAAAGATGTAGACCAGTGATAGGGTGATGAAGGAACAGAAGATGAGACAGAAGAAAAGACATGTGTAAATTAGGAAAACAAGTAGTGGAAAATAAAGACGGGATGATCAAGAAAAAAAAAGGAGAAAAGGGGATTATAATGAAGAAGTCAATAATAATAATAATAATAGTGGCTGGAGTAAGCTAGGAAAGCGACAAATGAGGAGAAGGTGGAAAATAATCGTAATAATAATATCCTCGTCTACTCATCAGGAAGAGACTTGTTAGGTTTGAGATGGACATTGACAACTACAACGATTTTATCGACGCCGCTTTCATCAAGATGATTAAAAAGTGTAAACATTTGGTCCATCTCAAGGTTTGTGTGTGTGTGTGTGTGTGTGTGTGTGTGTGTGTGTGCGCGCGCGCTTGACACTGTGATTTAAGTTAATGATAGTCATGGAAAATGTGTGTGTCTGTGTGCTTGACACTGTGATATACGTTAGTGATAGTCATGGACAATGTGTGTGTCTGTGCTCGACACTGTGAGATATGTTAGTGATAGTCATGGACAATATGTCTGTCCTTGACACTGTGATTTAAGTCAATGATAGTTATGGAAAATGTGTGTGTTTGTGTGCTTGACACTGTGAGATATGTTAGTGATAGTCATGGACAATGTGTGTGTCTGTGCTCGACACTGTGAGATACGTTAGTGTCTGTCCTTGACACTGTGATTTAAGTCAATGATAGTCATGGAAAATGTGTGTGTTTGTGTGCTTGACACTGTGAGATACGTTAGTGATAGTCATGGACAGAGTGTATGTCTGTGCATGACACTGTGATTTAAGTCAATGATCGTCATGGAGAATGTGGTGTGTATGTGTGTGTGCTTGCTTGACACTGTGATTTACGTTAATGATAGTCATGGGGAATGTGTGTGTATGTGTGTGTGCTTGAAACTGTGCGATACGTTAGTGATAGTCATGGACAATGTGTGTGTGTCTTTGCTTGGCACTGTGATGGGATACTCAAAGACAGGGAATCAGTATTTGAGTGTGCTTTAAACTGTGAGAAAAGTTGTTGATAGTCATGGACCGTGTCAATGTGTGTGCTTGAAAATGTGAGAAAGTTAGTGATCGTCGAAGACAGCGTGTCAGAGTGTGTGTGTGTGTGTGTGTGTGTGTGTGGGTGTGTGCTTAAAACTGTGAGATAAGTTAGTGATAGTCATGGACCGTGTCAATGTGTGTGCTTGAAAGTGTGAGAAAGTTAGTTATCGTCGAAGACAGCGTGTCAGTGTGTGTGTGCGTGTGTGTGTGCGTAAAACTGTGAAACAGTTAGTAATAGTCATGGATCGTGTCAATGTGTGTGCTTGAAAGTGTGGGAAAGTTAGTGAGAGTCATAGACAGGGTGTGTGTGTGTGTGTGTATTTATGTGCGCATGAAACTGTGTGGAGGAGGGCGGCCTGCATGGAGGCCGTAAGGAGGCAGCCCCTCCACCATGCAAAGGCACAACAGGCCAATCACCTGTTTGTCTTAAACTATGATTACAAGCAATATAAGAGAGAAAACCGGACTGATTCTAAAGGCGACGAGCTAGAACGGACTACGGACTACGACTTATGGAACATGGAACACAAGAAGTATAAATGGGAAAGAAGAGGAACTGGTGGAAGAGATGAGGAAAGCAAAACTAGAAATCCTGGCTATTACCGAAACAAAGAAAAAGGGACAAGGAGTCATGGATCTCGATGGCAACACTCTGCTATACAGTGGTGTATCTACATCTGAAAGAGCTAAAGGGGGCGTGGGTTGCATTGTGGCCAAAAACCAGAAAGATAGTATCAAGGGATGGAACTTTGTCTCGGAGCGCATTATGGTTGTAAAACTAAAAGAAGGAGAAACCATAGTCAACCTGGTCATAGTGTATGGGCCAAATGAGGATGAGAGAGCAGAGGTCAAGGAAGAATTCTTCGAGCTGCTTCAAAGGACAGTGGATGACTGCCTAGATGAAATTATCATGCTCGGAGATTTCAATGCCAGAGTTGGAAATGACCATGCTAGATGGGGTGGAGTTATCGGAAGATATGGAGAAGATACTCTCAATGACAATGGAAAGCGACTCTTCAGATTCTGCAGTGAGCAGAATCTGATCATTACCAACACAAAGTTCCCCCATAAGCGCATACATGCATACACTAGGTGTGAAAAAACAAAGAATGAGAAGTCAGTGATCGACTATGCCATTGTTAGGAGGAGCTCATTCAAATATGTCCGGGATGCTAGAGTCTGGGGGGGCCAGAGATTGGAAGTGATCACTACCTGCTTACAATCAAAAGAACAACTGAAAGAGTTGCTCAGCCTAGGAACTGCCCAGCACCACGCAAGAAACCAAGTAAACGAACGGAAGAAATGAGCATTAAGACCTACAAGCTGAAAGAGCCAGAAATTAAGACCAGATATCAGGGGCTTATTGCTACAGCGGTGAGAAACACAGAAGAACATCCTGATGACTTGGAAACCCTGTGGCTTAAATTCAAGGACATCATAAAGACAGCTGCTGCAGAAGCATGTGGTGAAGTCCGACTTGGGAACAAGAGAAAGAGGACACCTTGGTGGACAGAAGAAGTCAAAGAGAAAATAAGAGAGAAGAAAATGGCATGGAAACAATACTTAGGAGCTAAAAACACAGCAGGACAAATAGAGAAATATAGAGAATATGTGATACTCAGAACAGAAGCAAAGAACAAGGTGCTAGCCGCAAAACAGAAGTCCTGGGAAGAATTTGGAGAAAAGCTAGAAAAGGATGCGCAAGAAAACCAGAAATTGTTCTATAAGACCCTAAAGAACATGAGGAAGGAAAAACAATGCCCTCTTAAATTTATAAAGGACAAGCAAGGCAAATTGCTTACTGCCCCGAAGGAAGTAATGGAAAGATGGAAAGAATATTTCTCAGAACTCCTTGATGGTGAGCAAGGTCAAACATCAGAAATGATAACCACTAGCACAGAAGAGGATACAAATGGTGATGAAGATGACATAAAGATGGAAGAACTGAAGGCAGCACTGGAGAAAATCAAAATGGGCAAAGCAACAGGGCATGATGGTATAACACAAGAAATGGTTAAGTACATGGGAGCATCAGGCGACCTATTACTCCTAAGGGTCCTACAGGCAGCGTGGTGCAACAAGGCCATACCAAAGGATTGGGAGATTGCCATCATAACACCGATTTTCAAAAAGGGTGACAATCGACAATGTGGAAACCACAGAGGCATATCCCTTCTCAGTGTCCCTGGTAAAATCTACTCTAGAATCCTAGAGCAGAGACTCCGATGCCTAGCTGAGCCACAATTAGATGAAGCCCAGTGCGGATTCCGAGCAAACCGAAGTACTCAAGACCTAATCTTCACACTCATGCAGCTGAGTGAAAAGGCCTTTGAGTACAAGAGTGAGATCCATCTTTGTTTCGTAGATCTGGAAAAGGCGTTTGACAGGGTCCCCTGGAGCAAACTTTGGGACTGTTTGGCAAGGAAGAACATTCCAGCACCTCTGATTCATGCTATACAGAGCTTCTACAAGTCTTGCAGAAATTATGTGAGGACAGCAAACTATAACACTGGTGTAAGACAAGGCGATATCCTGTCACCTTATGAAGAGCTGGAGAAGAGAGGGATGGTCATAAGCAGCTCTAAAACAAAATCCATGGTGATATCACGAGAAGAAAGAAAACATCAGATTAAGTTGGGAGAACAGGTCCTGGAGCAGGTCGACCACTTTAAATATCTCGGAGCTATTATAGACCGAAAGGGGGGCATCAAAGAAGAGTTGGCCACTCGAAAAGCAGCGGCTGGGAGACTTTATCAGGCCATAAATCGAGGATTCCTCAGCAAGAAAGAGGTTGGTAAGAAAAAGAAGATGGCTGTATACCGCTCCACCTATGTCCCAGTCTTGACATATGGATGCGAGTCATGGGCAATGACTACAACCCACAAAAGCCAGATCCAAACCTCAGAAATGAGGTATCTGAGGAAGGTGGTTGAAGTAACAAGAAGAGACATGGTCCGCAACCAGACGATACGTCAAGGCCTAAAATCCCACCCCCTGCAGACCCAAATAGAACAGTCCCAACTAAGATGGTTTGGCCATGTCTGCAGAATGGGAGAAGATCGGCTACCACGACAAGCATGGGAAACCAAAAGCAAGGGATCCAGACCTCCAGGACGACCCAGAGTCCGCTGGGAGGACAACATTAGACAATCTTTGAAGGACCGAGGACTAGAATGGAACCAGGCCAGGAAGAAGACAGCCGATAGAATAGTCTGGCGCTCTCTCTTCCAAACCTCTACACCTCACGGTAGAAGGGGAACGACTAAGTAAGTAGTAAGTATGAAACTGTGTGATAATGATAGCCATGGTCAGTGTGTGTGTGTGTGTGTATGTGTGTGCTTGAAGCTGAATGGGGGTCTCTGATGAGACAAAGAATACCCCTACTGCTCCCTCGAGCATGTCGTACAAGGCTACTAACATGAGGTTGGACGTGAGGCTGACAACCTCATCATGTAAAACAAATTGCTACAGAAACCACCGCTACAGGAGCATGTGAATGCTTGCTGCAGGCTTTCCTGCAAGGAGGACCAGCTGCAAGAGGTGAATCCATGCTCCGTATGGAGCGAAAAAGAAAATTATGCTCTCTATTTACTAACTAACTTAGTCGTTCCTCTTCTACCTTAGTGTGTAGAGGTGATGAAGATTTAAAGTGCTAAATTTATGTTTACTACCGTCCAATACAATTTAGCTGAACTTTATCCAAGATCTGTCAGAATACATAACGCTAGAGAAACTTTCATTGCCTTGGGATTTATATGGAAATCAAAATAAATCAAGTCCAACACAAAAATCTGAATTTTCAATTCAAATGACAAGTCATTTTTTTTGTATGGCCCTGAAACATGGACTTTTCCTTTAATTTTGTTTTCTTGTCTTCCATCACCAACCCACCTTTATTTTTATTAACTGCTCATTTTTTTTTTCAATTAATACTTACTCTCTCCCTCTTAGGTGATTGCCTTTTTCCAGAACGAAGAGACAGACATGGTCGTAACAGAGATGGTTCAGACGAGGAGAACGAAACAAGAAGGGGCTGCTAGAAGTCTAACTGGAGATCAGCTAGCTCCGCCTGGTGCGTCTAATGAAGATGTAGCGGCCATTGTCAACCGTCGAGCTGGCGCGGCGCCTGGAGATAGCGCCCTATGCCAAAAGAAAAGCCAAAGCGGAGCTTGCGCGGCTGATTCCGGTGACGCGGTCGATGGTGTCACCAAAGGTGGTGATTCCAAGTCGAAAAAAAAAATTCGTAAGCCCGGTGACGAACATAAGAAAAAAAAATCCAAAAAGAAGTAGCGAAGTTATTTCTAAATGACTACCGTAGTTGATGGCTACAGCATATCAAAGCTGAGTTTTTCTTTCTTCAATATGAAAAATCTGAATTTTTTTTTTTTTTGACAATGAAGTGAATGTGTGACAAACGCTGAGTTTACTCAACATGAATAAAGTGTTGTTTAACAGTGATGTAACGCTGCAAAAAAAATATATTCATTTTATTATTAATATTTTTTAGATTCCATGTATGTTATTCACACAATACCATTATTTTATCCATTATGCAATATTTTAAGTTTGAAATGCAATTTAAGTTATACGGTATATACAATGAAACCGTTGCTCAACAGCCGGTTCGTTAACCGCATAGACATTGGAAGTATTCATATATATATCATTACTTTGTATCTGTAAGTGATATCAATTTTCATGGAAAGAAAACAAATAGGAAATGTTATGGTCTACCACGTTTGCTTAGTTCTCGAACTATCGGAACAATGATTGTGAAGTCTTCAATGCTTCGTATTAGAGATGGCTACTGTGTTTATGTGTCGAAACAATGCGTCGAAACTGCGTCGTACCCGAACGATTCGATGCGCAGATTTTTGCGGTGTCGATACAGTGTCACGTCCTGTCTGTTTTGCAGAGACACATTGTCTCACGCAGATTCGACACATAGCCTGCTTCGAACAGCAGTTTCAGTTCCCGTCTGCTTCGCTGTTTTGCAAAAGGCACACTGTATCATTGTCTCATGTGTCAAGCGTGCGCTACATATGGCGTTCATAGATAGTATGGAAATTCAAACAAGTCATAATTTTTTTAAAAATAATTCCTCAGGACTGAAAGAGGCTTACTACTATTAGGTGTCTGCTCGGTTTGAGTTGAATCATTGTCGCTGACTGTACCTATTCTAGTTTTATATAATGTGTCATTATTACTGTTATTATTATAATTTTTTTCACTTTTACTGCAGCTGTCAGCATGTTCCCCTTGCATATCATCATAATGAAAACGACTGTGTAAAATTCTTAACAGTGGTCACACGAAATACCATAGATTTGTACTAACGAGAATAAGTAAATCTGCATACTATGGTGTCACGACTCATGTCTCATTGTTTCAGTTAATTTACTTGTAGTCTGCTGTTTCGAAACAGTTCCATAGTTCTATTTCATCCAAGCGCTCATTACACGCATGTTACGGTACTCTTGATTCCTGACTTCAGGCGCTCTCGTAAGAAAACGTGTTTTGTTTATACATAAAATAGTGTTTACAACTTGTGTTCAACCCCACGTAATCTTCATTTATGGCGGGGAGAAGCCCTGTTTGGGATTATTTTGTAAAGATCAAAGACAACAAAGTAAAATGTAACGTGTGTTCTGGTATTTTATTATTCAAGGGTTCGTCAACTTCAAGTATGACTAGGCACTAGAGATTGCTACTGTGTATATGACGGTATGTGTCGAAACAATGCTTCGAAACAGCGAGCGATTCGACACTTCCTGCTTGTTTGTTTCGTCTGCCTCGCTGTTTTGCAGCGACACACTGTCTGAGCCTATGTAAAATTTGAATCAACCGTTCGGAACATTAGTATGGAATATCAAACATGTCATATTTTTCAGGGATGTGTTATGATGACTTGATTTTACAAGTGATATTATTTTTGCTGAGAAGTTATAGACACTGGAAATTGTGTCAGTGCTGCAGTTGTCAATGTTTTAGGCGCTATGTTAAAGTTGAAAGTGTCAGTGTGTTCGTATAAATGTAATATACACTTTATTAGCTCTGCTGATATGTGTACTCGGTGTGGATTGAATCATTGTCTACCAAATCTAGCTTACTCTAGTTTAATATATCATGTGTTATTATTACTGTTATTATTATTGTTGTTTTTTATTATTTTCCCATATACTGCAGCTATCATCATATCTACGTTTTATTACATCATAATGAAGACTTGTGTAAAAATATTGAATTGTGGTCACACGAAACGCCATAGATTTTCACACACGACAGTAAAAAACAGAGGAAAGTGTCTCACACAGTTCATGTATACCCGCTGTCGTGTGGTGAGTCACTGGGGCAACTACGACAGTAGTTTTTGCCAGGAATAGTCTATGAGATATAAGGTCTCTAGAAATTGGCTCGTTAAGAAAGAAAAAAAGACCTATTCGAGATAGGGACAAGAAGACAGGAATGCGAATGCTTTCCACTAGACAGTGTTTTCTAATAAATTATGGAAAGAGTTCTGTTTCCCCACGACCTTAGCTTCTGCCCTTAGATCCCGTAAAGAAAAAGCCCCCAACCTCATCTGAGTAGAGAAAGGTTCCTATAGGTGAATATGTAACACCGACAGCACGAGTGATACATTAACAAACTCTTGATAATGATTAACTGATCGTTGGGTTTATTAATGAAATATCCACACATATAGGGTTAGTAATGGTTAGAACGTGATGATGGTGAAAGACGATTCACACAAAACACACAGATGAGATAATAAAATTACAGTTAATTAAGTAATAGTTAATTAAGGATGAACTGGTGTAGAGTGAAATGATGATGTGATATGATACGTGTTACCAAAATGGTGAGTACTCTACACAGTCCATGTGTCTCTAAATGCTTCTCCTAGATATGAGGATTCACATGTATGCATAAAATGTCCCAAGTTGTTATACGTTATGTCGAATGGGGTATCTCTAAGTCGAGGACGTTCTGATGAATACTGTTGTCATACGGAGAACGCTGACGAGATATTTATGTATATTCCTTCACTGTTTGAGTATATCTCTGTAGTGTGGATCAACAGTTAATAGTTGTCATATGAACAAAAGGTCTGTGGTCTAATCTCCCGACGGTACTGGTCAGACTGGATATCTTCACGAAATGTTAGTGATATGTAGACTCATAATCTTGCGTATGTAGTCGTGATTCATATACTTTCGAGTCTGCTTCATAAAATGCGCTTAAGAGTGTGTTGCACGTGGTATAAATATGCGATTCCTCTTTTGAGCTCTTTTGCTTGACTTCAGATAATAATGATCTTTCGAGTGATTAGAGTTTATGATGACTCTGTATTGAACTTGTGATAACGATGTATTGAACTTGTGATAACTCTGTATTGAACTTGTGAGCAAGCAGTATATGGTGACGAAAAAATGCTGCGTCCACCTTATGACTTGTGGGTGAGACAATATTCCTTTTAAATTGAGGAATGAAAGATGTCCTATGGCGAATTCTGCTAGCCAAATGTCCGTTTTTGATAACTTATTTCTGGTTAGACGTCAGACACGTTGCGTGTAGACTCAGACTTCTGATGAACTTCTTTTCCCTTCGCAAAATCCTTTAAGAACACAATTAATCACGGAACTGAATTATCATCCACTCTGAATAAACACGTGTATTAGGCTATGCGTTTTTGGGTTTGATCTCTTCCTCACAAGGTAAAAAACCTGGACTGTGGCCCCACTCTAGTAGATTATGCGGTATTATATATTTCTGGAAGTCACCCTGCCCAAGCTGGGCGTCCAATGTGGTCAACCCACGCTTGTCTGAACCGCGGCCACGTTTTCCCCTGGCCAATCTGGGCGTCCAATGTGGTGTCACAGAAATTACAGTTTGATTAGGATGACCATATGTGTTTTTACCAGATTTATCACGATACAATGTGGGCTTCAAATGATAATGTCAGGCATGTGGACTCAATCAAAGGACTTTATTTCCCCCGATGAAAGAACAAATGTGGTTCTCTAGATACCGGTCGCGAGTAATCACAACAATGAAATAGCAAATGTGGATCGCAAATATGAGATGAGAGAGCAAATGTCGGAGAAAATACAGTATGAAGAATGTAGGAAAAGATGGAGCAATAAGGCCTTTGCGCTCGTTTATCACACCCGCGCCGGTACTGTCTATAAGAGACTTCTTTCTCCCCGATACGGGCAATTGTGTCGTTGTGTCGACTCACTGTTTCGAAACAGTTTAAATCACTGCGCTAACTGTTTCGAAACAGTAGAGTGTGTCAATTTGCCCACCTCTACTTCGTATACTGCATTATTTTGATAAGACCTATACAATTCCAAACACATGGAGGAGGAAATAGCTTGCCGGATTAGCTTAGCAAAAACAGATATTCCTGTCAAGATACTTGTATGGTTACTCAGTTATCGTGAATGTATACAATATTATGTTATAAAGTTTGGATTAAAAGCAAGTGTAAAGTTTAAAAATAACATTTTCAATTCATTTTTAAAGTTCAAATGGTTGGCAAAATCTGCGCACAGGCTTAACCCGTTAATATTTTTAGTTCCGTTGTGTTGCAGTTTTCATATGTGCCAAAGTTTGATGGGAGGCAATTTTTATATAAAACGCGCACACACAGATACGCTATACATGTATGTATGTATATATGTGTATAAACACACACACACATATATATATATAATAGACCCTTCAGTCATAACTGACTATGGGAATGCGCCCCTAAGGTGACAGCCCTCAGCTGCTTTTTTTCCTGGTGTTTCTATCGACGTTTCCTCTCTCGTGAGAGCATCTTTTCGCACAATCTGAGGTGGTGCCGTTGAGAGAATCGCCACTTGGTGCGATCGGCAGCTTCATCCTCCCAGGTTGCAGGATTTATGTCCAGTGCCCTCATGTCTCTCTAGCACACATCTTTGAACCTCAGCTGCGGTCTCCCAACTGTTCTTTTGCCATCTGCAGTTGTCCGTAGAAGATATCTTTCGGGATGCGACCATTTTCCATGCGGCGAACATGACCAAGCCAGCGTAGTCTGCGCTGTCTAAGCAGTGTATACATGCTTTGAAGGCGAGCACGTGACAACACCTCGACATTTGTCACTTTGTCCTTCCAATTAAATACGGAGGATGTGGCGTTGACACCGTAGATGGAATGTATTGAACCTTTATATATATATACGTATATATATACGTATATATGTATATATGTATATATATATATATATATATATATATACATATATATATATATATATATATATATATATATATATATACTAGTGTAAAAGCCCGTCATAAGACTCGAATTAAATCCAAAAGCACCAATACTTAACAGCAATTTTACTTATTCAAATACTTGTGAAAAATAATGTTAGGTGTGAATTTCCGATTGTTTATCAGAAGAGTACACATATTTTCTGTTGTTTTAATTTCTAATTTTGCTTTGTTGTGATTTCTTGATCTAGACAATGCGACGTACAGCTGTCCGTGAGAGAAAACTGGCTCGATCTAGAAAATATTGTTAAACTCTTAAGTGATATAGAACACGGCTGTTTGCCCGCTATTAAAAGTCACTACGTTAGTTCTGGAGCGTCCGATTGACAGAGTGGTTCGAGCGCTGGTCTCTCGCAGCAAAGGTGCTGGGTTCGATTCACATTATCATTAAAGTTCAGTTTACCCAGCTGTAAATGGGCACATGACTTTGCTCTTGAGTTACGGAAGGAAATGGCAGCGAGGAAAGGAACTGGTCACCACACCTCTTGATGCTGGACCTAGTATAGTGAAGTCTCTTAATTCCCCATACTTGTCGTGGTAGCCGATCATTAGGAAAATACCAGTTGATTTTATTCTAACATAAGCGTGAAACTTAGATCATTGTACGCGCATTCCTGTTAATTATAATCATCAAACTCCATAATTCTCGCCGTTTGTACGTCGGTCACATCTAAGGGATGCAACTGTGGTTGAAAGTTAGACATTAGTTGTATTGTTTCACTTATATGTACTCTCCCGAAAATAGTAACACTCAACGAAGAAAAGTCGGTGAATTGTGCAACACAAAGTGAGTGACAGTGATATATGAATAAAATGTAAGTTTTTGATTGTAGAACCCAGTTTCATTCCGGAAACGGATTTAACTCATCATTTTGTTAAAAAATAACCTTAAAATGTAAGTTTTTGATTGTTTCTTCAAGACAAAATTTTAATTTAAAGTATTGCAGACTTATTGTTGGAGCTACTCGCTGGAAATGAAACGGTTTATTTGAGCATATATACCATGATTTCCGATGATCCCAACGACGCAGTTTATTTCCCAACTGAGTTCCTTAACGAGCAGTGCCATCAGGAATGCCACCGCATTTGCTGAAATTAAAGGTTGCTGCATGTATCATGCTATTGTGAAATCTGAAAGTAAAAAATTGACTACTGAATGGCACGGGTTTGGTCATAAAAGTCTTGCATCGGAATTCCATTGATGCAGAAATTATCACTGGCAGTAACAAGGGAGAACGAGTCTTAATTCCTCGCACTGACTTAGAACCGAGCGAGCTCAGTTTGCCATTTAGGATGCGAAGTCGTCAATTCCCAGTGATTTTAGCATTTGCAATGACGATCAATAAGGCGCAAGGACAATCTTTTGATCACGTAGGAGTTTTCCTTCCATAACCTGTTTTTGGACACGGCCAGCTCTATGTCGACCTCACCCGAGGAACAAATCATGAAAACATGAAAGTTTTTGTTAAAAACACTTTTTATCAGGGAACATTCTTTGAAACAAATCCACGCACTTTCACAAAAACTGTTGTCATCAAATAACATTTATATTGAATTAAAAAATATATTACAGTTTGTGATTTACTTCCGTCATTATTGACGGGTTATTGCTAGTAGTAAAATAATTTTGTACAAAGTCTGAACATGCACACCGTTCACATTGCGCATGCACACCAACCTTTGCGCACTTTTTTTTGTCAAGCTTTACTATTTTCGGGAGAGTATTAAAAAAAACCAAAATATTTGTTTTACATCCGAGGTTTAAAAAAAAAGTCTGAACACGCACGCTGTTAACATGGCGCACTTTTCTTTGTTGCGTGTTTACTATTTTATGGAGCGTTACGTACAGACAGAAAAAGCTGGGATATTATATATAGGAATAACGAAGACTTTATTGGAAAACCCTGACATTTCACACAAAATTAACTCCAAGAAAACTGATTTTCATAATCATATATATAATCACCAGCCCTAAAGGTCTTTAATATGTGGACATGCGCCCTAATATAACCGACTAGGTTGAACGGGACGTGCTTTGCCAAAACGAAGCAACATTTAAAAAAATTTTTTTTCAAACTTTGAAACGTTAGGACTTAAAAAATGATGGCCTGTATTTTATGCTTCATTTTCTTGTTGGAGAGGAATGTGTTTTCAAATATAAGCTTAGTTTTTAAATCTTCTTTGGAGTGTGCTTAATGGGCTGAGGTCAGTAACCCAGTTTTTATAAAAAGGTGACATGTCTGGTTTTTCCAATGGAGTCTTCATATATATATATATATATATATATATATATATATATATATATATATATATATATATATATATATATATATATATATATATATATATATATATATATAACTTTTGTTCCCTCAAGCATGTCGTATGAAGCGACTAATGTGAGGTTGTGCATGGCGCTGGTAACCTCATCATGTCAAACAAGTTGATACAGAAACAACCGTTGCAAGAGTTTGTACTTTAAGTGTCGGTTTCCTCAACTGGACCATCTGTAGTGGTAACTCCAAGATCTATCTGGAGCGGAAAAAAGGAGATGCTGATAAATTCCTCTTGCCTCTGCCAGAAGTGTTATACTTCGCCGGTTGTTGCATGCAGTCCAGTTACCTGCCTCAGGTAGTTCAATAATGCGGCCTTTCTTCCAATTTCTGTGGAGTCCCTTTTGCTCCAAGCTGTTTTAAAGAGATTGTGTGACAGAGAAATAGGAATATGATATGTAAGAGGCAACAAAAAAAATGTAAGAACGCTAAAATAAAATGATGGAATAAATGCCATAAAGGATAAAGAAAACAAGACCAAGTAAAGGAATAAATACATTAAAAAGGAGACTAAAATAAAAAAGACAACACATCTAAAGAGAGAAACATTAACAACATAAAAGAACATAAACAAACTGTCATAGCCATCGCCATGAAGATGTTCATGGCAGAGGTAAACTCTCAATTTGATCTGGTCTTAAGCCTCTCTCTCTCTGTCACTCTCTATTTACAGTTGTTTTGTATTCACTGTGGAGTTCTGCCTCAAATATATATCTCCAAGGACCTCTGAGTCAACCACAAAACTGATAAACAATACCGGAAACAGAAAGTTGTGGAATGACATGACCCTCCACGCCACCAGGCATTGTACTTTAATACGACGGAGTGCCTCTGTGTCTATATTTTATCTATAGTTCTGTGTCTGTATTTTCTCTCTGTCTACGTTTTCTGTCTCTGTATTTTCTCTGTGTCTACATTTTCTCTCTGTCTGTGTCTATTTTCTCTCTGTGTCTATATTTTCTCTGTGTATATTTTATTTCTGCCTGTGTCTACGTTTTCTCTCTGTGTCTATATTTTCTGTCTCTGTCTATATTTTCTCTGTCTCTGTGCCTATATTTTCTCTCTGCCTCTGTCTATATTTTATTTCTGTCTCGGTGTCTATATTTTCTCTCTGTTTGTATTTATCCTATGTCTCTGTAGAGTCAAGGTAACTGGTTTACACAATCTGCCAAATATAACAACAGAACATGCACTAACAAGGCATGAAATGCTAAAACATAAAGAATGCATCAGCTACATAAGCATATAACAACAAAGGATCGTTGCCCCATAAAAGGTGACAATACCAAGGAAAATACCATAAAAGGTGACAATACCAAGGAAAATACCATAAAAGAAAAAAACACAAACACTACATTATATGAAGAAAGACACATGATTTTAAATAACTGGATATGGAGCCGCGCTGGTTTAATGTTTACCACACTGCGCTGGCGATTGGGTGATCCAGGTTCAAGCCCGGGTGAGACATTTGAAGGAGTGTCGTCGACATGAGCCGACCCAGCTCTAATGGGTACCCTCCGAAGACGGCGAGTATCTGCCAGAATGGCGAGTGGACCACCTGTGACTGTACAGGGAAAAAAAGGGATGCTCACGTAAAAATCAGTATCAGGTTAGATATACTAACCGGAGATTCTCGCCTCGAGTAATAGCGGGCGTACGTTAAAAAAAAAAAAAAAAAATAACTGGATAAAATAAAGACGATGAAGATCAATCAAAACAAAAAAAATAAAACAAAAGATAAATATAACAAAATTAAAACATATAAAAAAAGCAAAGCAATTATACAAACAAAACAACTTTTTTTTAAAAGTCCATCAGGCATAAGCATGTTTATTATTAAAGCATTAAAAGATATGATTTACATCTTAATTACAATTATATGTCACTTGGTATGTATATATAAAATGATACACATAGTACATGCATATGCAATATACACTACATATATACACACACACTACACACAGCTTATACACACTATATACACATAGCATGTACAGACCACACACACACACACCATATAAACACTACATAAAAGAGACACATATATGCAGAATTGCTTCATGACATACACATATTACTTCCAAACATGCTACAAATTTCACAACTAAGTACCATATATTTATGACGACGACGTAAACTAAATTCACATATATAGCACACACACATAATTCACTACCAGCAAATCTTTATAAATTAAAATACACAGTCAAATGATGCACACTAGTATTCATTTTCAATTACAATTTTATCATGTTTGAAAAAGAAAAAAAAATGATATAAATTACAATAGAATAAATACAGCAACACTCACAAATGTACAAACAATCCAAAACACTAATAGTACTGTCTACACTTCCCTTTAACACTTAGTTCAAGGAACAAAGTACAAATACACAGTAACCGACAGATCTTGGATAAAGTTCAACTAAATTCAGAAAAAATCTTCCTCGACTCCCCAAGCAGCACAGACCTACAACAAACTTATGCCAAGTCTTCCTGTCACGTGACATCCTTCAACAAACGTCTGCCAAGTCTTCTTGTCCTGTGCCATCTGCTCAAGATCTTTCTATGTCTTCTTCATACCCTTCATGTCTGTCTCCATTCTCTTTTCCATGTGTTATCTGGTCTTCCTCTCGTACCTTGGGAATTCCAGAACAGAGACTATCTAGTATCTTCTTCTACTTCATACAGTCTCAGACGTCTACTTGAATATTTTCCAAGAAATCAGTGGTCAGCTTCAGGCTATTTGCATCTCCATAGTTTTTCCAGGAATGGTACTGGTGACGGCCATATGTGCTTTCTATGTTCCTCATATGTTGGGCAGCTTTGAAGCAGATGTTCAGCAGTCATTTTATCGGAGTCACATTTACACTCATAAGTAGTTCCTATCTTTAGCTTACTGAATAATGATATCCCAATCTATTGTGGCCTGTGCGGAGTCTGAAGATTATCACTTGTTTTCTTCTGCTGAGCTGGTAATATGCATCATTTTGTGTGTGTCCTGGATGCCATGCATTCCATTTGTTTCCATATCTGGTTCTGATAAAACTCTATCTATTATGACATGAACAGGTTTTATCAATGTGTGTCCTATACATCTCCAGCTTCTTTTCTCACTTCCTGTTCCACAGGTACTTGTCTGGTTCTTGCCATTAATTCCACATCAGTGATCTTGTTAAACCACTTCAATCCTCATATTCTACCCAATTTATGAAAGTCTGTAGATTTTTGGCTGTTGTTTTTGTTGTTCTCCATGTTTTACAGCCATACAATAGGACTTGGCATTTAATTGAAAATTCAGATTTTTGTGCTGGACTTGATTTATTTTGATTTCCATATATATCCCAAGGCAACGAAAGCTTCTCTAGCCTTTTGTATTATGACAGATCTTGGATAAAGTTCAGCTAAATGCAGAAAAAAATGGTATACTAAACCAAATAAAGGTTTTCATCAGACTTTTGATAAACTCAAAGCTTCACTGAATGTCTTTGATGAGTGAAGCAAGATTGTTGATGATATGTAACTTATAGTGATGATGATGATTGCAGTAATGATTACAACAGAGAAGTAAATTTAGTTTTATGATAATGTTTCTTACACTTCTTTTATCACCCTTTAAAGGAGCTTGGTGCCACATTACAATTGTCTCCCATGGAGGGATCCTCCATCAAGGCAGTTCATGTGCACATGCAGTGGTGTTTCCTGTAGCTAGTAATTTTATAAGATGAGTATACTAGTCTTATGTACAATTTCATATTAGTTGCCTGTTACAAAAGCTTGACAACACTATTCTTTCAATGTTTCCTTAGAGATAGAAAAACTACAAGGGATTATCATAACCATGACCACTAAAAAGTTGTGAAGATGACGAGATTAGTAAGGATAAAGATGACAAAAATGAGTGACGATGTGGGTGAAATTATGATAGTGATATGATGACTGTCAGCAATGATGATGATGACACATTAATGATGGCAAGAACTGACATCAATGGGATTAGTAATGATGATCATTATAAAAATGAATCTTAATGTTGTTGATGTTAATGATGATGTTGTTGATTGTACCAGTAACAATAATGCTGTTAATAAAATAGAGAAGATATTTATCACCGTGGAGACTGTCATGGTCTGATGTGTCATGATTTCAAGACATCTCCATGTCAAATGATCTGTTTAAGTGAGACTCCTTCGTCAAGTATTCTGTGACTGGCTGTGACTTCTAGATGTCTTGTATTGTTAATTTCAACACAGTAACAAACTACTCGTAAGTGCCAATTATAAAGTTATGTAAGTATAAAGTCAAGTAATATTTCTTCATGTATATTACAATGTGACTGAAACCAAAAAATTCAGTCAAAGTTAACTGACACTAACTAAAAATAATATTCCAGGCCACAAAGTCTTTGATATTTGTATATGCACGCTAAAATAACTGACAGATCGTATGTCTAGGTTGAATGGGATGTGCCTCACCAAAATGAGGCAGAAATATTATTTTTTTTAAAAACAAATAACTGAAACTAAATCAAATAAATCTCAAATTTTTAGAGAATAAAAAATCTATGATATCTACATGCTAAAAAAAAGAAAATATGTTTTATAATACATAATGTGAGGTACTTACATGCTCAAACAATTTATTTTACCTAGCACTAGCTAGAGCAGATCCAAAATCTCAGAGACACAAATTTTAAAAAAAAAAGGGCATATTTTGTTCTGAAAAAGGTCCACTAGCAGATACTACCATAGGAGAGTGAAGTGTTAGAGACTTCACAATACTAGGTCCAGTATCGAGAGGTGGGGTGATCAGTTCCCTTCCTCACTGCCTTTTCCTTCCCTAACTCAAAGTCAGGTACCTATTTACAGTTAGGTAGACTGGCATGTGTTAGAACTGTGATTTAAACCCTGCACCTCTGCCACGAGAGACTAGTGCTCCAACCACTTTGGTTACAGATACTTAAACACTAATAAGCAAGTTATTGTGCAAGTTAATGTACAATACAATGGAAATGAGAAAGATGGTGTTGCTAGTGTTCCATCCAACCTGTATTGTATGGCCTGCAAATCTTAGAAAATGAACAAGTCTGAAAAAAACAATTAATTGCAGAGAAAGAAATATGGTTCCCAAGGAGAATGTTACACACACCGTGGGCTGCAAAGAAATCAAGTGAGAAAAGTAAGAATTTAACAAGATCATTGCAAATAAAAGCTGAAACAGGACATGCAAATTTCATTGGTAATATTATTTATAATCATCTCATCTCATAATCGGAACTTCTTCTACCCCGTAAAACGAGGTGTAGATGTGACCCAAAGAACACAAAGTTCCTGGGCAGGACATATAATCAAAGTGAAAGGCAAACAGGTGATTAGCCCATTGTGCCCTTATTTATAATCATGGGCTTCAAATATGGTGGTAATTGGAAAAGAGCAGGGCACAAAAAGCAGGGAAATACAGACAGAACTGGTCTGGGATGACGCTGCATGATTGCTGGAAATTAAGCAAGTTTTTTTGGAGGAAACTGATCATTAATGTCACTTGGAATGAAATGTTATGAAGCTCAATATTAGAACACATCACATGGTCTCCAAAGTGCTGTTGGTCCCTTTCCATTAAAAAGAAGTTCAAGTGTAGGATCCAAAACATTGAAAGATATTCAGGGGATTTGTTAGCTGCAAAACACCTTCTTTATTGTTGACACATATAGATGTAAAACAAAAATAAGACAGCCAGATACTTCTTTTAATAAAATCAAGCTGCAGTATGTATACACTGTTGTCAACATTAAAAGGACAACTGGTTTATAATTACTGTCTGCTTTACTGAACATCCTTTAAGCTTTAAAGATATTTTATTATTACGTCTTATCATTCCAAATTCATCGTGTAATTTTCAATTATATATAACATTGGACAAGCTCCTTCCAGCTGTTTCTTACTGCATAAAAGATGTTCATGAAAGCTGTCAAGGAACGCTACACACAGGTTACAATAATAGTATGGTTGTAGGGATTTATGCTCCATAGGATGCTATGATAGGCTGACTGATTCTACTGTTACGTGAACAGAGTGTATTTCCAACCCGTTTGCATACTTGCTTTTGTGGTACTCTTTTTAAAGACAGTATACCCCCAGGCTGACAGAGCCACATCATGACACTGATCCTTCGTTGCTTTTTTGTAGACAGGGACCGTGGCGTGACATTCTGGGGGTTCATTCGAGATCTAAACCATAAAAATCTAGTGCTTCAGGTGACTTTTCCGACCTCAAAAATATCTTCTTCTTCTTCCGTCCTTAGCCACCGACCGTCAAAGCAGTCAATGGCCATTACGCCTAGTGGCGTCTTAGGGCAACAGCAGATAAGGTTTTCTTTGCCATTGTTTCCCATCACGCCTATTGGCGTCTTTAGGGCAACGGCAAATCAATCCATTTGCTGTTGTTTCTGTAATCGAAGCTCAAAAATATAATTTCCCATTACTTCTGCATGTTACATCGCCCACATGGGACCTGATACAGGTGAGCAAAGAATAAGACAAGCCTGACATAAAAGGCTTCCAAAAAAAGCTGAGGATGAGTCTAGCAACGTCATCTCATAAAAAGAATGCTACAGAAAGCAAACCCTGCAAAACCATATACAGTACTTCAGCACAGCCTTCCTGCAAGGAGCTAAATGCAATGTAGGCCCCATGCTAAAAAAAAGAGAGAAAAATTGGGCAAGAAGAAGGCTATTGGATATTTACAGTCCAAGTTAAGTAGGTAAATAAACAAAGAACAGTCCAGATTAAGTAAATACATTGTTTTTAAAACACACACACACAAATGGATCCTCTCTCACAGACTTTCTTATCAAATGTTAATTCATAAAACAGGACATGTTCCACAATTAATCGTAATTATGGTGCACAATAATGATAATTAAAGTAATCACTTTTTCATATAATAATCAAATATAACACTATTTGACTAGAGCAATATAAATGCTTAGTAATGAATATGGCAATAAAAGAAGCACCAAGGCAGAGATATGTCAATGTTATATGAATAAATATTAAGATCATATACAGTATGGACCCGATATAATGCAGATGACGGGGTACAAACTTTGGCATTAAATAATAAGTCAGTCAGACCTGTATCCCATTTAACTAGTTTTGACGAAAATTTATCGGCGTTGACATTTTACGGAAATCAGTAACATGAAAGACGTCTATCGTTTTAAGTACAAATGACTATTGACACATGTGAATGAGCGAAAATAAGTAAAAGATGTATTAATCAATCACATGTTTTATTTTGGATACTGATCATAAAGATTTTACTTGAATGTTTAGTGTTTTTATTGATAAATGACAAAAATGTAAGCACAGTCTGCAAATTTGGTGTCCAACGTCTGACCACAGTATAAGCGATTCTGTGTTATATCGGGTCTACAGTGCATAACCAAAATTAAAACATTAACTACATAACACAAAAGTGAATGTCAAATCTTCACTGTAACAGTCACAAATTAAACTGTAACATACAGCTAAGATACTGTCACATACAAGTAAGATTCTGTAACATACAGGTCAAACACTAACATACAAGCAAATTACAGTAACATAGAGTAAAAGGATATTGCTACGTACACGTGAGACACTTAACTTACATGTAGTGAACTGCGGATACAAGTAAAGCCCTATAAAATACAAGTAAATCTTTGTAACACACAATTAATAAATATAACAATTACGTACGGGATTTATAACAAATGCAGTTACCAGTAAATCCACATCTTATTCTTTCTATATCACCAGGTTTAAAACTCATCATCATCATGAAGTACCATGCCTGGTGGCGTAGGGGATCATGTCTCTCCGCAACTTCCTGTCTCCAGTACAATTTATCAATTCTTATGTTGACCTCCTTCCATGCCAAAAACTGTCCCGTATTTGCTCTCTTTGTCTTCCCCTATCTCTTGTTCCTTCAATCTTACCTGTTGTTAACGATATATTCCAGCTTTTCTCTTCTCATAACAGGCTCAAAAAAAGTGGATTGCTTCTTTCTAACTTGTAAAATAAGTTGAAAACTCTTCATTGTTGACAAATTTTCCTCTACTCCAGCCTGTTCTTAGCAACGTCCTTTCCCTTCTCATCTACTTCTATTGTACAGCTGTTTACTTTGGCTACCATGGTTAACATAAAAGGTCTCATAGCAGACACTGCCGTAGGGTAGAGGAAGTGATAGAGACTTCATCATACTGGGTCCAGCTTTATGATCAATCACCTTCCTCGCTGCCTTAAAAAGAGCAGTCAGGTACCCCTTTACAGATGGGTAAACTAGAGAGTGCAACTACCAGGTTTTCAACCTGGGACCCAGTAACTTTGCCACATGAGCTCTAACCACTCTGCCAATCAGACACTCTAACATGGACTAATTCTTAAAATATGTACTTCCTAAGACTTCTGAGAATTTATTTTGACTTAGCAGGTAATAAATATTTTAAAAAAAATTTCTGTACAATATTTCAAAATGTACATGTTTTACAACTCTTTTAAAAACCATATTTAAAAAATAGTTTAACACATCTTCTTCTCATACTGCCTGATAACCTCTTGTGCACCACTGCTCTAAACGTGGGGATGTAGTAGAGAATGGGGGAGAGGGGTGGGAGAGAAGAAGAGATTATTTGGCTCAAAACTATCAGGCATCATTCTCCTGTTTATTTTAATGCATAGATATTATAAATAACACGTTTTCCAAAATCCTGGGTTATATAATATGTACAAAACTGAGAATGTTTAATGGTGGCTGTACCACTCTGGTCCCAGCAAAATGGCTAAAAAATTCACAATAAATGTGGACTCCAGGTTAGTATAATTATGAACATATGAGATTTAAATGATGACAAACCAATAAAAGATAATAACTGTTTTATACACGAGGACAAATACAATTTGAGTGCTAAACAGAATTAGTTGTTGTCAACAAGTTTTGAATATTCAGTTATTTTAAGTAGCTTGAGAAGAGACAGGAATGCTTGTATCATGTAGATAGAGAATTTATGGTAGTTGATCGTTTTGTTAAATAAGATGGCTTATGTGAATAGATGGATTGAAGTGGTATCAAGATCACTAATGGAACTGATAACAAGCACTAGAGAATTCTAGCCAATGGTTCAAGAGATGGGAGAAGACGCTGGAGATGGATAGGACATACATTGAGAAAATATGTTGATAGCATTACAAGACAGTCATTGTTAGGAATCTGTAAGGTAAGAGAAAGATAGAGGAAGATTAAAGAACACATGGAAAAGAAAAATGGAGACAGGCAGGAAGGGGATGGAAAGACCTTGAGCTGATGGCATGGGACAGGAAGACTTTGTTGACTAATTTTGTTGAAGGCCTATCCTCTAGGGATGTTGAAAGTTGTGCATAGGAATGTGGTATTTCTATGCAACAAGTGTTTTGTTTTCTCATAAACATATATTGTTGTTTAACCAGGGATGCTTTTTGCTCTTTAGCAGCCAATACCTAGCTGAAGATTCCTTGGTATTATCTACACTTTAGATCTTGACTTTTCCTGCAGCTTTTCTGCCATTCTGAAACATGCTGAGTTAGAGTCATGAGCACCAGTTTCTCCAGCTTGTCTTACTTACATTTAAGAGATCATTACATCTAGTCCCAACTAGGAGGGAGAAGCATGTGGTATACTGTGCATTCCCCACTATCCAAGGGTCTCTTCTTATATACAGAGCTAAAATACTGTGCTCTGGTTCTGGGCTCTCCCAAGGAATTGTCACATCCTACACAGAGCCACTTCTCAGCTCCTCCTGCCTATCATGGGTCCACAGTGAGATTCTCCTGCATCCAGCCAACCAGGTAGAAGCCAGGGTATCTTTAGACTCCTCCAAGCTTAGTGTACTATGCTGGTTTCCCTGGAAGTGTGTAGATGATTTCAAGAGTCGATGAGGGTGTAATTAGCCTCACAGACAGAGGTTCACTTTCACATCTGTATACTATAGCATTGTGCTAGGGGAACTAGAGATGAGAAGATGACAATGGTGATAAATAGGATAGACACTGAAGAAACCTAATGATTACATTACAATGCAGTCCTTGTTCTGGAACCCCTGGGTAAGACTGGTACATAGTGACAGAAACACACACAGAGAAGAGAGCTAGAGACAGAAATGAAAAAGATAAAGGAGCCATGGATATACCTTGAGTGGATGGCACAGGACAGGAAGACTTGACATGAATCTGTTGAAGGCTTATACTGCTTGTGGAGCTGAAGGGTAATGAGTGAGTGAAAGAATGAATGAATGAGTGAGTCAATGAATGAATGAGTGAGTGAGTCAATGAATGAATGAGTCAATGAATGAATGAATGAGTGAGTCAACGAATGAATGAGTGAGTGAGTCAATGAATGAATGAGTGAGTGAGTCAATGAATGAATGAGTGAGTGAGTCAATGA
Organism: Oreohelix idahoensis; assembly: GCA_024509875.1. Lineage (NCBI taxonomy): Eukaryota > Metazoa > Mollusca > Gastropoda > Stylommatophora > Oreohelicidae > Oreohelix > Oreohelix idahoensis. The sequence continues at coordinate 68,128 of JAMPIV010019676.1, forward strand.
ATGAATGAGTGAGTGAGTCAATGAATGAATGAGTGAGTGAGTGAGTCAATGAATGAATGAGTGAGTGAGTCAATGAATGAATGAATGAGTGAGTCAATGAATGAATGAGTGAGTGAGTCAATGAATGAATGAGTGAGTGAGTGAGTCAATGAATGAATGAGTGAGTGAGTCAATGAATGAATGAGTGAGTGAGTCAATGAATGAATGAGTCAATGAATGAATGAGTGAGTGAATGAATGAGTCAATGAATGAATGAGTGAGTGAATGAATGAGTGAGTGAGTCAATGAATGAGTGAGTGAGTCAATGAATGAGTGAGTGAGTCAATGAATGAATGAATGAGTCAATGAATGAGTGAGTGAGTCAATGAATGAATGAGTGAGTCAATGAATGAATGAATGAGTGAGTCAATGAATGAATGAATGAGTGAGTGATTGAGTCAATGAATGAATATAAAACATGGCTTTTACAATAAACAGCATAATCTTTTATAATTACTTAGTAGTTTCTCTTCTACCCTGGGGTGTAGAGGTTTCCCAGAGAGAGTACCATACTGTCCTATCAGCTGTCTTCCTCTCAGCATGGTTCCAATCTAGTTCTCGGTCCTTTAGAGATTGTCTAATGTTGTCCTCCCAGCGAACTCTGGGTCGTCTTGAAGGTCTGGATTCCTGACTCTTAGTTTCCCATTTTTGTCATTGGTAGCTGATCTTGTATCATTCTGCAGACATGGCCAAACCAAATGATTAGGACTGTTCCCATCAGGTCTGCAGGGGCTGGGTTTTGAGGCCATGATGTAATGTCTGGTTGTGGACCATGTCTCTTCTTGTTACTTCAACCCCCTTCCTCAGATACCTCATTTCTGAGGTTTGCAGCTGGCTTTTGTAGGATTAGTCATTGCCCATGACTAGCATCCATAATCTTATAATTTTAAAAACTGTATTGACTATGTAATTAAACAAACTTATGTTATACAAAATCTAACTTTAAGTCTTTTAAGATTAAAATAATTGTGTAAGTTAATAATTAAGTCTACATATAAATATCATTTGCTAATGCGATATTTAATATTTGTGAAGTACAGCATGGATAAAATATGGCTAATCCAGTGTATCTCATAGTTTTGCAAGAGATTTAAAAATAAAATTCACTGAAAGTTGATATGACTTGTTACTAAATGTCCATAATTAATTGGTTAACACAAGCCTTTAAAAAGCCTTAATCTTCACTTTAATGTGCTCAAGCCCCCAAAAAACCCATTAATTATCATGTTACCATCACTTTTTATGTTTATAAAAGCACCAAATACTTGTCTGGAACACAACTAATGATCAGATTGCTTCCTGCTGTAATACTCTATGTAGAGTTTCCTATCATAGAGTCATGTCTGAAGCACTGTAGCAACATGAATACAAGTTTAAATACATCATTGACAGAACACAGCCTGTTTGAATGTACCATCAATACAAGAAACAAGAAAAATGCTGGGAAATTATTTTACTTAACTTCAATACAGTGATGGCTACTTCAAATATCCTAAGTTTAAAATATAACACAGTGACTTATGCATTGTGCCCAATAAAATAAAATATTCAGTGCAATGTTTTTACAAGTGACTTGTCAAAACAGATTCCATTTTGTCTACGGTCATAAGGAAATACAGTGACACTGTCGACCTAGTCAGGTGACCTGGATGACTGACTGCTAGACCACATTTTTCTTACATCTCTCAGCTACTCCATAGTCATCTCTTTCTTCAACATGCTTATGATTTTTGTTATGAGAATGTGTCCTAATTCACCTCTTCCAAGGACAGATGAAAAAGCTTTAAACTTTCCTAGAAGAATAACTAATAACACAAGGAGGAATATAATTAGAAACATAAGAAAATGTCAGAATCATACTACTCTTACCCTACATAGTTTCTGGGGTGGGGGGTGTGTCTCTGAGGTCAGAAAGAAAAAAAAGAATAAGACCACCGCTACCTCAGACATGCTAATGTTGTTGATGTTGTTGTTGATGTTGTTGTTGATTAACTAGGATTGCTGAGCTTGTCGCTCTTTCGCAGCCAATGCCAAGTTGAAGAATATGCATGTGTTCTGTAGTTGTTGATTGGTGATGTTTAGAGTGTTTGTGGTTGCTGGGGAGCCCTGCAACAGCTGTCTTCTTTCTGTGGAGAGTCCTGGGCAGGTCAGCAGCATATGCTGAACCCTCTCATATGGATGGGTGCAGTTACAGCAATTAGGCTCATGTGTGCGTTTAAGTTGTTTAAGTGCTTGTTGAGTCTGGTGTGTTCTGTTCTAAGCGGGAAGATTGTGCTTTGCTCCACACGTCGTATGTTGTTGATGCTGTCCTTTTTTTTCTTGGGTTCGGTCATTTCTTCATACAAAACACGGCCAGTAGACCCTTTTGCAAATCAGTTGAGTTATTTCTCTTTGAAGTTTCAGACTTGCCATAAGACAGGTTGTGTATGAGGCTGGCAACCTCATCTTGTTAAAAAACTACACAAACCACTGCTGCAGTGGTGGTTCTATGCTCCGTGTGGAGCAAGATAAGAGATGTGATGCTACTCTTGGAATCATAGAGACTAGAGAAAAACAATTGAAGGCAGTTAGAGAAAATGTCTATATGTTATTAAATAACAGAAGTAATAACCAATTTGTTGATCAGAATCGACATTACTGCACTCTGGGCAAACCCATAGGTGCTCAGTCTCTCTCAGCAAATGTTGAAGGGTGTGAATGCTAATTAAGGAGTTCAACTGCCTAGGAAGGACAGCACTAACAGTTGACAGTCTGTTGACTAAAAAAGCAGAGATCTGTGAAAGCAAATATGGCAATGAAAAAGACTATGCCCTATTGAGATTCAAGATCTACAGTTTGATAACAACTGTATCAAGCTTCCATAAGAACTGTTCTCTTTTATGAAAAAGTAACGGGAGCCGCGCTGGTGTAATGGCTTCGGCGTTGTACTGGCGACCAGGTGTTCATGGTTCAAACCCGGGCGTCGGCGTTTGAAGAAATGTTTACGGCCGGAAATTTGACTGAATAGCCTGAACGGCTCCTGTGATAAACCCTTTGTGGATGGGAAGGAGCGAAGCTCCTGACCGGGTTGGAAGGAAAGTCCTCAGGTTCCCCAGCCTCGCAATGACATGTCATTGGGCCGAAGGGCTGAAAGCCCAAGTGCCGCTGGTTAAGAAAAAAAAAAAAAAAAAGTAACATGGGTTCTTCATATATGACATCATGCAATTTTTGCCATTATTAAACCCCCCCCCCCCCCCCCCAATCCTTACTGAAAAGCAACAACGTAAGATCAGATTAGACAGGGTTTTTTAGAGTAATAACTTGATCTGGAACTTCATTAAAACATTAAACTGTATACAAACACCTGCTTTTATAAAGACTTGACATTACAGGCATATATTTTTCAAACATACAAAACTTGTCTGCAGATTACCAGATTGTAATCAAATTTTGACCACTGCAAAGGTCTGAGAACAACCTTCCTTGTGTTATTCAATACCTCAAGATCTCAGTTTAGCAACATAAGTCTAAAGTTCATAAGAATACAACACAAATATTTATATGTATACTACTATTTCTTAAATAACCACAGTATCACAGTTTAGTAGTAGAATCATTGCATGGCTAGTGAATCCTTGATGTCTTGTAAGACTTTTACCAAAGGTGCAGCATTTCTGCAGACAATTTGCAGTGTATTGGTTTATATTGTAACACAGAGGATATATCCTACTAAAAAAGGGCATTTTTCTGGACAAAATAACAGCATTTATTCAAACACTTACTAATGCTTGCTGAATTCATCACTGTTGGAAGAAAGAGTTGGAATTTAGGTCATCAGAACCACAACTGACCAATACAGATTACGTAACAGGTGAGAATTAGGAACATCTTGTCTTTATTATAGAATATATTTCCTTTCAAACTATACATTTATTATGCACTAGACTCAGATCTTGACCTTGAGATGAGAGCTGTCTCTGCATCTCCTTGTGGGCTGAATCCAGAGTGGATGTTGAGGTTGTCTTCTTCTTCTTCATCCACTTCTGGGTAAGGTGGAAGTAAGAAATCCTCATCCATGCTAAGTGGGCGAGATTCGTGAAGGTTGTTGGTCCTGTTACCATAGTTATTGGTCACTGCAGCATTAGGTACAGAGTTCTGCAAGTTGTTGTTACTGTATACACTACCTCCACTGCCAAGCCTGCTTCTGCTGTTGTGTTCTAAATCACTTGTCCTAGGATGACTGTGGGTATTGTAATAGGACTCCAAGTCCCCTTGGTCAACATTTGGATTTGATTCATCATTTTTTGATGCAAAAGAATTGTTATTGAAAGCACTAAGGCTGCTTCTGTTGGGAACACCAAAAGCAGGGTGAGTAAACTCAATCCCAGGGTATAATGGGAGTCTAGGAATGTGATTCCACCTAGTCATTGAACTGTTTGGGGTTGAACCCCCATCGCTGCCATCTGTTTCACTATCACGTCTGGAATATGTGGGTGGAGCTACAAACATGGCTTGAGGAATAATTCTGTTGGGCAATCTTGTTGGGGTATGCTCCCAGCTGTTGTGGCCAGTGGCTGAGGCGTTAGGGCTATATATCCCTGAAACATTTAAAGGCCTCAACGGTGGTCGGTTTCTAGAGACGAGCTCGGAGTCTGTATTACTTTCACTGAGCTGACCTGCTGGGCCAGAAAAGGCACTTGTAGGTCCTGGTTCAAACCTTGAAGTATCTCTAATGGATGATGATGACATCAATGGCATTGGACTGACCCTTGACCTATTGTTATTGCGTGTCAAGGTATCACTGTCAGAATCAAATTTGAAAAAGCTAGGGGAGTCCCCACGGAATGTAGCAAAAGACTTTTCTTTCTGAAGAAGTGGGGACAGTCTATGGGAGATTCCACTCTTAACTGAAATAGGGGTGGCAGCCTGAGCTCGAGCTGAAAATAAAATGAAGGAAATTAAATCACATAAAAAATAATATTAGACTTAAGAAGTTCACTGTTCAGTCAGTCCCTAAAGTGCAACAGACTGGTCTTAAAAAGCATCATAAAACAAAACACAGAAACATTACTGTCAATGTTTTTTTCTTTATTTAAATTGAGCATTCTGTTTGTTTCCTGCTGCCGATTTTGGCTTCAGAGGATTGTTTTTATATATATATATATATATATATATATATATATATATATATATATATATATATATATATATATATATATATATATATATATATATATATATATATATATGTACAGTAGAACTCCATTTATCCGAACCCCATGGGACCGAGCATCGTTCGGATAATCAAATGTTCGGATAATTGGATTACATAATGTATCGAGTACATGTACACATATTTCTAAAAATAATTAACCATCACAAGGAAAATACACTATAAAACATATTTACTTGTACTGTAATAATAATACCCACACTGTATTAGATCACTGTATCACCAAAATCTTTTATTACACTGCAGTGCATGTACTTCTTGTATTAATTATTTTTGTTAAGAAAGAGAAATGTTTTCAAAATAACATTACAAACGATTCAAAACCAGGCGCAACTTACGTATATATGTACTTGCACAGATGTAGCCCACTATTTAAAATAATGAGGAATCCTCTTTTGCACCAAACTGGATAGTCTCCTTTTGGCTGCTAAGTCCCGAATTCTCTTCAACAGCAGAAGCTGTGTAGGACAGCTGTCATCTTCTTGCTCGTACCAAGCCATCGCAGTTTCTAGTGCTATAAAGGCCTCTTCAGGACTTGGTCGACGTTTTGGTTTTTCTTCATAATCTACAAGTACATCATGTACTTCTGAGGTGTCTTCATCATCGGTCACTACATGTATTTGGTTTTCTTCTTGCACAAAAGACAAAATTTCTTCGTCATTCAAAAACTGAAAACCAGAATCATTATCATCTTCTAGCCACATGTGTGCATCATCTTTGTCACAGTCCGAAAATCCGGGCATTGCTTGAAACAGTTCCACAACTTCATTTATACAATCATCATTTGTGTCCACTGCAGTAGTTTCATTTCCTCCTTTTTTCCCAAGCAATCTACTCCAAGCCTTGTTGAGATTATCTTGTGACAGGGTGGTCCAAGCATCAGCTAACATATAGCAGCAGTCTTTGAGATTAAGCTTTTTGGAAAACGCCACCACACTTTCTTCATCTTCAGCCAACAATAAACGACGCAGGACTTCCTTCTTGTACATCTTTTTAAGCTTTGCTATAACACCCTGATCCATTGGTTGAATCAGTGCTGTTACATTGGGAGGCAGAAAAATTACTTTAAAATTTGCATCAACTGCATTCAATGTATCCGTCTCTGGATGAGATGGTGCATTGTCCAGTAGAAGAATTACTTTTCCAGTTTTCTTTTCTTGTTCTCCCAACCTCTTCACATTTGGGATGAACTGATTTGTATACCAATCAAGAAATATTTCACTATTCATCCAAGCACTCTTCTGTGCTTTGTAACACAATGGGAGACATGTCACATTCTTTAAACAACGTGGTTTTTTGGCTTTGCCGATCATTAGCACCGGTAAACGATGACTTCCACTGGCATTCGCGGCTACCAAAATTGTTACTCTCTCTTTGCACTTTTTAAACCCAGGGGCAGCTGCTTCGTGCTGAGATGCAAGTGATTTTTGAGGCAATGATTTCCAGTATAAGCCAGTCTCATCGGCATTATACACATCCTCGAGTGAATAACCTTCTTCTTCCAAAAAAGCCAAGAATGTTTCTATAAAATTTTTAGCGGCAGTTGCATCGCTAGATAAAGATTCCCCTTGAATCTCCAATTCTCGTATGCCATGACGAGATTTAAAGTTTCTTAACCATTCCTGGCTAGCCTTAAAGTCAGGAGGACCGTCAAGTTGATTGTTGAACTGAAGTGCCTTTTCACACAACAGAGAACCAGAGATAGGTTCCCCTTTGCTTCTTCTTTGCACAAACCATATATACAAAGCCTCTTCCAATTTCACATCTTTCGCATTTCTCATGGTTTTACGTTTCTTCGACCCATTTTCACTATCAAATTTCGATGCAAAACTCATAATTTTATCCTTGTTACTTTTAATGTCAGAGACGGTAGCTTTCCCAACATTGAAAATCCTCGCAAGTGAAGACACAGTTTCACCTTGTCCTAGTCTCTTGATAAATTCTGTTTTCGTTTCAATTGACAAAACATTGCGGTTCCTTTTATATGCTTTAGGCCTACTGGAAGATGCCATATCGCACAGAGAAATACTTGTACGCCAAAATTATTCTGCTGTAGTAGCAGACACAATTATTTTAAGTTGAACTGTCTGTTTAGCCAGTGTTCTACCTAGAACGCACACGTACACTGTATTTTTAAACCAGATATTAACTGACTTTATGATCTAACTGACTTCCTGTACGTAAGCGACCGACCATTAGCCATCCCATTCTCTACAAATTGTTCGCATACATTTGAAGTTTGCCGCATCAAAAGATTCAGAATTTTAGTCTAACGTGACTGTGGCATCTGATTTTTTTTTTTTCTGGAAAAAGTGTTCGGATAATTGGATGTTCGGATAATTGGGGTTCGGATAAATGGAGTTCTACTGTATATATATATATATATATATATATATATATATATATATATATATATATATATATATATATATATATATATATATATATATATATATATATATATTGGGAGTTGTATATATATATATATATATATATATATATATATATATATATATATATATATATATATATATATATATATATATATATAGTGGCTTCAGAGGATTGTTTATATATATATATATATAGTAGTTTCCGGGGGTCTCTGTGGTGACAAAGAAAGAACAGGACTACTGGATCCTCAGGCATGTCGTTCGTACAAAGTGACAAATATGAGGTTACGTCTGGCGCTGGCAACCTCATCATGTAAAACAAACTGCCACCACAACAGCATGTGAATACTTAGTGTAGGCTTTCTGTAGGGGACCAGCTACAGTGGTGGATCCATTATTTGTAAGGAGTGCAAAGGAAAATGATATACATATATAAACACACATACAAATAAATATAAGATGATAGGACACTCTGTAAAGAGCGATACAACAGGAGGTAATCGGATCATCAGAAATTGTCCCCCCCCGTCGGATAAGTGTTTTGGATTTTTACCTTCCTTACACTCTGAGGGGGAGGGCCCACTTGGGTCATGATTCCCAAGTGTCCACCTCCGATTGTCATCCCACCTGCTTGGCAAATTGAACCCCTCCACCTAGGTTGCAATTTTCAACTTCACTCCTGACCTTATCCATGCTATCAGCTTGAGGTAAATGTGAAAGTAACCATTATATTGTATATAAATTATTGTCCTGAATCCCAGAGCCCACTGCGATTGCTCCACAGCCAACACTTTGCCTGTTCCATCATTTCACCGAGCCTCTTAAGTGCCTTCGTTGTTGACTGTCCTTTCACATCCAATAGTTTCAGTTTAAATCCAGGTGTGTATTTTGACACTGGAGGTTTCTTTCCTTGTTCAAAACAAATAAATAATACAACATACAGCTGACAAAATGAGCTCAGAAGCAAAGCACAAGTGGACCACATGTCTTTGACAAACCTTTATCATGTTTGGCAGCTGCAGCACCATTGTTAACATCTACATCACTTCCTCCCCTACCACTGTCACTAGTGCTGTCATCACATGATGTGTCATCAAAAGTGTCATTTGACCTCTTAGCTATGGAGCTATCAAGTTTCTGAAGAAAGAATATGTTATATGTAAATACAACTGACATTCACTTACTCTTTTATCAACTTTCAACTCCCCGAGGAGCATAGGCCTTCAACAAACTTATGCCACGTCTGCCTGTCCCGTGCCATCTGCTCAAGGTCTTCCCATGTCTTTGTCATCCACTTCATGTCTATCTCCATTTCTCTTCTCCATGTGTTCTTTGGTCTCCCTCTCTCTACCTCTCTTACTCTGAGGACTTCGGAACAAAGACTGCCTGGTAATGCTATCAACAGATTTCCTCAATGTGTGTCCTATCTATCTCCAGTGTTTTCTTCTAATACTGACATACATGAGACAAATACAGTGGACTTCAGAGCTGTGATATTAACCAGATCCACGAACTCCATTATAACTTGAAAATATCATCAGTTAAATCTATTAATAAAATAAAACTGATTTATAGTATATTCTTACTAACTCTTTGTTATTGTAGTGTTATTATGTAAATGTTTACGTTTGGCTACGTCCTCTTCACACACATACATAAGGTTCACGACACACAATAACACTTGATTTAGGTATAATATTTTAAGGCAAAATAATACAGCCAGGGTGGTGGTGTCGGCCAAAAAACTTTCAGACTTGAAATTTTAGAAGTCCGACTCCCGATTCCGATAAAGTTTTTTTTTACTAGTCATATAGCATAACATTTTTTTTAATATATAAATATTTTGTATCGACTCTGACTCCATTAAAAAACGACAGACTCCACAACTCTGACTCCCGATTCCAAATCTGACTCCACAGCCCTGATTTCAGACATCAGTGTCAAACATTGGTCCCTGACCAGAGCACCTGAGAGAAAAATCAAACCGTGTGAGAAGAACCTGAGAAGAGCCATTAATGTTACTAGGAGCAACAGAATGAGACACGATGACATCAGAAAAATTGTAGAACTACATCAAGTATATAGAACGACAGAAATATTAGTGAATTGGCCACGTCACGAGATTGGAGCCCGATCAGTTACCACTAAATACCTACATCAGCAGAAAAATCTGGTTTCAGGGCACAGAGAAGCCAAGAGGCAGATAGATCGATTATAATAGAAATGAATAATCGACAATATGTTTTATGAAACGGTAAAGAATGAAGTAAACAATGACTCTGAATAACGAAAAAAACAATGTAACAGCAAAAATAAACAATTATTGTTTAAATTTTTTGTGATAAAAAAACTAATATAAAAATACCAGGTTCCAAAGGTTGTCAAAGCTGGGAGTTGTAGTCAGGATAAGCTCTCACTGCTGATAAATGCTTCTAAGGCATGCGCCTCACATAGCCTCTGACAATCAAGCCCAGCTCCCGGCCTTCATGTGTGGCTCAATTTGAGCCTGGTGCAACTGTTTCCACTACAGCGAGAAGGGGCGAAGGTGAGTCACTGGCACCTTAAAACCAGCAGCTTTGAGCAGATAGGGCTCGTGATCCTTGGTTGATAGCCTATCTGAGAGAAGGTAAAACTCTGAATTCAAACCACCGCTGCCTTGTGGGAATATCCATTTATGGGAAAGGCTTTGGGAGTAAACCCTGAGGATAAATCCTGAGTCAGAGTCCCTAAGGCAGTCTAATGTTGATTAGACATTATTCTGGCAACTCCTGCAACATGGTTGGTACCAAACTATATCGGCTTCTGCTGTTCCTTTGGATCTAATGGCTGCATGGAGAGAGGGAACATGCTACATGGGAAATAGCTTGATCTCCATTTAACTATGCCCAAGCTCGCACCCTGGTAAGGACACTCTAGCTTCACAGCAAGCAGAAGAGAGGAGAAAAAGTTCAAAGGAACACCAGGAAAATAAGCAGCTGAGGGCTGTTACCTCAGGGGTGCATTCCCATAGTCAGCTATGACTGAAGGGGTGGTTATTAATTAATAAAAATACCAGCACCACTTGCCTTTAAATGTTATACGGTTGTGGTGTACTATCAATACAATTCCATATTCACTGACAAAATCGTGTGGATATTATGGTATAAGTTCACTGCATTTTTTGATTAAATACCTGCTTGTTTTGGATGGTGGTTTGTAATGTTTGTTTCAGCTTTTATTTCTGTTTATTATTCAGCTCTATTACTGTTATGTGCTGCTAAAGGTGATGAAGGTACTTCAATAAAAAGTTTTGTGCGTATTTGTCTACTCAATGTGGCTCCCAAGGGTCTCTGAGAAGACAAAGAAAGAATGGAACAACTACTCCTACAAGCATGTCATAAAAGAGGTGAATAATATGAGGTGCATGTGGCTGGCAACCTCAGCATGTAAAAAACTTGCTAGAGAAATCACCACTGCAATAGTACATAAAGTGCTTTGGTGCAACCTTTCCTACAAAAGGACCAGCTGCAGGGAATGCTCCCATGCTCCTTAAAAATTGTAAAACAGGAGTTTGTGTAAGCATACTTTTACAACTGTGCATTTGTACAAGTTACATAATACCATTTTGACCTTGACCATTGCACAAGAGCTTAAAACCTAGTCAAAATGCTGTTTACCAAAACATTAATATATATCAGTATTTAGTGTTGTTGTTCTTGATCCAGCGGTGCTTGGGCTCTCGCCCTTCGGCCCAATGCCATGTAGTGATATCTGCATGTTTTCACAAGTTGTTTTGTTTCTCCGTACAAGGTGTTCCACTTATCTGGCCTCGGAGGAAGGAACATTTTCGTAACATCATCAAGATTTAAGGTAAACAGACACACTCACACAATATAGAAATTTTGAGTTGCTCTATTTGTAATAACTGGACAGGAGATACGATGCCATGTTTGCATAATGGCAAATGTACATATTATTTGGACATAGAGACATTATCTATTCTAATTATAACTCATCACAGAGGCAAAGTATTTTATCAGATGCACAGACAGGAACAAATGAGATGCACAGTATCCTGGCTGCACACAAAATGATGCATATTACCAGCTCAGCAGAAGTGAACAAGTGGTAATTTTCAAACTCCGCACAGGCCACAACAGATTGAGATACCATCTAGTCAACAAGCCAAAGGCGGGAACTACTGATGAGTGTAAATGTGGCATTGAGTCTGCTGAACATCTGCTTCAAAGACACCAAATATATGAAGAACAGCGAAAGTACATACAGCTGTCACCAGTACCACTTCTTTAAAAAAAATTCTATGGAGATCCAAATAGCCTCAAGCTGGCCATTGCTTTCTTTGAAAATTTCAAGTAGACATCTAGGAGTGTATGAAGCAGAAGAAGAACGCTATATTTTTCATCATCAACTTAAAAAAACAATGGATTTGATTACGCTTTGCAGTTCATATATCTTCCCTTTCCTTTTCACACTCTAACAATCCTTACCTGTTTTCGCAGAGACTCCTTTCTAAGACCTGGTGAGAGAATGTCATCCTGGGATTTAAATGTGGAGAACTGGTCATCATCTGTTTGATCCAAATCCAACGTGTCATTTAAGCCATTCCTTGAGATCTCAATAATCTGTCCAACAAACAGATAATTTAATCTTCAGTTTACTTGTCATTGAGAAAACCTGTTGATAGCTTTACTAGACAATCCCTGTTCTGGAATCCCCAGGGTAAGAGATGTAGAAGACAAACAAAGAACACATGGAGAAGAGAACTGGTGACAGACATAAAGTGAATGAAGGCATGGAAAGACCTTGAGCAGATGGCACGTGACAGGAAGACTTGGCATACGTTTGTTGAAGGCTTATGCTCCTTGGGGGGTTAAAAGGTGAAAGAAGAAGAAACATTTCTGTATATTATAGACATTTTTAAAAACAAATTTAGAGATGCTGCACAGTCAGAAGATTACAATGCTAGTTGGCTCTGAGGGGTTTACATCATTACTATAGTTTCTGTGATAATACTGATGGATTTACTTGAATCTTATGACAGTCATTCACCGCTTATCTTTAACTGACATAATACAGGGTGACTGAAGTCATTCACTATTTATAATTGTTAATATCCTCACTTGTATTCAAGGATATACATGAAAAAAAAAGTTAAAACAAGGATAATAACTGCCATTTGAAAAATAAGTTTTATTTGTTACTTCTTCCAGAACGGGAGAAGATCAGCTACTACGACAAATATTGGAAACTATGAGCCATGGATTCAGACCTCAAGAATGACCCAGAGTTCGCTTGGAGGACAACATCAGACAATCTCTGAAGGACTGAGGACTAGATTGGAACCAGCCTAGGAGGAAATCAGACAATAGGATAGTACAGAGCTCTCTCTGGCGAACCTCTGTGGCGAACCTCTGTGGCGAACTTCTGTGGCGAACCTTTACGCCCCAGGATAGAAGAGGAATGACTAAGTAAGTACCGTAAGTGTTATTTCTTCTCCTCCACCACTGCTGTCCCTCAAGAATGTCGTTAATATGTAACTACCAGTGGCCTCAGTGGAAGTTTCCATGCATTATATAAAAGGTACAATCCTAGCAGGCGTACTAGATAATCTAGTATATCCTCTTAAACTAGGGAGGAAGTGTATCTTCCAAGGGGACCCAAACCTGGACCCCAGGATAACAGAGAGAGAACATAGGACACACCTAAGGGGCCCCTGGACTCTCCTCTCTAACCTGCCCAAACATATCAGAGCTGAAGATGATGAAAGGGGATGATAAAACCCTAAAGCCTTGTCTAGAAAGGTTGCATACCAGCTACTCCCATACTCCCCAGGGAGCATTTTATCATGAGGATGGATTGGTCTACAGACGGGTCCAGAACAGAAGACAGATCTTTAACGAGCCCGCATTATGCAAACAAGGGCATGAACCACCTCTGTACCTCCACTACTAAACCGTAGACCAGAATTTTTGGCTCTCTCTTGCAACGTCAGCTTATTGGCCATTACAGATTTTCTTTTGGTATATTAGTTTCTGGAAATAAATAATACTCTTCAGTCAAATGACGAGGCAACTAGCATTATGTATGTCACGAGAGGGTAGATGTTCATTGAATTTATAAGATATCCTGGACACAAAGTTGTATCAGTTGATGCCAGGATAGTGCCAGATAAGAGTCTGGTCTTATAAGTAATACCCCCTTCTCTGAAAAGAGTAAGGGTGTATAGATATAAAAGGTAGGATCAAGCTGTATCAGTTCCTAGAGAAGATGGTAATATATTACTCTAAGTTCCTACTTGCCCCTCCCCAGATTCTCCTC
>JAMPIV010019677.1:0-232171 GCA_024509875.1 Oreohelix idahoensis
TGGGGTTATATGTATGGGGTTGGGGATGTGTTGGTGATGGTGATTTTGTATTATATGGGATTATGGTGGGGGGTTGTTTGTGGTTGGGGGGATATGGGTGGGATGGTGATTTGGGGGGGGTGGGTGTTGGGGTGATTGGGATAGATGTTGGGGGGTGGGGGGATTTGTTGGAATGGTGGGGTGTTGGGGGAATTGAGAGGGGGTAAATGGGGGGATAAGTGTGGGGATGGTGGTTGTTGGGATGGGGGGGGGTTTTGGGTGAGGGAGAATTAGGGGATTGGGGGGGTGTATGTGTTGGTTTGGGAATTTGTGGATGATTGGTGGTAGAGTTTATGAGGGGGTTTTATTGTATTAGAATTTGGTTAGGGGATTGGTGATTGAGGGTTTTAGGGTTAGAGTATTGGAGTAGTGGTGGATACTTTTGTGGTTTATTGGTGATGGGGGATTATGCGATGGGGAGGTTTTAGGATATTAGGGGAGGATATTTGGTAGGGAGGAATGGTGGGGAAGGTGTGGGTGTTGTTGTGAGGTGGTTGTGAGAGGGTAAGGTAATAATATGATGGTTTATAGGTTATTAATGAATGTTGTGAATTTGTATGGGAGGGATTAGTTTTGGGTGTATGAGGGAGGGGGGGAGGTGAAATTGGGGTAGGGGGGATTTTGAAGGTAATGTTGGTGGGGGGGGTGGTATGGTTTGGGGTTGATGGGTTATTTAAGGGGTGTTGAGAGGGATTGAAGGTTGGATATATAGGGGTGATTGGGGGAGGGTCTTATCCATAGTTATGGATATGATAGAGAATGTGAATGAGTGGGAGGGTGAAGGAGGTGGGTGGAGGGTGTTGGGGATATAATATGATGTGAAGGGGCATAGGGGGGGAGAGTGGACAGAATTTTGGTAAAAGATGTAAGCGGTTGTGTAAAAAGATGTGGATGTAAAGCTGTGGGATATTGAGTGGTTGATTTGAGGGGGATTTTGGGATTTGTTGGATAAGGGGATGGGGGGGGTATTGTATTGTTTAGTAGGGTGACAAATATGGTGGTGAATGGTGGAAGGGGGAGTTAGGATGATGGGGGTTTGGGTGTAATAGTGAAAGGGGGGTAGGGTATAGAGGAAGGAGGTGATGGGGGTGAGGTTTGTGATGAATTGTAGGGGGGTGGGGATGTTTGGAGGGGGTTTTGGAGGAGGGGGGGATGAGAAAGTGAGGGTAAATAAGGGGGTGAGGTATATGGGATGGGGATATTTAGGGGATGGGGTAGGTGGACCCGTGGTGCAATGAATGATATGTTTGGATGGTGTTTGGTTAAAATAAGGTTGGGTTTGATGTTTTGTTGGTGGGTATGATGGATTATTTGAATTTGTTTTGTAGGATGAGGGTATTAAAGATGATGATATTGGGAATTAATTTTAAGTGAATGTGGATTTTATATATTGGGTTGGAGATTATTAGGTGGATGAGAGTTGAAGGTGTGAGGGGTTTAAGTGTTCTAGTAATCCCTTATAAGGGCCACTCATGTTTGCTGCGTTGTCATAACCTTTGACCACGGATGGGTCATTGATATCAATGTTCATTTGCCTTTAAAAAATTAAAGTAACTTTTTAGTAAGGCTGATCAGCACTATGACCTTCCATATCCAAAAATGTCACAAATCTTTCAACTGGTCCAATGGCAAAAACATAGCGCCGAGTCAAAGTCAGCTGGTCCATATTAGATATATCTGGAGTAGAATCCAATGAAACGGAATAATACTTGTATTTCTTCTACTTCACAGAGAATGTGATCCAGTAATGGCTGGATTCCAATCAGATTGATGAAATTCCTCACACGTTGTTTTAGATAGATATGATGTGAGTCGATGTCCAAATCCTTTGTTTTGCATGACACAACGTACTTAAATATGCTCTGCCAGAAAAAAGGGATTGTCAAACTTTCTGCGGGGGGGGTAATTCTAAACAACCCTAATAATTTCCCGTTATAAGAGGGACCCAACAATTTCATCACTGCCAACGAAATGAAAGGCCTCGTTTCTGCTAAAAAACTTCACAACTTCAATTATTCGCTCTAGAAGTTTGTGCCAAATACTGTTTCTGAATGCCCATTTGTTTTCACAAGATTGGGAATCGACACGTTCACCTTTGTTTTTACGCATCAACAGTGAAATTTAAAAAGCTTGTCTATGTGAGGAGCTTTCTTCATGTCGACGCAATAGATTGGGCTTGCATTTTTCCAGTCCATTAAACCCTTCCACAGTAAACTATTGATGAACATTCTGAACTCATAACTTGCATGGGAAACAGAATAGGCGCCCTTTACTTTCTGAATAGCATAACCATTTTCTTGCATGTTGCTTGTGTGTAAGTTTATGAATATGTTGTAAAATAAGACTTCTGACAGTATCGAGTTTTTCTTTTTCAGTGTCATACAATCGCACTGATGAAGAGAAGCACTATCAACATGTTGACATTTTTCACTTCCCTTGAGATATCCAATATTCACGCGCTCACAGTAGCTTAGATATTGTTCGGCCAGTCATCCATATCATTAGAGTACTTTTCTTCGTTCATACACTTATTCTTTCACATTCAGACTCAGTGTATACTGGGTTTTTGTGTATGTTTTTCTGCTGCAACAGCACTGCACTAGTACTAGTTGTTCCTGTACTTGCCAGCTTCACGTAGAGTACCACCACACCATGAACATCAAAATATTCGGTCAGCTTACGTGTTTTGATATCACAAGTTGATCTCCTTCTTTCTTTTTCTTCCTTCGCTCTTACGTTTTTACACTATCCAGAAGCATAATTAACGTCCAATATCTCTGTGGCCTACTGCTCATATTTTTTGAGTTTTCTAACCTTACAAATCAAGAAATTTTAATCAAAGATCGAAAGAGAGTGCGAGCACGCCGTATACCTCAATTAAAACAGGAAGTTTTTCCGTTCCTAAATTCGCCTAGTTTTTATTGTTTAATACGCAAATTCATTTCACAACAGAACAGAAACAAAAATTAGAGTGGGCAGACTCGCCCTAGAGCCAAAAAAGTGGCTTCCGATCCAAACATGACCCAAATTTTTCAACTGCCACTTAAAATGGCTTCCGTCCCAAAACAGTTTCTATAAGAGTAAAAATAATGAAGAGTCACACTAAATCAACGCTTTATGCGTACTTTCAGCGTGAATATAGCAAGAACGAGCGTGTCGAGCGTAAGAGGGTTTTGCAAGGCGACCTTTAATATTTGCGTTAATTCTTACTTCAGTTTCGTGTCTACCACTTCTGGAAAATGTCCGAAAGCGCTACTATTTGTGGCGTTAAAGGTCTAAATCTTACTGTTAGATTAGTATAACCCCGGGTCTCCCAGACTTGCAGTTCCCACGTTCAACCCGCACGTTATTGTTTGAATTAGAAAGAAAATGAGAACGCAACTAGGAAAGCGTTATTTTTACGACGACCGCGGGACGAAGTAAAATAGAATAATTTCCGTTAAGCCATTAAGCTACTGTACTAAAATATCGTTGAAGTCGCGCTCTAGCAACCTAGGTAATGTAACGACGATAGGCTACACACACTTCTGGTTATCGCTATTAGTATCTTCAATCCTGGATAAATTACTTACTCGTATTTTACTATCTTGTTTTCACTATAGTTTATATGCTATACTGTACTCTCCCTGTATAATACTATTACACTAGTTACGTTACTAAATTTTGTTATCAACTTCATGGTTTCTTTCGCTGAGTATTCTTAGTGATTATCCTATTCTCCTGATACTTACTGTTGGGATGGAGTCATTCATACTAATGAGAACCCTTACTCAAGAACCAACTACTAACATTATACTATTGGCTCCCGGAATGTATTCTACGTTGGAAATTGACTCCCTGGTTGATACAATGATGGACTACCTTGTATTTACTATGTATCTCTTACTGTTATGCACTTATTACTTCCGAAGGTACTCCCCCCTACCAATTCGGTCCCTTGGATATTTACATCGATTTTCTCTTAGTATGCACTAATCACGGTTGATATTTACTTATCTCACCCGTATGGCTACTGTTCTCCCTATTTAATGAGAGTATGTTTCTCCCGAATATTTACAATTCTAAACTTGACACGTTGAGTCAAATTTCCCTGCTCGTAACTACTTGCCTACTAATTTCGGGAGTACTTCTTGTCTGTTTCTCCTCGTCATGTACTACTTCTTCTACTGGCTGTAGCACAGTGGTCTATGTTCGATCCCCCATGAGGTGTGGTATTTTTAGGCCACAAACGGCCTCCCCCTGTGTCTATATCCCAGCCCCCCCGTGGGAGGGTGGGGGGGTGGGGCGCTTGGGTGAGGGTTTCTCAAGGTTTTTGTAGTTACTTGCTGACCACAACCGTTATTGTTCTGGGGGTGGGGGTTGGGGGGTGGCCCTTGGGGTGGGGTTGGGTATTTTACTGGTGTCAGGGGGCGGTGGGTAAGGATAGTTGGTTCCTTTAGTTCATTTGGTGGTTTTATGGGTACTGTGTGGTGTCTATGAGTGGAGGATGGTTTGTACTGGTTTCTGTCTGAGGTAGGTGTTACGATATGGGTTGTTCCTGCGAAATTACGCTGGTTGCTGAGCTCTGTGATATTTACAGGACTGGGGGTGCAGTAAAATTGGGGGCTGGATGGTCGTGCGGATTATTTACTGTTTCTCGGGTGTAAGCGAGGGCCTAGGTAATGGCGGAATGCTCGGCTCGAATTATAACTATTGGGCCTTCTCTGCAATATTTACTACGCCTCGAGCTGGTGAAAGGAGATGGTATTGACTATTCTCTCTGAATATTTACAGCAAGTCTCTGGATGCGCTAGATCGTGGTACTATTCTCTCTGCAAGGTTATTTACAATTCTCCTCGACTTAGAATGGTGTCTCTAATGGGATGTTATGATTCCAACTCTAACATTAGGTGATCTAGTTGCATCAGAGTGATTCTAATGTAGTACTAGGCGTGGAGGATGGTTGTACTCTATTCGGCGAGTATGGTTGGAGTTAGGAGCTCTCGTGTAGTATCTTCAGCATCATCAGTACTAGTGATATACAGGTGTATTACTGGAGTCACGACTATTTAAAGTGTCTTTCAGTTGAATTAGTGTTAGCACTGTATTCGTCGCGGAGCATTACGTAGTCTAAGCTAGAGTGCAGACCGGCGGCTTTAACGTAGTAGCCACAAGTTCTGTCACTTGTTTGTTGTTCTTCGCTTATGTTCATCATCCGCGTAATTATCACCCTTGTACATCTCATTAATGGCATTCTTCAACACATCTTTCCTATTACGATGCCATGCACCATGGGAAGTCAATCCTCCACGTCTATCTCATTCCGGTGGATCGGGATATATCTACATGAGCGGACTAAAAGGTCCACTGCACACGCCAGGACACACGACGCTGGGGGAGCAAGCGACATGCAGTCTATTGCCAGATCCAACAGCGACATCCACGCTTGTGTAGCCGCTGGTTAATGTAACACAGTAAAAACGTCTGTCGGCACAGAGGACAAGTTAAACCATTGCATGATCACATAGCTGATTTATGCACATATTAAACTGCGGTACAAGCACCTAGTCATTACAGTGTCAACATCTAGTACACAAAGGCATATATGAGACTACAAGACGCGGTCTTGTGGGGGGGGGGGAAACACGACGCGCACTAGTTTAGCAGTCCCGCATAATGCTTAACTGGTTTGCGGACGAGCCATTGCAAGGGCGTTGTTACATGAATATGGTCAGTCCACTGCGGACAGGATGCACTTCAACTGGATCTAGGAGGACTGACCCTCTCATTTTGCATGAAGATTATTCTGTGATCAGTGAATGTAATGCTTTGCAGACACTAAAGGCTAGCGATAAACAATTTATGAAACGGGAAACTTACTGTTTAACATATTGATGGATTATACGGGGTGTTATATCGCACCAGATAAATCTTTCTGAACTTGACATGGCCAATATGCTTGAAGAATTTGGACTAGGGTTCAAGAAACGAGTCAGCGGAAATGCAAAAATTGAATCGAGCAGGTGAAAGAAGTACAGGACGTATCACATTTGAATCTTCTACAGCATGAGCGAAGTGAGGGTCAAAAATAATGGCGAAGGCTACGACATCAGCACAATTGTACTAAAGAAGAGATTAAATCTTGTGCATGGAATCTAAAAATAAACTAGACTCATTGACAGAATTTGTGATCCAAGGTACCATATGGATGGTGCAGAGTCTATATGTTCTTTTATGCTGGACAGTACAGGAGAAACAATAGTACAGTGCAGGATGTGCCAGCAGTTAAAAGGGGGAAATGGTGGGTTCATAAACACAGTTATTTCATTACACTCAGAGACGACACGATGTCCAACAGATAAGTGATACCAGGACAAGAAAGACAGATAGAATGATAGTACGGTACGTATGGTACCGATCAATTTAGAGTGACGTGTCCGCTGCGTGATATTGCACATTCATCATGTGAGGGTTAGTTCTGTTGAGACAAAGAATTGTCATACATGTTGGGATAGTGCCTTCTACTTGGGCATCCATTGCGATTGTATGACACAAGTGATAAGTAATCATCACTCGATACTGTCATGAAGTCTTAATTTATACGACAATGGGAGTCGGATGTAAACTTACAAAACAGGGTGTAGAAAAACTGCCCCAAGATATAATGCGTTATGACTTTTATGAAAGTCAAAAGGGAGCTATTTCTGTTTCCCATGCTAGATTGGGGAATGTGTAGTCAAGCGAATGCTCATCAAAGTTTACTGTGGAAGGCGTTTTATGAAGTGGAGTAATAATGCATGAGCGAGGATACCGTTGTTGCGTCGACTTGAAGACAAGTGTGACTAACGTGGTAGAGACTTATAGCTATGTAATTATCACTGTTGGCTTGCGTCAGAACGAACATATAGTATTATCACAAACTGTCGATTCCACATCTTGTGAAACAACATGGACATTAAGAGGCATGTATTGGCACAAACCTGGTATGCAGTAGAGAGGAGCATATCATTTTGAAAGTCAGTGAAGGTTTTAGGCAGAAACGAGGCCTTATCTTTTCGTGAGCACGTGATGATATAGTCTAGGTCCCCCTTATACGGGAAGACTTACATCTAGTGAGAGTTGTGGAGGCAATGTAGCCAATGTTTGACAGACTAGGAATTCTGGCAGAGCGGGGTTTAAGCTAGGATAGCTCGGATGCAAAAACACCTATTAGGCTTAGAATTGGAGACATACATCCATATTATACTAATAAACAAAACTAGTCTGTCGAGGTATTCGTCATTCTGATTGGTGATCCAGATTATGTGGCATCATGTGTCGACTGATGACAGTGAAGTGTGGAGCAATAGGACAGGGGAGTTTTTTTCGTTTCGAGCATACGGGATTCTTCTCCGATATTTAGAGAGGTTCTAATGATGTGACTCAGGCCTCGGAACTTTGACTCTGCGCTTATGTATTATGCCTTCCTGGACGCTAGGATATGACAAGATTGTGGACATGCGTTGGCATACAGGAAGGTCATAGATTGGCGAGAAACAGATTACTAAAAGTCTAGATATGCGAGACTTTTTAAAGGTACAATGGACTTTGATTATTACAAGGTAACTGCCGTGGTCAAGTGACATGGTGTGAGAAAACAACGCGTAGCATCATTGGGAGTGGCACAGTTTATTGAGATACATAGACTCGGCAGAATTCAAATGCGTCTAATTGATAATTTTCGTTGACCACAAATTTAATGCTATTTGTATGCGGTTACATAAATGATGTTTGTGTTGTTTTATTGTTTTTTTTTTTAGGGGATTGGCCGTCTCGGTGTCAATCGAGGAACCGAGCGAACGGGGGAAAGCGAAACGGGCAGCAGCGAGCGGATACGAAGACCAGGGGGCGGCTTCATCTCTTGATTTGGCGGTCAGATCCCCAAAAGTTCGTGAGATCAAATAAGTTGTCAAGTTTATCATGTCCCACTCAACTTACATTTCATTTTAGCTAAATAGACCATGTAGAACTAGACACGTTATCACTCGCTGGCCAGACCTTTACAGAAGCACTAGCTTTATTGAAATCTTGTTATAGATTTTCCCCCCTGGATTTTATATATATTTGCAGTGATTTTCTATTCTGTGCAAAGCGGTAATATATATTGTGTAAAGTGATCAGTGGTCTAGCTCAGTCATTCTATTTAAAGGGATTTTGTGTTAATTTAAATCTATTTAATTAAACCATCTCAAGAGTTCCAGTTTTAAATATAATGATCTATCTATTATATTATTTCAAAAGATAATAGATGCTTAAATTAACTTTTAAAGTCGCGAAGGAATTTATAATTAATAAATTCAGTTAAGTCCTAGTTTTATAGATGTGGGTTTTTAACCACTAGAATTCGCGCAGTGTTTATTAAATACATAATTAAATACTCGAGTGTATTATAGGCTTAACGGGAAATTCATCGCGCTTTAGAAGGTTATTTGTTTTCGGTATATTACATGTCTTTTTTTTTTTTCTTTCATACAGAGTGATCGTAACCTGTGCGATCCCAGCATTAAGAAAGCAATAAAGAAATCAATCTAAGCAAAGCAAAGCATAAACAGTGTGTAGAGTTCCCCTGACGCAGAACTTGTTGAGACTGTGTAAATTTTTAATCTTTGAGGCGATTCTATGTTTGGAATTCCGCTATCTAACTTATAGCAAAGAAAGCACACACCCAACGACAAATTTAACGCACCATCAAACAACTTATGTCGTAACGGGAAGAAGAACACTGGCCCGAGCTTTGTTAGTTTACTGACACAGAGAGATAATTCATAATTTCCTGAACAGTGATGTGACTAGTTTTCTCACTGGACTTAAACCATACCTCACGGATAAAGTGTACCAGCACGCGTAAGAATTTTATTATCCGCGGCATAGTCAAATAGACCCCACCACCCTCACCCCGGTATCAGAGACCGTGCCCTCCCATAGAAACTGTTATTAAGAAAAGAGACACAACTACAGATTCATTTTCCAGCGATTACGGGATCCTTTTATGTGCTGATCGCCTACCCGATAATCTGGGGCTAGAACTTGAACAAACACTCATACATTTAGTTGAGGTGTAACTGCTGTTGTGTTATTCTATGGAGTGCAAGATTTTTTCACAATCGGTAAGTGAGAGCAAGATGAGTGAAGGCCTTTGCTAGCGCGTGTATGAATGACAGGAAATTAATTCTTTTGTGTGACCATTTTGTTAACTTGCTTACCTGGTAACATATATCTTTTCTGTATACCCTACATTGTTCCTTTAAGTGGGATAGTTGATAATTTGTTAACTCTGTTTAAAAACCACCTCCTTTCCATTTGCTTAGTAAAGGGAAGAACAGCTGGGAAGAACAGGTTTTTTTTTCTATCACTTATATCTAACTTGGTAACACCTCTTTCAGAGTAATTAACTTTACTGTTAGGTTAACGTACCCGTGTTCCTGATATTATCTATCTCTGGACTGGGTTTGTCTTTGTCTAATGAGCGGGAAGGGCTTAGTCGATACCAATCTTCTTCACCCCCTCCCAAACTTGTTATTTGCATTTGTGTACTTATGATAATTTATGTAATATCTGATATTTTTAGTAATTGATGTTTAAAGTGAATAAAATCACCTAAACTCATTTAGTTCTGTGTGTTGGATATACCCAAAGCCCAACATTTCCCCTATTCGTTTAATATAGTTTGTATCAACGTCGTGTGTGTGTGTTTGAAAACACCGAATCGGTGTGCGCGCAGATGCGAGTCTGGAAAACTGGCAAATAATTGTTTGACCAGGAGAGTGAAAGAGAAAATTGAGAGACACGATTTGTCGTAAATAAGTCTGTCTTTACTCTCCTTTAGCACGCTGTGAAGTAACTATTAAATCTCTACATTTTCTATCACTGAGCTTTCCATCATCATTTTCCACTCTAAACCGGACCACTATTTCTACGACTCTTTTCTCTCAAAATAAATTTACGACACGGTCTAACGTAATTTTTTTCAAATCAGCACGAGCAGAGAAAAAGTGGGGTTTTTGAGAGAGAGAGAGAGAGAGAGAGAGAGAGAGAGAGAGAGAGAGGGAGAGAGAGAGAGAGAGAGAGAGAGAGAGAGAGAGAGAGAGAGAGGGGGGACTTGCCCGCTTGCTAACAATATTCAAATATTTCTGCCACGGGTCTTGCGTTGCCTAAACACACTGTCGCATGTTGTACGATTAACAAGTTCTAAGAATGCCTTAGTAGTTTTATTTTTCTTTCTCTCTTTTACTCCTTTGGTGTCCCTTTTCTCTCACTCTCATGAAACTAAGCAAGACATTTGGCAATCTGCCACGCGGTCAAAATGTTAGATTTAATTTCTAGGCCGGAGTACGAAAAAGTATTTATGGAAATGCCCCACAATATTGAGAAATAAAATACTTAAGTGCATGAAGACTCGACCACGCTGCCTGGCACAGGGGTTTAGTGATCTGGCGGTTTCAAGGTCACAGAAAGGCCGGACGTACACAGACTGTACAGTCTTTTTCTGTCCGATGGTACACAGTGGTTCTAGCGATGAAGAAGCCGTGTACCCGATTCTGTTAAACCTCGCACTGTTGAATTCCCTTGTCAAGCCACGCTACTTTGACTGCCCTAGGACAAGTGGAAATTCTCACCGCTCTATATCTAGATGACTGGGGTCTGGTGAAGCGAAAAGGATTTGCCAGCCAAAATCCGTACTTTTAAATGGCTTCAAATCTCGCGGTCATGAGAGCATCCGTGGTTATCTGCACCCAGCCAATCAGCAGCCGCCTAACAATTGTGTGGCTCGAACGGTGTGTCCCGAGATTTTATGAGCGCGGTGAAGATTTTATAAAATAGCGATAAGAATAGGGCCGCCCTACGACACTCGTTCTATTTTTCAAATCTGTTGGTAATTT
This sequence comes from Oreohelix idahoensis, assembly GCA_024509875.1. NCBI lineage: Eukaryota > Metazoa > Mollusca > Gastropoda > Stylommatophora > Oreohelicidae > Oreohelix > Oreohelix idahoensis. The sequence goes on from JAMPIV010019677.1 coordinate 10,938, forward strand.
TTTTTTAAGACATGACTATCCAAAAGCTTCTGTCCATGTTGCTGTCTGCCTCTTTATATTTTTTAAAAACCCACTTTTATTTAACTCTACATGAGATTTATGTACTTGTTGCTTCAAATCTTTGACGCTTACAATCTTTATGTTCCGCTTGTCATATAGAGCTGATTTAAATGCAGATCGCTTTCATGGTACATTTCAATCTATCATGTTTTGACCTGCGTTGAGACATTCTATTGTCATATAAGTCAATGCCCTTTAGCTCCCCAAGGAGCATAGGCCTCCAACTAACGCATGCAAATGCAAAGTCCTCGTGCCGCATGTCATCAGCTCAAGTTCTTTCCGTGTCTTCCTCCTTGTCGTAAATTTATATTGAGAGAAAGAGTCTTAGAAATAGTGGTCCGGTTTAGAGTGGAGAATGATGATGAAAGCTCAGTGATAGAAATCTAGAGAGTAAATAGTTGCTTCACAGAGTGCTGGAGGAGAGTAAAGACAGACTTATTTACGACAAATCGTTTCTCTCAGTCTACTCTTCAGTCTCTCCTGGACAAACAATTATTTGCCAGTTTTCCAGACACACATCTGCGCTCACACCGATTTGGTGCTTTAAACACACAAACGCACGTGAATACAATCTTTATTAAACAAATAGGGGAAATGTTGGGCTTTGGGTATTTCCAACACAGTGCTAACTAGGTTTATGATGTTTATTAACCAAAAAAGAATCAAATCACAAACAAATATCAAGTGTTACATAAAATTATCATAAGTACAGAAAATGCAAAGAACAAGGTTGGGAGGGGTGAAGAAGATTGGTATCGACTAAGCCCTTCCCGCTTATTAGACAAAGATGAACCCAGTCCAAAGATAGATGGTTATCAGGAACATAGGTAATGTAACCTAACAGTGAAGTTAATTACTCTGAAAGAGGGGTTACAATACTAGGTATGGATGGTAGAAAAAAACCTGTTGTGACGAAAGTACTGAGATTCTGTCTTTCAAATGACCCATGTCTTTTTCTCCTTGCAATTTGTTCACTATTTTTAGGAGGGATTACAGGAAATCCTTCTCCATGTTTCTTCTCCTTCTATTATTTACGTTTTTTCAAGATGAGATCACGAGGGAGTTTGATCTCATCTGCTTTATGGTTCTTCTTTATGTGTTTAGAATGGGGGTGTAGGGAATTGGACAGTATTTTTCTAGAAGAAAGATTATAGAGGCTAGATCAGGATTTGCCCCAGTTTTAGTCTTTTTAAAGATAGGGCAGGTGGCCCTAGACACATTTTTCGGGATTTTTTATATATATATATATATATATATATATATATATATATATATATATATATATATATATATATATATATATATATAATATATATATATATATATATATATATATATATATATTATATATATATATATATATATATATATTTTGGCCATTTTTTGTTTCATTGCCACTAGAGGGCAGAGCTTAATGCCGTTTCTTTGTCTAGCAGAAACTGGTTGCATCAGCATGATCTAAGATTCTGATTGGCTGAGAGCTAACTGCAGTTGAAATGCAGAGCTCCCATTGGCTTTAGAACCACGCCGCGCATATGACGTCATGAAGTCGGCGCGTGGGGGTCTTGATAATAAAAGGCCTATATTTCATAGCCTCTTTCTCTTTTAATGAAAAATTGCCAAGCCGGTTGCCAGAGTCAAGTCGATTGCCTTCAGTAGGACATTCGAGATTTGGTAAGCATGAATTTTTGCGTGAGGACTTTATTTAATTTTTCTAGTCCTAGCCGATCATTTAAGTTTCTTTGGGCAGTTTAAGTTTAATTTAATTCTTAACTCCAGAGCCATCAATACTATCCTGGTGATAAGACTTGAGAGACCTTATAGGTCCAGTTAATTTCCTTACTGCAGGAATAACGTTATTTAAGATGGTTTGTAAGTTGAGATGCCACGGACGCGCTTTGTATTTATTGCAAAGTGGGTCGGGAGAGAAACCCGCGATGCGAATTTTGTTTATGTACAGAATAGTCGGGAGCGTGTGTAATGTGTATTTTCATTTGTGATTTTATTGAAAGTATTGATGCTCGCTAATTATATAGTTACGCATATATCTGTGGACGGGAGTGAAGAGGTGTATTGTTGCACGAGCACGTGGGCGCGTTGTTTACGGTATATTTATTGATACGATGTTCAGAGGGACGAGGGGGAGAGACGCACATGGTCATAAAATTGTAAACACGTGGTTGAACTACGGGGGTTTTCAATTTGATAACAGGGTTTATGTATAACTTTTAAGCAGTATGTAGATGCTAGCGTAAACAGGGTTATATGTTATTGATTGTGCCATGTTATTCTGTGTATTCAGAAGATGGAGATGAAATTTATTTCTGTTAAGGGAATAATACTTTATTTCAATTTTGAGGTGATTAATCATACTGACGGGAATTTTAGGAATTCCTAGAGAGGGCTAGTTTTATTTTGTATTAATCATTACGGCATTAGTGTCAGCGTAAGAAGTAGACCACAGTACGTCTGCCCAGACGGGCCAGTGAAAATATTGTTGTTGCTCGTAGTTAGTCAGGCAGAACCTGGGTCAGACGGTCTGCGGTGTTGTATTACCGGGGGATGTTTATTTTGACTCGGAGAGAGAAGAGAGGGGAGTTACGTGTTGAAGAGTAAGGAAGTTAATTGTTATTTGTACTAGAGTATTAACGTTTTGTTTAGCTGTTGTTTTTGCTTTTGTCTGAACAGCAGGTACCGGCTTTTTGTGGGGAAGAGCAGAATTTTTGATACCACAAAAATTTCTCCCACGGCGAAGTTGTGGCATTCGCCGACAAGCTAAGTCGCGCATGAATTGCCAGTGGTGGAAGGAGAGGAAGAAAATACGTTTTCCCAGCCAGGGGAAGACATTTTCCAGCGAATAGGATTTTTGTGGATAAATCCTGAGTTCTGACGCTCGGCCGGTTACCCACGCAGATTTGGCATGCTGCCAGCGTTGTGGTAATTTTATGTTCGCTTCTTCACGGCCATAATAAAGCCGATAGCCCCACCGCCCAGTCATAGGTAATCGGGCAGGTAACCTCAGAGGTGTTAGGAGAAGCCAGCTACAGTGCCAGTTTAGAATCCAGTGGGGTTCTGTTAAACCTTAGTCATCAATTCCAGAGTTAGTGGAGAGAGAGAGGGTAAACATTCTCTCTACTGAAGTCAGCACAGATAGGCAGAACTGTTAGTTTTGGTGAATCATAGCAGAGGACAGCTGCTGAAGTTTAGAGGTGCAGTTAGTTGTGTTCAGGAGATTCCAGGATAGGCTGTGTAGAACCGAAGTCTGTGCAGAGATTGTGTAGACACTTCATAGTCGTTCCAACTATCAGTGGACTTAGAGTTAGAATTTAGAACAGCTAGTTTAGAGTGTAGGCGACATCAAGTGCAGTGTAGTTCATTTCAGTTAACCTTACCTTCTTTCTCCATACAGGTTGCAATTGTGGGAGAAGGGTTGGGGTTGATGCATTTTTAACTGTGCTTGATTTTGTTTCAGGTGTGCATCCTCGCACTTTATGTATTTGACATGTATATGAGTTTGTTTATAGGTGTATAATAAACTTGTATAAATTGTAGCTGGCATCAGTCATTTCCTTTAAGTACAGTAGCTATATGTTGTCTGTATCTTGGTGTTTGTGAAGCTTGATATAACCTTATCCCCTTAGGGTAGCTAGAGGTTGTTGACAACTATAGCACATAAGACGTCCGAAGTGGCGAGGAAAGAATCAACCTCGGTTCTTAACCTCGGAGCCAATAGTGTCAACTGTTCACATTGCACTATCATTTTCTTCTAAATCTATCTTTTTCAGTCTTTCTTCTCACTAGTGTCTTGTCACTGTATGTAGACAGTCACTAGTCCTAAATCCATTTCGTGACAAAGTGGGGGCTCGTCCGGGATCATCTTTGTTGGGATCAATTCTAGATTCTTAAATTGTCTCTGAAGAAAGTTCTGGAAATAGATTTCTTAAAAATCCCCTAGACTTGAACTATATTAAGACTGATCCAGCTATAAGTTTTTTTCCACAGGTTCCAGTTAGTATAGATGATAGTGGTAGTAAGGTTGTTTATGACTTAGAAGTAATTGATGGCTAATCGAATTTTTTTCTTGACAGGAAAGTAAATTCGGGTTTTGGGTAGCTGGATAACTTGAATTTTTTTCAGGTAGTTATTAGTCAGACTTGGTGCTAGTCTGAGTGCGGGTTTTTGCGACAGCATATTCCTAGTAGGTAACAGTAAATTTTTCTTGTTCCTTTTTTGTCATTTCCCCTCGTGAGTTACTGCTGATTTGTCAGGTAAGATGGCTGAATTGGTCAAGCTACTTACTGCATGGAAGGACGCAGCTAAAAGCATGGGAATGGATGAGGCAGAGACTAGGGCTTACATTATGAGGGAACAGGACCGGCAGAGGAGAGAGAGAAAAGGGAAGCGGAGAAAGAGGAGAGGCAGGCTGAGATGGAACTTTGGAAATTGGAAGCACAGGAGAGGGAGAAGGCAGCAGAGAGACAGCATGAACTTGCCATGCGTTCTCTGGAACTGCAGTACCGATCTTCGGAAGGCAGTTCGGCTAACGGAGATTCTCCCGGAGCAGGGGCGACAGACACCTCAGGAAACGGAGGGCCCCGGATGGCAGCCATGAATTTTCCAATGGACTCTTTTCCTAACGGGAATGAGAAAATTGAGGTATTTTTAGAAAAATTTGAACGGATGGCAAAGGCATACGGGCTGGATGATAGTCTTTGGTGTCTCAAATTATCTCAATCTCTAAGAGGACATGGGTATGAGGTCTATAGCAAGATGCTAGTGGATGACCAGAATAACTTTGAGGCACTGCGGAACGCCCTGTTACAGCGATTCCAATGGACTCCCCGGAAGTGCCAAACGATGTTTAGGGAAAGTCGACTGGAGAAAGGGGAAAGTTTTCCCCAGTTCGCAGAGAGGCTGAGAAATTACCTCACTCGCTGGAGAGAGTTGTCGGGTTTGGCTAAATCTTTTGAAGGATTGGAAGAATTAGTTCTGTGCGAACAGATAAAGGCCAACATGTCTCCAGACTTAAGGAAGTACCTGGCGGAGCAGGGCGCCCAGCAACTGGACCAGATAATTCTATTTGCAGAAAGGTTCCAGACGGCACAGGCCGAAGTACTGGGCCAGAAAAGAAAACACCCTGACCTGCCAGCCCCGGACAAAGGAGCATCTTCATCGCATTCGCCTTCCTCTTCAGCTCACCAACAGCAAGGGCCGTCTCGCAAGGAGCCCCCTCCCAGTCATAACATGCGCCCCCAGCCGCCTAACAGAACACAGGGGCCGACTTCTCATGAACCCGTCAGGAACCGGGGAGATAATGAGAGATATTGTAGGTTCTGTCGGACTACTTCTCATTGGACATCACGGTGCCCAAACAAACAACCCGTTCATCAGGTGGCTTGTTTAAGGCCTGTGAGGGTGAAACAAGGGAAGAAGTGGAAACCCTTCCCGTCAGAGAAGTTGTTCTCCAACAGTGGACCAGCCAACGTGAACGGGACTGAGACAACATGTTTATTTGACAGCGGGCTTACATACCCCAGCATAGTCGCCCGACATCTGGTGAAGCCCTGGCAGATGACCAGAGAAAAAGTGAATATTGGTGGAGTTTTAAGGAAAGGGACTTCACAGTGCTTTCCGGTAGCCAATATTGAGGTGAAATGTAGGTTCGTGTCTGGCACCATCAAGGCAGCTGTAACGGCTCAGCCAGCCTATGACTTCATTCTCGGCAACCCATTTTAGTTTTGGGGAACCCGACCACACCGATCCTTGCTGATGCAAGGGGGCCTACTGCAGGCCAGATAAGTGAAAAAGGAGAACCCCTAATTCACGGAGCCCCGAGCGAGCTCAAACATAGCTGTCGTGCCAAGGAGAGGTGCAACGCCTCCGACGACAGTGTTATGTTAATTGCAGAGGCAAATTCGCCCGCCAGCCCTGTTCAGCCAACCGGCCAAACAGCGGTGACGACGCCTCTGATTCCGGAAGTACACTCTTTGTTGTCGGGAATTAGGCCCCCGATGGTATTAGCTTCCTCAAATGAGGGACATACTGACAAGAGAGGTATTACATATGTCAACGACCAGCGCCATCTTCATAGGGCACAAGATAGCGGTCTGAGCGAGCATATAGTTCCAACCAGCCCTGGAGCCCCATCCGACCAGCACTTTACTCACAGGGGAGGGCAAGGTTGAAGGTAGAACCAGGGTGTTAGACGGAGAGCTCCCGTGGTCTACAGTTTCATCTCACCAACTTTTCAGGCCAGAAAAGAGTGAGAAAAGCGGCCTTACGCATTTGCAAAGAGCTACTTTAGAGAGCTCTGTCCCTCTTCATGTTGGTAGGGGAAGAGCGAGTCCAGAACCACTGCCAGGGGCAGATCTTACCTACCTTTCTCCAAAGGTAGAAGCTATTGAGATCAGTGAGGATTCAATAGAAACCCAGCAAGAAATCGGAGGCTCTACACCAGAGGAACCCGAGACGTTGCATCAGTTTCGCACGGTACCAGCAGTCACAACCCTGCTGACGCGCAGCGAGGAAGTCGCCATCACCAGATCGCCACAGCGCCCGCCGGTCACATCAGCTGACCAGGACAGCCTTTTGACGGTCATAGCAAGGGAAAGTTCAGACCCGCCATTAGACGGCACAGGTCTGAAGAGAGATCAACTCTCCCAACGGAGCATAGGAGCTCATTCTAGGAGAGGAAGAAGGAGGAAACGCAAAAGAGGAAGGTCGAAGAACACTGAATAGGAGGGGTAAGGACAGACAGCCTTGTAGACAGAGTTAGGGGCCAGTGTGAAACACAGAGATTTCAGTAATGAGATCGTTGCTCAATCTTCGAAGGGGGGAGTGATGTGACGAAAGTACTGAGATTCTGTCTTTCAAATGGCCCATGTCTTTTTCTCCTTGCAATTTGTTCACTATTTTTAGGAGGGATTACAGGAAATCCTTCTCCATGTTTCTTCTCCTTCTATTATTTACGTTTTTTCAAGATGAGATCACGAGGGAGTTTGATCTCATCTGCTTTATGGTTCTTCTTTATGTGTTTAGAATGGGGGTGTAGGGAATTGGACAGTATTTTTCTAGAAGAAAGATTATAGAGGCTAGATCAGGATTTGCCCCAGTTTTAGTCTTTTTAAAGATAGGGCAGGTGGCCCTAGACACATTTTTCGGGAATTGATATATATATATTTTGGCCATTTTTGTTTCATTGCCACTAGAGGGCAGAGCTTAATGCCGTTTCTTTGTCTAGCAGAAACTGGTTGCATCAGCATGATCTAAGATTCTGATTGGCTGAGAGCTAACTGCAGTTGAAATGCAGAGCTCCCATTGGCTTTAGAACCACGCCGCGCATATGACGTCATGAAGTCGGCGCGTGGGGGTCTTGATAATAAAAGGCCTATATTTCATAGCCTCTTTCTCTTTTAATGAAAAATTGCCAAGCCGGTTGCCAGAGTCAAGTCGATTGCCTTCAGTAGGACATTCGAGATTTGGTAAGCATGAATTTTTGCGTGAGGACTTTATTTAATTTTTCTAGTCCTAGCCGATCATTTAAGTTTCTTTGGGCAGTTTAAGTTTAATTTAATTCTTAACTCCAGAGCCATCAATACTATCCTGGTGATAAGACTTGAGAGACCTTATAGGTCCAGTTAATTTCCTTACTGCAGGAATAACGTTATTTAAGATGGTTTGTAAGTTGAGATGCCACGGACGCGCTTTGTATTTATTGCAAAGTGGGTCGGGAGAGAAACCCGCGATGCGAATTTTGTTTATGTACAGAATAGTCGGGAGCGTGTGTAATGTGTATTTTCATTTGTGATTTTATTGAAAGTATTGATGCTCGCTAATTATATAGTTACGCATATATCTGTGGACGGGAGTGAAGAGGTGTATTGTTGCGCGAGCACGTGGGCGCGTTGTTTACGGTATATTTATTGATACGATGTTCAGAGGGACGAGGGGGAGAGACGCACATGGTCATAAAATTGTAAACACGTGGTTGAACTACGGGGGTTTTCAATTTGATAACAGGGTTTATGTATAACTTTTAAGCAGTATGTAGATGCTAGCGAAAACAGGGTTATATGTTATTGATTGTGCCTTGTTATTCTGTGTATTCAGAAGATGGAGATGAAATTTATTTCTCTTAAGGGAATAATACTTTATTTCAATTTTGAGGTTATTAATCATACTGACGGGAATTTTAGGAATTCCTAGAGAGGGCTAGTTTTATTTCGTATTAATCATTACGGCATTAGTGTCAGCGTAAGAAGTAGGCCACAGTACGTCTGCCCAGACGGGCCAGTGAAAATATTGTTGTTGCTCGTAGTTAGTCAGGCAGAACCTGGGTCAGACGGTCTGCGGTGTTGTATTACCGGGGGATGTTTATTTTGACTCGGAGAGAGAAGAGAGGGGAGTTACGTGTTGAAGAGTAAGGAAGTTAATTGTTATTTGTACTAGAGTATTAACGTTTTGTTTAGCTGTTGTTTTTGCTTTTGTCTGAACAGCAGGTACCGGCTTTTTGTGGGGAAGAGCAGAATTTTTGATACCACAAAAATTTCTCCCACGGCGAAGTTGTGGCATTCGCCGACAAGCTAAGTCGCGCATGAATTGCCAGTGGTGGAAGGAGAGGAAGAAAATACGTTTTCCCAGCCAGGGGAAGACATTTTCCAGCGAATAGGATTTTTGTGGATAAATCCTGAGTTCTGACGCTCGGTCGGTTACCCACGCAGATTTGGCATGCTGCCAGCGTTGTGGTAATTTTATGTTCGCTTCTTCACGGCCATAATAAAGCCGATAGCCCCATCGCCCAGTCATAGGTAATCGGGCAGGTAACCTCAGAGGTGTTAGGAGAAGCCAGCTATAGTGCCAGTTTAGAATCCAGTGGGGTTCTGTTAAACCTTAGTCATCAATTCCAGAGTTAGTGGAGAGAGAGAGGGTAAACATTCTCTCTACTGAAGTCAGCACAGATAGGCAGAACTGTTAGTTTTGGTGAATCATAGCAGAGGACAGCTGCTGAAGTTTAGAGGTGCAGTTAGTTGTGTTCAGGAGATTCCAGGATAGGCTGTGTAGAACCGAAGTCTGTGCAGAGATTGTGTAGACACTTCATAGTCGTTCCAGCTATCAGTGGACTTAGAGTTAGAATTTAGAACAGCTAGTTTGGAGTGTAGGCGACATCAAGTGCAGTGTAGTTCATTTCAGTTAACCTTACCTTCTTTCTCCATACAGGTTGCAATTGTGGGAGAAGGGTTGGGGTTGATGCATTTTTTAACTGTGCTTGATTTTGTTTCAGGTGTGCATCCTCGCACTTTATGTATTTGACATGTATATGAGTTTGTTTATAGGTGTATAATAAACTTGTATAAATTGTAGCTGGCATCAGTCATTTCCTTTAAGTACAGTAGCTATATGTTGTCTGTATCTTGGTGTTTGTGAAGCTTGATATAACCTTATTCCCTTAGGGTAGCTAGAGGTTGTTGACAACTATAGCACATAAGACGTCCGAAGTGGCGAGGAAAGAATCAACCTCGGTTCTTAACCTCGGAGCCAATAGTGTCAACTGTTCACATTGCACTATCATTTTCTTCTAAATCTATCTTTTTCAGTCTTTCTTCTCACTAGTGTCTTGTCACTGTATGTAGACAGTCAGTAGTCCTAAATCCATTTCGTGACACCTGTTATCCCAAATTGTTCTTCCCTTTACTAAGCAATTGAGGGGGGGGGGGGGGGGGGGCGGGGGGGGTGGGGGGGGGGGCGGGGGGGGGAGAGGGGAGGGCTTAAACAGAGTTAACAAAATATCCCACATAAAGGAACAAAGCGGGGTATACAGAAAATGTATTGCCCGGTAGGCAAGTTAACAAATGGTTTGGAAAAAACAATTAGATTTCCTGTCATTCATGCACGCGCGTGAGGATCCACCCTCATATACACACACACTTACCGATTGCAGCATCAGACAATCCATAGAATTATATAAACAACAATTACTCTTGACACGTGAAAATGTCTAGTACTTCGATGTCCCGCCCCAGATGTAGCGAGGTTTGCTGATAGCGAATATTCCCACTAATCGCCGGACTTGAAGACTCAAAGTTATTATGTTTTATTATATGAAAAGGAGTCTATGGGATGGCACTGACACAATTCAATACAGGGGTAAAAATGAGGTCTCTTTAATTTCGCTGCTGGAGGTAAAATTCCTTCAAGGCGTGATGATAGCAACTGACCGGTATGGTTTAAATCCATTGAGGAAAAATTAGGCTCAGTCACAGTCAGGTAAATATGTATTCTCTCACAGTAGAGCCGTAAATAAATTATCGCTACTGGCACTGTTCATCTTCCAGTTTATATTACAGATTGTAATTAAATTTGATGAGTTATTTAAAAAAAAAGTTCTTGGGGGTGCTTTCTTTCATGTAATTGATAGCTAGGTCGCATCGGACCGCCACAAGAATTATATTTAAAAATGTTCCATCGATATATCTGGAAGTTAAGAACCGAGTCTGAAAAGGACTCTGTATAATTTCTCTATTGCTTTCTTTATGCTGGGATCGCAAAGGTTACGATCACTCTGTATGAAAGAAAAAGACATGTAATATACCGAAAAATCAAATAACATTCTAAAGCGCGATGCATTTCCCATTAAGACTATATATATATAGGTCAAGATGGCGGCGTGGTAGGCCGCACTTTTGTGTTGTGTATTTCATGTCGTCGTTTTGGAGTCTGCATCAGTGGTAACAGCCCTTATTAAGGCTGTATGAGTTTGTAGTGTGTTTGGCTTTTTCTGGATTATGTTGCTAAGTATTTTAAAGATGAAAACATCAAGTTTGCCTATCATGTGAGTTCGCTGTTTGTGTTGATACAAGTAGCCAAGATGGCGGTTTTGTGATGTGTCGATCGGACAGTGTTTCAAAACATTACAGATTTATTGAGGGCTATTGTTACTGCTCCAGGTACATTTTTGTATGTACCTGCAAGGATACTTGGAGAGGAGATGGGCACCGCCAAGCAAACCTCTTGCCCACTGAAATGCTATGATGGAAAGTCAACTCAGTAATAATTTGCCGGATCGGCCGATGCCCGGATTAACAACGACCGCGCTCTCATTGCCCCTTGAGAGTGATAAGTCAGCGAATGGGGTAAAAAACACCTGTTTTGAAACTTCCAAGAGAAAGTTTTGTTGTTGGAACTTGGAATGTACGCACGCTATATGCGTGTGGAAAAGTCAAAGAACTAACACATGAACTTGTTAGATACTCGTGGGACATCCTGGGCCTAGCAGAAGTCAGATGGACAGAATTAGGTGAATCAATAACGGATGATGGTCACAAAATTTGGTTTAGTGGAGATGAGTCTAAACATCAGCATGGAGTAGGTTTTATCGTACATAAAGATAGATTGAACTCTGTCATCAGCTGCACCCCAATAAATAGCAGGCTTATCACCATTCGTATTGCAGCACATCCAAAGAACATCTCCATCATACAGGTATATGCCCCCACTACTGACTATGAGGATGAGGCAATTGATACATTTTATGACAATCTGGATGAAGCAATTAAGAAAATTCCAAAGAAAGATCTTCTCATCGTGTTAGGTGATTGGAATGCTAAAATAGGGCCAGATGCATACGGTCACTGGGCTGGTACAGTGGGGAGATTTGGGACAGGTGAAACTAACGATCGAGGACTAAGGCTACTAGAATTTGCCAACTAACCATTGCAAATACACTATTTCCTCATAAGTTATCAAGAAGAACAACGTGGCATGCCCCAAAAACTGAGATACATGGCCAAATTGATTTTATTCTTGTATCCAAAAGATTCAAGTCCAGTATTAATAAAGCCAAGACTAGGACTTTTCCTGGCGCCGACATTGGTAGTGATCACGACATGGTATTGATGACGCTCAAGCTTAAACTTAAAAAGAACTATAATCAAAACAGATGTTCTCAGTTAAGATTCAATTTAGACAAACTGAAAGATCCAGAAATCGCGGGAATCTTTGAGGCAACTGTTGGAGGAAAATTCGCAGCTCTCAACTTTTTGGAGGATGATATCAACTCAATCACAGAGAACATGAAAGACGTGCTCATTGAATCAGCAACAGAAATACTTGGTAAAAGAAAGAAAATAAACAAACCATGGGTTACAGATGACATTCTGAAGTTATGTGATACACGGCGGGAAATGAAAAAGGTTAAGAAAGAGGTTCCTGAAGCAGCATGGCAATACAGTATGGTGAATAAAAATATTAGGAAGAAAATGAAACAGGCCAAAGGAAAATGGGTAGCTGATCAATGTGAGTCCATTAATACGGGGCTAATAAAAGGTAACAGCAAGGCAGCTTTTGACACATTAAGAAAACTATCAAAACCCCAACAGCCCAGGGTAACTGTCATAGAAGATAGCAATGGGGCTCTGCTCAATGAAAAAACAGCTGTAATGAGAAGATGGACAGAATATTGTAAAGAATTATATAACTGTAAACTTGACACTGACTTAGGCATATTAAACAACATTAAGTGCGAAAACCGGGAACTCGGAAATGCAGCAATATTACGGGAAGAAGTGGAAGAGGCTATATGTTCGATGAAAGGAGGGAAGTCACCGGGTGTGGATAATATCCCAGCAGAGCTCTTGAAATATGGAGGACCAGATATAGTAAAAATCATGACAACAATTTGCCAGAAGATATGGAGTACAAAAAAATGGCCAAAAGAATGGACGCAGTCATTAGTAATACCGCTTCCAAAGAAAGGAAATCTAAAAATGTGCAAGAACTACAGAACCATTAGCCTTATTAGTCATCCAAGTAAGGTGATGTTAAGGATACTTTTGAACAGAATAAAACAGAAATCAGAAGAAATCTTGTCAGAGGAACAGGCTGGCTTTAGACCAAAAAGAAGTACCTCAGAACAAATCTTCAATATTAGATTACTTATCGAAAAACATCTCCAACATCAACACGATTTATACCATAACTTCATCGATTTCACAAAAGCCTTCGATCGAGTCTGGCATGAAGGCTTATGGCAAGTAATGAGAAAATTCAATTTTGATACCAACATCATAGATATCATTGAAGCACTATACAAGGACGCAAGCAGTGCTGTTTTTTGCAAGCAACGACATTGGAGAATTTTTTCAAAACAACTGTAGGAGTTCGGCAGGGATGTATCCTGTCCCCAGTGCTCTTTAATATTTATCTAGAACATATTATGCAGGAGGCTCTCTACGATTATAAATCAACCATATCGATTGGAGGCCGACCTCTGTGCAACCTACGTTTTGCTGATGATATTGATCTGATAGCTGGATCAGAATCAGAACTTCAAGACCTTACCTCTAGACTGGAGAAAGTAACAAGAACGTATGGGATGGAAATTAATATAGAAAAAAGCAAGATATTGGTGAATAGCCATAAGAAACATGTTCCGACCAACATTACGTTAAATGGGCAAACGTTAGAAGAAGTTAACACCTTTAAATATCTCGGGTCCACTATATGCAGTGATGGAAGATCAATTAAAGAAATCAAGACAAGACTTGAGATGGCCTCAGCTGCCATGACAAGGTTGAATGTGATCTGGAAAAGTAACATCAGTTTTCCTGTGAAGATCAAATTATACAAATCACTTGTATTATCTATTCTCTTGTATGGGTGTGAGAGCTGGACACTCACTGCAGATACGGAGCGAAGGATTCAGGCTTTCGAGCATAAATGTTATAGAAGAATTTTGCGCATTTGCTATAAAGAGCACAAAACAAATGTCTATGTTAGAGAGAAGATAAACACCTATGCAGGCCACCAAGAACCACTTTTGTCAACAGTTAAACGTCGAAAGCTTGCCTGGTTTGGGCATGTAACTCGTCATGACTCCCTTTCGAAAACGATCCTTCAGGGAACAGTCGAAGGTAAACGGAGAAGAGGAAGGCAGAGAAAATCCTGGGCTGATAACATCAAAGAATGGGCAGGACACGGTTTTTCCACACTTGTACGCATTGCTGAGGATAGAGAGCAGTGGAGGACCCTGTTTGCTGATGCTTCCACCATGGCACCCCTACGACCCATGACCGGTTACGGGCTGAGATGATACCCTCGCGTATTTAATTCTGTATTAGGTAAAACACTGCGCGAGTTCTACTAATGGTTAAAACACACATCTATATATATAGGACTTAACTAAATTTATTAATTATAAATTCCTTCGCGACTATAAAAGTTACTTTAGCATTTAAGCCTCTATTATTTTTGGAAATAATATAACAGGTATAACATTACATTTACAACTGGGAACTATTGAGATGGTTTAATTTAATAAATTTAAATTAACACAATATCCAGTGAAGTAGAATGAATGAACTAGACCACTGATCACTAGACACAGTTATATTTTACCGTTTTGCACAGAATAGAATTCACTGCAAATATATATGAAAATCCAGGGGAAAATCTATAACAAGATTTCAATATCGCTAGTGCTTCTGTCAAGTTCTGGCCAACGAGTGATAACCTGCATTTCTTCATGGTCTGTATATCTACAACTAGAATGCAAGATTGGTGGGACATGTGAAATTTTGACACCTTTTTTTATCTCAGAAGACTTTTGGGGATCTGACCGCCAGACCAAAGAGAGAAGCCGCCCCTGGTCTCTCGTATCTTCGCTCGCTGCTTGCGCCGGCTTTCCCGTTCGCTCCTACTGCGATCGGTTTCGTGTTTAACACCGAGATGCGAAATACCGGCAGGAAACTTGCGTCGCTCGTTTCAGGGACCACTACTGCCTTTGATAGCATGCCGCCAGTCCTTCCTGAGATCTCCCCCAGTGTCTTTGATCGTGGTCACTACTATCGTTTGATGCTGGCAACGCCCTCCACTGGCCAAGTTAATGAAAATACCTGCAATAGATTGCTCAGGAGATGTCCATGGGCGTGATTTAATCTCTCCTTAAATCAATGCGATGGCCAGAATGAACGGTAGATAAACTGTCCACATATTAATCAGCAAACGTGTTGACCATCTGCGTGGAAAGGTTGCATAGCTAATTAGTCCAGGTGAAAAAAAATCCCGTTTGACGAAAAGTTACAATATATTCGGGGGCACTGATGCTATACGAAGGGGTCGTTACAAAGGGTCGTACTATATCATCCAACGCTTCAGGGTCAATCAGGGTCAGCTAAGTTCGTCTGTCACACTCCTCATTTTACATTCTGTCTTCAGTTCTCTTCCCAGTGTGTGTGTGGTTTTTTTTTAAATACTTCTGCCTCTGTAATCCTAGGATTTCCAGAATAAAGACTGCCATGTAATGCTGTCAACAGGTTTCCTCACTGTGTGTCATATCCATCACTATCTTTTTATTCTCATCGCTCGTTCCAGTAGCACTATCTGGTTCTTGTCATCAGTTCTACATTGGTCACCTTTTCGCACCATTTTAGTCTTTCTATTCTTCCCATGCACTCATTTATATAATAACTATATATAAGTTTACAAATATTGAAAAAATATTTTAATTTATATTTATGTACCTTGTATATGAGAAAGTGAGAGGGAGACACATAGTGTGTGAGAAAAAAAAGAGAGAGAGAGAGAAAGAGATTTAAAAATAAGAAATAGAAGTGAAAATAAAGGTACATATTTTTTGTTGTTGTTGTTTTTTTTTTTTTTCAATTCTCGTATTTAAATGTCCCAGAACATATGACTTTGAAGATGTGATGTGATGTTTAAACAAAATTATTCCTAAAGAGAAATGTAAAAAGAATCGGAAGCAAAGAAACAAAAACATATAGATCAAATAACAAAGGAAAAACTTAAAGAAGAAAAATTCGGACATCTGAAATAACTAATTAGTCATAATTCGTGTCATGATTAATCTTTGTATGTTATCTTTCCAGCTCTGAGTGAATTACCGGCCTTCCTAACCAATAACGGAGGCCTCAATTCCGGCTTCATGATTGCACACTGCACGGCCGCGGCTCTAGGTATTGTCAATGATCGTAACAATAAAAACATTATGAACCTGACAGAATGATGCCCCATTCATTCATACGGATATAAGCTCTTCAGTATAATTAATCTTTCGTGATAGGAGTCACTTAATCGTAAGCCTTTAAAAAAATAGATATATTATTTGTGCTTGCCCTATAATGTGATGTTCCCGGGCAGTGGCGTAAATATATGAAGTGAAAATGGAAATTATTATAATTAATTGATTTCTATGCGTGGTCTACTAGTTAATTACTTTTGCTCTATTAAAATTTGTATTTATTACTGTTGCTCTATTAAATATTTCTTCTATTTCATTTACAAATAATGAGGTGCTGATCTCTGCTACCAATAAGCTGAAACAATACATTGAAAATATGTGTACGTTCAATTGACTTTCTTCTCTTCATTTCTCCAGCATCTTTTCCATTTATTTAGCTATTTTCGTGTGCTACAAGCAAACCCCATTTTATTTTATTTGTTCCGTTATTTAGTGCGAACCCAGATTGATTTCACTTGATCTGTTCCATTTCTCAGTGTCTGAAAACAAAGTACTGTGCCACCCATCATCGGTAGACTCGCTGACCACCAGTGCTGGGACTGAAGATCACGTATCCATGGGCGGTTTCTCTGCCAGAAAAGCACTTACAGTCGTGGAGCACGTGGAGCAAGGCTAGTACTTTTTTGGGTCATGTTCTGGTGTTTAGTTGGAAAGCTGCTGAATGATAGCAGACAAAAATAGATCTTATTTCAGGGGCTCCCAACCTTTTCCGGTCTTCGTACCCCCTTGGCTTTTAACAAACCTTCTCGCAGCCTCCTATTCAGTATCAGAGGAAATAAATTTTAAAGTGTACCATGCTTATGCTCATAAAAATTAAACAAACTGATTAATTAATCTGTAGTGAAAGAAACTTTGTCGGTGCATAACATTCTGAGGTATCATAAAGTTCATACATCAGACCAGTCAAAAAAACTAATGAGACTCTTGATACCGTTTCTTCTCAACTGACATTTCTAATCCTACAGCAGTTGTTGAAAGAGATTCCTGATAACATGTTCATCCTCCTATCTCCCCACCCCCCTCTTTTTTTTTTTTTTTTTTGCTTTGGATTTGATTGAGAAGAAGGCTGGAAGTTCTCTCTCCAATCCACAACTTTAGGATACATACAGAGAAACGCCTGTTGATAGTATTACAATGCAGTTCTTGTTATGGAGTCCCAGTGGTAAGAGACGTACAGGGAGATAGAACCGTGGAAAATTGAATTGGAAACAGACATGAAAGTAATAAAGGAAACATGGAAAAACGTTGAGCTGATGACTACTACTTTTAGAATATTTCTAAAGGGTGATACAGTTATGTACCTAATATTTGCTGTGTTCCCTTGAGAAGCTTTTCGTACCCCGTGGGAGTAAGCGTACCCCAGGCATGGAACCACTATCTTAGGTGCATTGGCCCAAGTGTCCTGCTATGTTATGCACCAACAAATGAATAGTAAAGTCTGTCACATAATTGGTCGTTCTCTTTTGCGTATTTTCTCTCTCTCTGCCATTATCTACTTATTTCTCATTTTGGAGCACACAAATCCGTGTCCGAGTTATTGTTTACACTTTCTTCCTGTAATTCACGTCATGTCTGTTTACCTGACCATCCCTGCTGAGATATTAGACATAAGTGAGGCAATATTGGCCGTCAGTCATACTGATCAAATTCTCGCGCACCAGACATGAAGCCGCCAGGTTACCCCGTAAACAACACGGAGATGGCCCAGCGAGTTTGCATATCGCTGATATGGCTATTGTGACCTCCTAATTTATGTCTTGGAGAGAACACAACCCAAATGGTCTGTGATAAAATTAACCGTGATACAACGTTAAAATATCTCCAAAGATAAAATGTAGGGATAAAAATAATGCGTAAGCTACTAGAAGACATGATCGCCCATGCCGCGGGTCACTACCCGCCATGAAATTAACTTGTTAGACGTGAAGGCAAAACGTTTACCCTTGTAGACGGGATGAGAACGGAGATCAAAAAGAAAAATATGACTGAACACGTGCTTGAAACTAGCAAGGCTAAAAAGACGCAATTGGTGGGGAAAGGAAAAAATTCACGTCCCCAAGTTGACACAAGGTAAAGAAATTGACAAAAGGGACCTTAGCTATTATACGCAACAGTCATTTCTTGGACGCTTTTACGATACTTAGTCCTTTTATTTGAATTCAGCGGCAAACGCATTACAGAAGATGCTCGAACATATTTCAAAAAAAAAAAAACTAACCTTGAAAAGTAACTTTTTCTTAATAATAATGTTAGGAATATAAAACCTAGCTGGCCTGATGGCCCATCTTGAGCAGAGAAATAATATGCTTTCATTTATACAGACGGATAGATAATAATGAAGATATTGACAAAAGACTGTGTTGTTCATATCAGCGAGCGACTGCATTGAAACAAAAAATGTCACTAATTTTCAAAAAATTGCGGCCTTGAGACTCAAGTGCTAAAATCTAGATGAATGAAGGAGAGGTGGGGCCACCAGATTCCAGCACCAGAACTACTCAGTCAAAGATACGTGAGCGTCTGGCCTGCTGGACATTCACCAACTTATTTAATAACTAACACCAACTATATTCCCATCAACTAGAACATACCATGTTGGGAAATAAACTTGTATTCCTCCCATCAGTAAATGGACAATGTTTGGTAGTCATAGACTGGGAGTGATGAAGCCACCCCAACAGCACATCCATTAATCGTTCTCCCAGATAAATTACAAATATAAACAGTAGTAATATTAACTAGTCTTGTAAAATTCATATGTACACACCTTTCATTTATTATGCCATATATTCATGCATTTCATTCATAATTTCAAAACCTTTCATATGTTGTGACCAAAATAAAACCTTGGTTCAGAACAAATAAACTTAAAGAAAATTTAATATCAAAATTTTAAACAGCTTGAGTTAGTTCAGTGTGTTATAAAGTTTATTAATATTATTAGACTTATTAAATATCTGTGTGTGTGTTTGTATATACTAATACAACACCTTACATTTCAGTACCCTAGATTTTTAACGTAGCCACATTCATTAGTAAAAAAAGATATGTGTGAGGTCGTAAGTGGTAGCAAGAAGGGCCTTCTGTAAATTCACAGCTACATTTATCTCAGGAGCCTTCACGGCTGACCTCATGCATCACACTAGGTAATATCACAACCATACAGTACCATCAAACCCACTACATATATTGGGGTCTCTTGTCCAGGGATAATTAGCTTAACAGTAATATTAGGATCTCCTGGGAGGAGAATTAAATTAGGGGAACACATTGTAAAAATTAAAAGTGTCCCTTAAAATTAAAAGTGAAAATAAAAGTTGGTGAATCTTCACAGCCAGTGGTAATTAATTAGTTAACTGGCTAATTAGAATTACTTTAGACTATAGTAATTAGAATTACTTTAGTTGTTTAGTGGTTGGATTTTTACCTTGATAATTGTTATTGTGTGTGATGGCGGAGCTAGCTAAGTTCAGATCAGCTGCTGTGCTAACGGCGAGGGATATGGGAATGGATGGGTCAGGGTTTAATTCAATATGTAACGGCTGAATGTGATAAGTATATTGAACGGGAAGAAAGAAGATTAGAAAAAGAGGCTGAAAGAAAATTAGAGTCTGAAAGGTTGGCTGAAGAGAAGAGATTAGAGGCTGAGACTAAGAGGCTGCAGATTGAGGCAGAAGAAAAACGACAGCAAAGGGAAGCAGAAGAAAAAAGATTGACTGCCGAAAGGGAGGCAGAACAAAAAAGGTTGACTGCCGAAAGGGAGGCAGAAGATAGAAGGTTGCAAAGGGAGCACGAATTACGACTAAGGGAGCTGGAGTTACAAGGCCATGCTCCTGAAAATGGTGCCAACCCTTTTGCCTCAGATGCTACGCCCAGTCTGGGAGCCTCAACATCAGCTATGGGGTTTCATTTAGACCATTTTGTTGAAAAAGACGATGACATCGAGGGGTACCTCGGACGTTTTGAGTTATTAGCTACTACATATGGGTTAGAGAGAGAGAGGTGGAGTTTAAAGTTATCACAGGGACTGAGAGGTACTTCTTATGAAGTCTTCGCAAAAATGAACAGAGAAGACCAAGACAATTATGACATGTTAAAGCAGGCTTTGTTATTAAGGTATGAAAAAAATGGTGAATTTTATCGTAAGAAATTTAGAAATGCCAAACTGTTGTCTGGGGAGACATACCACCAATTCTCTGCCAGACTGGAAACCTATTTGGAGAAATGGACGGCTCTGGGGAAGACCCAAGATCTTAAAGAGATGATCATGATAGAGCAATTGAGAGAGTCCATGGCTCCAGACATGAGAAAATTTCTCATGGAACAAGGTGCAGAGAAGTTGGGGGAGGTTTTAAATGTCGCTGAGAGGTATCAGGCAGCCCAGGCAGAGGTAAGTGGCTCTAAAAAGAAGCACATAGAAACTTTTAAAGCTCCACAGCCATTTAATAAATTTGAAAATAGAGAACAGGGTAATAAGGGCAGGACAAACTTTGAACGGCCAAGAAATGACTATCGAGTCAGAAACTCACAGTTCAATGACCAAAAATCCAATGAAAGAAAACCGTTTAACCAAGGAAAAAGATGGTGTAAATGGTGCAAGAAAGATAACCATAACACCGAATTTTGTAGAAGGAAACCTTCAAACATTGCTGCAATGAAGTCGGGGACTCAAAGATTAAAGGTTAATCCTAATGGACAGCAGGAACCTTATCACCCCCCAGTTTGTGAGGATGTTATTTGTAATGGGGTCACCATAAGGTGCCTTTATGATACAGGTTTGGATTATGATTCAGTTGTGAAGTCTAGCCTAGTAGACCCAAGTCAGTATACCACAGAAACAGTGGAAATACAAGGGGCAACTAAGGACATACCACTCATGACACTTCCCATCGCAAGGATAACGGTGAAAACTCGCTATGTGGAAGGAGAAATCAGAGCAGCAGTGATAGATGAACCAATCTACCCTCTGATATTGGGGTGTAGATACGTCTTCTTGGGGAATCCCGAGAGACCTGTGATCATGGCGACAGTGCAGACCAGGTCACAGAAGAAGGAGGAAGAAGGTGAACCTATAAATGCTCATCCAGAGGAGATGAGGAAGGCGCAGGCTGAGGATAGGACACTCAAGTCATGTTTTAAAAAATTGCCCAAATGCCACACACCTCCGAGCAAGGGGGAATATTTTATGAAGAACAAACTATTATACAGGAAGGCCGGAACTGGAACAAATGGTCACAACCAGCTGGTTCTTCCCACTTCATATAGGGATAAAGTGATGAAACTCGGGCATGCGATTCCCTTCAGTGGTCACATGGAGATCAGCGCCACAGGACAGCGTATAGCTTGTCATTACTTCTGGCCAGGGATAACGGAGGATATAAAAAGATATGTCAAATCCTGCCCAGAATGTCAAAGGGTAGCTCCAAAACATTGGACTGCTCCTGCAACTCTAGGGGAAATGCCCATAGTGGGAACACCTTTTGAGAGGGTTGCAGTGGATATTGTGGGACCTCTCACTCGGACCAAGAGGATGAAAAGTTACATCCTTACTCTGGTGGACACTTGTTCTATGTGGGGAGAGGCGGTAGCCCTGCCATCAATTGATTCAAAACATGTAGCAGAGGCACTACTTACAATATTCACCCGATTAGGATTCCCGCATCAAATCTTGACTGATAATGGCTCTCAGTTCAAGGGGAAACTAACGGAAGAAGTTTTTAAGCTATTTCAAGCCAGACACTTTCACTGTAGTCCGTACCATCCACAAGGGAACGGCCAGGTAGAGAGGTTCAATGGGACTCTCATTTCTATCCTGAGAAAGCTGGCACACGAAAAACCGGATTTGTGGGATCAATTCCTGCCCGCCGCATTGTTTGCGTATCGGGAGGTACCACATAGTTCAACCGGGATGGCTCCCGCAACTCTGCTATTTGGGAGGCCAATAAAAGGTTCATTAGAAGCACTATTAAGGACCTGGAAATATGAGAAGGCGGAAGAGACTGTTACCTCATCTTATCAATACGTGAACGAACTGACCACTCGTCTGAAAGCTGGATGGAAACTGGCAAATGATAATTTGAAACAAGCCAGGAAGAAACATGCAGCATATTTTAATAGGAAGGCAAAGGACAGAGAACTAGCTGTGGGAGAGAAGGTGCTGCTTCTACTACCCGGTAGCCAGAATAAATTACAAATTGGATGGCAAGGTCCATATACGGTTCTAGAGAAGGTGTCTAGAACAAACTATAAAATTGACAAAAAGGGGAAGGAGAAAGTTTATCATGTAAACCTGTTAAAGAAGTATCTGGACAGACCACTCCAGGAAAGCACCCCCTTACTGACCTTGGCTATCGCAACTCAAATGCAAAAGGAACCACTCACCTCACATGAATACCCATTACATCCTTGTGAAACAGCAGCACAGGTAAAAGTCAGTAAGCACCTGACTAAAAACCAGAGGGAGAGAGTTCAGCAGGTTCTGGAGGAACATACAGATGTATTAACAGATAAACCAGGCCATACAAATTTGCTACAGTATGACATGAAACTGGTAGACTCAAAACCAATCTGTATGAGAGCCTATTCTATTCCGTTCGCGAAGGAGAAGGCATTGAAGGAAGAAATAGATTATTTGTTGAAGGAGGGGATTATTTCACACAGTGAATCATCTTTTAGCTCTAGTGTCGTTTTGTTGAGGAAACCGTCTGGGGAACACCGACTGTGCATAGATTACAGGAAACTGAATGCTGTCACAGAAGGACAAGTGGATCCATTACCAGACACAAAACAGTTATTTGCCAGATTAAACAAGGCAAAATACTTTTCAAAGGTGGATCTTAGTAAAGGCTATTACCAGATTCCAGTGAAGCCTGAAGTGAGACCTTATTTAGCATTTAGCACAACTCTATTTGTGCTCCTCTGACTGATCTGACTCGCAAGGGACTTCCAGATAAAATTATTTGGACTGCGCAAAGTGAATTAGCGTTCCAAGACTTAAAGGAAAAACTCACTAGCAAGCCTATTCTCAAACTGCCTGATTTGACACAGGACTTTGTCGTAAGAACAGATGCAAGTAATGTAGGACTCGGGGCGGCTTTGTTGCAAAGATCATCTTCACCTGATGGGGAACTGAACCCAGTCGCTTATGCAAGCCGCAAATTGAATAAGGCGGAACAAGGATATTCCACAAGCGAAAAAGAATGTTTAGCGTTAATCTGGGCAATAAAGAAGTTTCAAATCTATCTGTATGGTAGGACTTTTGTGGTCCAGACGGATCATCAGCCCCTCGTATTCTTATCTCAGGCTGTCGTGGAATATTCTAATCCACATATATAAATTATCTAGTAAATATAAAGCCTAATAAATACATATAATTAATAAAGGAAGAAGAATGGTAAAGAACAGTACTGTCACAATGACAGTACTCGAAATCCCCTTTGTTTTATGCTTCGTCTGCAAATTGTAACGTTTCCACGTTAAATATAGGCCTTCTGCAACATACACGCGTTTCCCAAACACACAATAAAATGTGCTGCCTTTCTAAGAAAAACCTTGAAATATGCAAGTTGACCTAAATTTTAAATTCCATTCATGTCTTTTTCTACACTGCGTTACCAAAACGAACGAACAGATGGACAAAAGGATAAAGAGAGAGGGGAGGGCTGAAAATCAGGAACGCATGCAACACGCGTCGCGCGATACACAAATGCTGCCATCACGCGTGTAAGTCTACATGCACTAATTTTTTTTTCAGACGGACAGTGATAAAATACACTACCCTTTCCCAGAGTTAGGTTTATAAATCCTGAAATCTCTTATTAGGAAAGACAACATTAGATGGGTTTACGGTTGAAAACATAACAGTACCCAGACAGCACATCTTCGAAACAGAAGGTAGAAAATACATATTTTGAACGCAGCCACGTAGCTCTTTCAAATTGGTATATTTGGGTTCCTTAGGGCTTGCTGACAAATAATATGTAAAACGTTACGCAAATAGTCCAGGAATTAATAAATTATACCCAAAATAAAATAGTGAGGATGCCTGACAGCATGGAATCATTTCTGCTCATAAAATTTTTTTTATAACGTGTTTGAAAAAACCTTACGTTACATAAATAGCCTACCATGTAAACTCCAAATTGATTGGAGCGCAACAAATGAAAGCCTAACCACGATTGGTCGGACTATAAATACTATCTTTCGTTGTTAGGGGAAACGGGGAAAGGTAACATTTTTTTCAAACACTTGTCGAAACGGGGCCTCATTGGCCAGACTCGCTGATATAATCACTTAGGAGCGTTAGTTCGAAACCACTTGTTTAAATAAGCTTGATAAAGCATCAGTGCGTTGAAGCCAGCTCATATTTTGCTAAAATAAAAGCCTGGAACATAAGCAGATGGGAATTTGTGCCAGTAAATGTGCCAGAATTCATTGCTAATCAACGTATCTGTGTTTATTTCCATGAAATTGTGGTAAGCTTGAACCATTCAGTATCTTTTAATGAAAAATTGAATGTAAATTGTTAATTTATGCCTGTATATATATGTGTAGTTCAGTGGCAAACGTGAGGTAAAGCCTATAATGCTCCAGCCTGAACAGAGGGTGTCGGAGGAAAGTCAAACGGCATGGAATGGCCAAACAGTACACTGACACCTAGATGATTGACTAGAAAGAAATAATGCTGGAATTGCAGAGGCGTAGTAACCATTAAGGAGGTTAATGCTGGTATAAAGTACTTCAGAATGAAGCTGATAGTTGGCCTAACGCTCTGAACTCAATGTTTGTGCTGTATTGTGATCAGTGTAAAAGAGAGTATAAGTTAGTTATGAAGTAGAAGGTACATCCTTCTTGATTTCAGGGACAGTGGTCTTGATGGTACTGAGCAGCACCTGGTCAGAGCTTTGCTGAATCCAGAGTCGGACAGCATACTCCTTGGTCCATTTAGCTATCAGTGAGGTGTCTCCAGAGCCCAGAGTAGAATTCGAGCAGAGGAGTCCTTTCCTGCCGCCATCACTCAAGATAAGCTGTTTGGCCAGCTGAGCTCAACATTATGTCCCCTCATCTTGAAAGGACTTTATAAAAATAACATTCAGAGGGGAATTTAATTGTCTTAATATCAGGAACTGAGAACATCTCCAATACTAGTCCCTAAAGACAAACTATTGAAGTCATGATGACAAATACCAACAGAGCTTGAACAAAACAAAACCAGTATTACCTCATTTTACTACTACACAACTGACACACATAGGATATTTGTAATAATATATGTCACTACTATATTCATATTGGTAAATTCTGTACATATAACTTGTAATTTAAATTGATTGTGATTCCTGGTTCCCTTGTAGTTGAATCAGGACACATATTCATTCATGCCAGTAATGAATACATATTGTTATTTGAAAAGTTATCAGTGATTTTTTTAAGATATCCTTGTAGAGTGTTATATGTATGTGAGTGTCACAGTGTTGTCAAGTGTAGTGGAATAAATTAAATTGTTTATCTGTCTGTTGTTGTTTTGACTTACACTTCATCCTACACATACCCTAGACACATAACGTAGTCATCACACTATTGCAGAATAATTCTGACTGAGATATATAGATATGTGGTAGCAAGTAAGGTTATCTATAATACACTACTCTTAATAGATATAGATACCTTCACAGCTGATCTCAGTCAGTACACTAAGTCCCCTATAAATATTTATAACATCCCACTTCACCACATATATTGGGGTCTTGCTCTTGGGATTTTGAATCTTTCCCTATTAAAAATATTGGGGGTAATTCACTTCAGGGAATATAAGAATTAAAAGGTATCCTTGGGTGGAATTAAATAAGGTTGAGCTCACGGTGCCTGTGTTGTCCATTATATATATTTAGAATTTGAATTGTTGGTTAGACATTGTAGAAATTTACCTGATAGACAATGGCGGACCTGGCCAAGTTTCGATCTGCTGCTGTACAGACTGCAAAAGAGTTAGGATTAGATGGGCAAGTTATGGTTGCCTATGTCACTACGGAATGTGACAAATTTATTGAACGCGAAGAAAGAAGATTAGAAAAAGAGGCCGAAAGAAAGTTAGAGGCTGAGACTAAGAGGTTGCAATTTGAGGCTGAGGCTGAGACTAAGAGGTTGCAGATTGAGGCTGAGGCTAAGAAATTGGAGGCAGAAAGAGAAGACAAAAGATTGGCTGCAGAAAGGGAAGCAGAAGAAAGAAGATTGGCTGCAGAAAGGGAAGAGAAGAAATTAGCTGCAGAAAGGGAAGACAAGAAATTAGCTGCAGAAAGGGAAGCAGAAGATAAAAGATTACAAAGGGAACATGAGTTACGACTCAGGGAATTTGAGTTTCAAGGCCATGCTCCTGAAAATGGTGCCAGTCCCTTTGCCTCTGATGCCACTGCTAGCCAAGGAGCCTCAACCTCAGCTATGAATTTTCATTTAGATCATTTTGTTGAGAAAGACGATGATATTGAGAGCTACCTAAATAGGTATGAACTATTAGCTACCACGTATGGGTTAGAGAGAGAAAGGTGGAGCTTAAAGTTATCTCAGGGACT
Source organism: Oreohelix idahoensis (assembly GCA_024509875.1). Classification (NCBI taxonomy): domain Eukaryota; kingdom Metazoa; phylum Mollusca; class Gastropoda; order Stylommatophora; family Oreohelicidae; genus Oreohelix; species Oreohelix idahoensis. The sequence continues at coordinate 37,599 of JAMPIV010019677.1, forward strand.
TCGTGGGGCAGCTTATGAAGTTTTTGCAAAAATGAGCAGAGGTGATCAGGAAAATTATGACATGCTAAAGCAGGCTCTTTTGTTAAGGTATGAAAAGAATGCAGAATTTTATAGGAAAAAATTTAGGAATGCTAAACTACTGTCAGGTGAAACCTATCACCAGTTCTCTGCACGAATAGAGACATGCTTGGAGAAATGGACTTCTCTGGGGAAAACCCAAGATCTTAAGGAAATGGTCCTTATAGAGCAATTAAGAGAGTCCATGGCTCCAGACCTGAGAAAGTTTCTCATGGAACAAGGTGCAGAGAGGATGGATGAGTTGCTAAATGTTGCTGAAAGGTATCAAGCAGCTCAAGCAGAGGTAACAGGTAATAAAAAGAAACAAGTGGATAACTTTAGGGCACCACAGAACTTTAATAAATTTGATCCTAAGGATCAAAATAAAGGTAAGCACCAATTTGATAGGCCACGGTATGACAATAAAAATAAATTCCCACAATTCGATGAAAGGAAATATGATGAAAGAAAATCTTTCAACCAAGGAAAAAGGTGGTGTAAAAATTGTAAGATGAACAATCATGACACTGACCATTGTAGAAGGAAACCTGTGTATATGGCAACCCTTCAGGTCAGGTCGACCTCAAGACAGGAGGAGGATATTATGTTAGATACCACTCCAGAAGAGATGAGGAAGGCACAGGCTGGGGATAAAACACTCAAGCCTTGTTTCAGGAAATTGTCAACTTGTCATACAACTCCAGGCAAGGGAGATTTTTACATGAAAAACAAGTTGATGTATAGGAAGACTGGAGCTAGATCCAAAGGTCAGGGACAACTGGTACTTCCTAAAAGAGATATAGGACAGAATTAATAAGGAGCCTACATGTGAAACCAGATGGGGACCATGAGAAGATAGGTACCATCATTCAAAAGGTGGCTCACAATTATTATTGGCCCAAAGCAAGATGGGACATTGAAAATTTTGTAGAAAGGTGTAGCATAGCACATGAGGGAACACCCACAAGTGGGAACATGGATCAGGACCTGGACACGCCACGGGGCAAAATTAGGCCTGATAATAAAAAGAAATATAAATTTGAAAAAGTGGACCAAATGGAATGGGAAGCCCCTTTTCACGGACAAGCTTCACTTAACTGTTTTACAATGGCCACTATGCGGAGAGTGCAAAAAGATGTCTTACCCCAGGATAAGCCGACAATCCCTCAATCGGACTTAAACAAACTGGAGGAAGAGGATGTAGAGAGGAAATCTCTCATCAAGAATTTTAAGTGGGGAGAAAGCCCCAAAAGAAAAATTGGTAGCGGTCGTTTTGTGAATGATAATTCTGGGAGGAAAAATCATCACTACAAAGCTTCGAGTGGAAGAGACCATACCGGTGCATGGACAAATAGGTCCACACAATTAAAGGTCCATATGTAGCTTTGTTAAGAACGTGGACTGATGAAAAGGCAGAGGAAAACATTACATCTTCATACCAATATGTGAATGAGCTGACTACTCGTTTGAAAACTGGCTGGAAACTTGCCAATGAAAATTTGAAACAAGCCAGGAAGAAACATGCTGCCTATTATAACAGGAAGGCGAAGGACAGAGATTTGGCTGTGGGAGAGAAGGTACTGCTTCTTTTGCCCGGGAGTCAGAATAAGTTACAAATTGGATGGCAGGGTCCATATACAGTTTTAGAGAAGGTATCTAGAACAAATTATAAGATAGATAAGAAGGGGAAAGAAAAAATCTATCATGTGAATCTCCTGAAGAAATATTTGGAAAGAGAACATCAGGAAGAGACACACTTGTTGACCTTGTCCATCGCCATGGAGATGAAAAAGGAACCACTTTCATCATTTGAATATCCATTACACCCCTGTGAGACAGCAGCACAGGTGAAAATCAGTACACATTTAACGAAAACTCAGAAAGAGAGAGTGCAACAGGTTCTAAATAATCATGCAGAGGTGTTAACAGACCGACCAGGGCATACAAACCTATTGGAATATGATATGAAACTAATAGACTCCACACCTGTCTGTATGAAACCATATTCGATTCCGTTTGCTAAGGAGAAAGCTTTGAAGGAAGAGATAGACTATCTATTGAAGGAAGGAATTATTTCGCACAGTGAGTCTTCGTATAGTTCCGGTGTGGTACTCTTAAGGAAGCCCTCTGGAGAACATAGACTCTGTATAGATTACAGGAGACTGAATGCTATTACAGAAGGACAGGTGGATCCATTGCCGGATACAAATCAGCTGTTTGCCAGACTAAATAAAGCTAAATATTTCTCAAAAGTGGATCTGAGTAAAGGATACTATCAGATTCCAGTAAAGCCTGAGGTTAGACCATACCTAGCTTTTAGTACCTCAGAAGGACACTATGAGTTTAATAGATTGCCATTCGGATTGAAGAATGCGCCTAGTGTCTTCTCTAGAATGATGAGAAAATTATTGGACCCTCTGAATAATCCATGTATAACAAATTTCATGGATGATATCCTGATAGCAACAGAAACATTTGAGGAACACATTGACTCTCTGAACATGCTGTTTGATCGACTTAGGGAGGCAAATTTAACAGCCCGACCAACCAAATGTTGCGTTGGATGTAAAGAATTGGAATTTTTGGGACACACAGTTTATCAGGGAAACATGACCCCTGACCCAAAGAATTTAGAGAAACTACAGAAAGCCCCGAGACCACAAACCAAGAAGGACGTGAGATCCTTTGTCTCATTATGTGGTTTCTACCAGAAGTATATCAAAAACTTTAATTCCATATGTGCACCGTTAACTGAATTGACACGTAAAGGACATCCAGATCGCATTACATGGACACCACAATGTGAAATGACTTACCAAGAATTGAAGGAAAAGCTCACAAGTAAACCCATTTTGAAATTACCTGACTTAAGTCAAGAATTCATAGTAAGGACGGATGCAAGTAATATTGGGCTAGGAGCAACTCTACTACAGAAATCAGATGCATTGGATGGGGAATTAAGCCCAGTGGCATATGCTAGCAGAAAGTTGAATAAAGCTGAAATCAACTACTCAACTAGCGAAAAAGAATGTCTTGCAGTAATATGGGCGATAAAGAAATTCAATATTTATCTATATGGGAAGGCATTTAAGTTGCAAACAGATCACAAACCGTTATCGTTTCTAGCACAGGCTAGGCATGAGAACTCCAGGTTACTCCGATGGTCTTTACTTTTGGCTCCATATAATTTTAGCATTGAGTATATATCTGGAAAAACCAATTTGGGAGCGGATTTTTTAAGCCGCCATCCGTGTGATGAGAATCACCGTAAACCCCAGAACTAATAATAAATTTCTCTATGTGTATATAGAATAAAGGACTGACATATAATGTCTGTTTTAAGAGGGGAGGTGTCGTGGAATATTCTAATCCACATATATAAATTATCTAGTAAATATAAAGCCTAATAAATACATATAATAAATAAAGGAAGAAGAATGGTAAAGAACAGTACTGTCACAATGACAGTACTCGAAATCCCCTTTGTTTTATGCTTCGTCTGCAAATTGTAACGTTTCCACGTTAAATATAGGCCTTCTGCAACATACACGCGTTTCCCAAACACACAATAAAATGTGCTGCCTTTCTAAGAAAAACCTTGAAATATGCAAGTTGACCTAAATTTTAAATTCCATTCATGTCTTTTTCTACACTGCGTTACCAAAACGAACGAACAGATGGACAAAAGGATAAAGAGAGAGGGGAGGGCTGAAAATCAGGAACGCATGCAACACGCGTCGCGCGATACACAAATGCTGCCATCACGCGTGTAAGTCTACATGCACTAATTTTTTTTCAGACGGACAGTGATAAAATACACTACCCTTTCCCAGAGTTAGGTTTATAAATCCTGAAATCTCTTATTAGGAAAGACAACATTAGATGGGTTTACGGTTGAAAACATAACAGTACCCAGACAGCACATCTTCGAAACAGGAGGTAGAAAATACATATTTTGAACGCAGCCACGTAGCTCTTTCAAATTGGTATATTTGGGTTCCTTAGGGCTTGCCGTTGTTAGGGGAAACGGGGAAAGGTAACATTTTTTCAAACACTTGTCGAAACGGGGCCTCATTGGCCAGACTCGCTGATATAATCACTTAGGAGCGTTAGTTCGAAACCACTTGTTTAAATAAGCTTGATAAAGCATCAGTGCGTTGAAGCCAGCTCATATTTTGCTAAAATAAAAGCCTGGAACATAAGCAGATGGGAATTTGTGCCAGTAAATGTGCCAGAATTCATTGCTAATCAACGTATCTGTGTTTATTTCCATGAAATTGTGGTAAGCTTGAACCATTCAGTATCTTTTAATGAAAAATTGAATGTGAATTGTTGATTTATGCCTGTATATATATGTGTAGTTCAGTGGCAAACGTGAGGTAAAGCCTATAATGCTCCAGCCTGAACAGAGGGTGTCGGAGGAAAGTAAAACGGCATGGAATGACCAAACAGTACACTGACACCTAGATGATTGACTAGAAAGAAATAATGCTGGAATTGCAGAGGCGTAGTAACCATTAAGGAGGTTAATGCTGGTATAAAGTACTTCAGAATGAAGCTGATAGTTGGCCTAACGCTCTGAACTCAATGTTTGTGCTGTATTGTGATCAGTGTAAAAGAGAGTATAAGTTAGTTATGAAGTAGAAGGTACATCCTTCTTGATTTCAGGGACAGTGGTCTTGATGGTACTGAGCAGCACCTGGTCAGAGCTTTGCTGAATCCAGAGTCGGACAGCATACTCCTTGGTCCATTTAGCTATCAGTGAGGTGTCTCCAGAGCCCAGAGGAGAATTCGAGCAGAGGAGTCCTTTCCTGCCGCCATCACTCAAGATAAGCTGTTTGGCCAGCTGAGCTCAACATTATGTCCCCACATCTTGAAATGACTTTGTAAAAATCACCTTAAGAGGGGAATTTAATTGTCTTAATATCAGGAACTGAGAACATCTCCAATACTAGTCCCTAAAGACAAACTATTGAAGTCATGATGACAAATACCAACAGAGCTTGAACAAAACAAAACCAGTATTACCTCATTTTACTACTACACAACTGACACACATAGGATATTTGTAATAATATATGTCACTACTATATTCATATTGGTAAATTCTGTACATATAACTTGTAATTTAAATTGATTGTGATTCCTGGTTCCCTTGTAGTTGAATCAGGACACATATTCATTCATGCCAGTAATGAATACATATTGTTATTTGAAAAGTTATCAGTGATTTTTTTAAGATATCCTTGTAGAGTGTTATATGTATGTGAGTGTCACAGTGTTGTCAAGTGTAGTGGAATAAATTAAATTGTTTATCTGTCTGTTGTTGTTTTGACTTACACTTCATCCTACACATACCCTAGACACATAACGTAGTCATCACACTATTGCAGAATAATTCTGACTGAGATATATAGATATGTGGTAGCAAGTAAGGTTATCTATAATACACTACTCTTAATAGATATAGATACCTTCACAGCTGATCTCAGTCAGTACACTAAGTCCCCTATAAATATTTATAACATCCCACTTCACCACACAGGCTAAGCATGAAAACGCAAGATTGCTGAGGTGGTCTTTATTGCTTTAACCTTATCAGTTTAGTATCCAATATATCCCAGGCAAATTGAATGTCGGTGCAGATTTCCTCAGTCGGCACCCCTGTGATCAAAATTAGAGTAGTGGCAGGCGTGAGGAGTAATTTTATCTATGTGTATCACTGGTTTTGGAACTTGCCGTAGGCATGTTTTCAAGTGGGGAGATGTGTGATAAAATTAACCGTGATACAACGTTAAAATATCTCCAAAGATAAAATGTAGGGATAAAAATAATGCGTAAGCTACTAGAAGACATGATCGCCCATGCCGCGGGTCACTACCCGCCATGAAATTAACTTGTTAGACGTGAAGGCAAAACGTTTACCCTTGTAGACGGGATGAGAACGGAGATCAAAAAGAAAAATATGACTGAACACGTGCTTGAAACTAGCAAGGCTAAAAAGACGCAATTGGTGGGGAAAGGAAAAAAATTCACGTCCCCAAGTTGACACAAGGTAAAGAAATTGACAAAAGGGACCTTAGCTATTATACGCAACAGTCATTTCTTGGACGCTTTTACGATACTTAGTCCTTTTATTTGAATTCAGCGGCAAACGCATTACAGAAGATGCTCGAACATATTTCGAAAAAAAAAAAAACAACTAACCTTGAAAAGTAACTTTTTCTTAATAATAATGTTAGAAATATAAAACCTAGCTGGCATGATGGTCCATCTTGAGCAGAGAAATAATATGCTTTCATTTATACAGACGGATAGATAATAATGAAGATATTGACAAAAGACTGTGTTGTTCATATCAGCGAGCGACTGCATTGAAACAAAAAAATGTCACTAAATTTTCAAAAATTGCGGCCTTGAGACTCAAGTGCTAAAATCTAGATGAATGAAGGAGAGGTGGGGCCACCAGATTCCAGCACCAGAACTACTCAGTCAAAGATACGTGAGCGTCTGGCCTGCTGGACATTCACCAACTTATTTAATAACTAACACCAACTATATTCCCATCAACTAGAACATACCATGTTGGGAAATAAACTTGTATTCCTCCCATCAGTAAATGGACAATGTTTGGTAGTCATAGACTGGGAGTGATGAAGCCACCCCAACAGCACATCCATTAATCGTTCTCCCAGATAAATTACAAATATAAACAGTAGTAATATTAACTAGTCTTGTAAAATTCATATGTACACACCTTTCATTTATTATGCCATATATTCATGCATTTCATTCATAATTTCAAAACCTTTCATATGTTGTGACCAAAATAAAACCTTGGTTCAGAACAAATAAACTTAAAGAAAATTTAATATCAAAATTTTAAACAGCTTGAGTTAGTTCAGTGTGTTATAAAGTTTATTAATATTATTAGACTTATTAAATATCTGTGTGTGTGTTTGTATATACTAATACAACACCTTACATTTCAGTACCCTAGATTTTTAACGTAGCCACATTCATTAGTAAAAAAAGATATGTGTGAGGTCGTAAGTGGTAGCAAGAAGGGCCTTCTGTAAATTCACAGCTACATTTATCTCAGGAGCCTTCACGGCTGACCTCATGCATCACACTAGGTAATATCACAACCATACAGTACCATCAAACCCACTACATGGTCACACGATGTTTGCACGGGTACGGGGCGGTATATTATCCATCTGGTAACATATTGCAGACACACACCTGAGATGACTGAAATGTTGATATAGCTTCCGGGAAGATGTGATCAGTAATAAATTTAGAAAAGTTGTGAGTTGTAAACACGATCAATACTAGGCTGAAACCACACTACCTTATATGGAAAGTGACGTTGGAAATTCACATCTTATGTGTCACGCAGAATTTTTCCATGAGAAAATGTTGGGGTAACCCCATCATAACACGCATGGTTGACTGCTATTGGCTGGCATTCAAAAAGTAAAAATACCATATTTCTGATTGGAACCTTGTCAAATAGTAACAACAATGTGCATGGGCCGAAAGTTGCAATATAATCTGGAACGTTTGTCGGTCTAGAGCACTGTGAAATTACACTCGTCAAAAAGACAGCCAGACACGCCAGAGTAAGGAATATGATCAATGTTTCACATTAAAGGACCGGACAACGTGTTTGAGTATCTTGTGGACTTGTATCCCAGGAAAAATCTAAATTTCATTAATACAGAAAACCCGGAATCCTAGAAACCTAAACACTAAGTCAGAGTGGGAGTGTATTGTAAAGTAATACCCCAGACCACGTGTAAAAGGCATCTTAGTCAAGTTGCCTTAACTATTTCTCTGAGCCAGAAGTCAGTCTATATTCCCAAAGAAATTTGGGGTAAGTTGTACATTTCATAATTCTCTATTTTGCATTTAGTAACATGTGAAAATTGCTAGTGGATGTCCAAGTCATACGAGGCTGGCAACCTCAGCATATAGAATGATGGCTTTAAGAACTACCATTGCAAGAGCTGATCACTGCTTTATGCGGGTTTCTCATAGAGAACCAAAAGCAGAGGTAGTCCAAAGTTCCATAAGGAGCAGGGAGTTGATGATGATAAAACTGATGTACCGTACATACTTATTATATTATTCACCTTTTCAACCAGTGCTTATGTAAATGTAAACATGTTCAATATAAATGCAATGGATGTTTTCCGCTCACTGGGATTAATATTAATGCTCAGAGAGGGTAAAGTTCTGAGGCAGATGGGATGGTGGAATGAAACGGAGAGGGAGGAGACATCTAAGTTTGTGTCAGGAAACGCAATGCTCAGAAGGGTATTTGTTTCTCTCTTATTTCCTGATACTAGTAGGTGGTACCAATTGAGGGTGCTATCTGTGGAACAAGTGTGTGATATAAGTGGCCTGCAGTCAACGCTAGATACCATCATCAGACAGGTCTTTAAAACGCTGGACCAGCTTCATGATTACTCCTTGATACTACTTGGAGTGTGTTGCAACCACCAGACTTGACAAGAGTGAACAAGTCCATAACATGCAAAGAACCAAACATCGGCTGGAGCAGAAACCAACCGACCTCTTACTGGCAGCTAAGTACACACTTAAAAGCTGCCAAGTGAACTTTCCCAAGACCTAAAATTCCCATAATAACCATAACATCACCTGTGATTAGTTTATAAAGAATTATTCGTTTTTACAGTTAAACATAATTGATTATTAAATTTGTTATCAGTATATACAAATTTATAGTTGATTTCATAATTTTGAGTGTACTACACCCGTATGTCTCAGTCATTTTAAATACACTTAAACAGACCAATTAAATTAATATATCACTGAATTAAATCAATTGGGGGCTTGAACGAGCTAAATCATTCAATATATCTCTTCACAAAAGGTGGCGGGCAGATACTAAGTTAACTTTGCTGAGACACATTCAGCATTGTTCTTGACTTATGAATATCCTGTGAAACTCCCTCATAGTAGAAGCATCGTCATCCTTCTATTTGCATTTCTGCCAAGAGTAATCTTGTGCGAAGGTGGATACCTTTGAAGACCCACATTAAATACACTAGGTTTTGGCCATTGTTGGACCATCGCTGCAAAGCAAGGGGAGTAAATCCCGTGACAAAGTCAGAAAGTGAAGGATTGCCTTCCCTTCTTCATCGTACCGGTATTACTAGGCAATCTTTGGGTACCATTTTCCACTGAAAGTTTATTATTTGTTTCCACACATTTTCTTTTCTTATTCCAGTATCTGTGGCTCTAAAAAAGAACTTTCATGTTCTGAAGACATGGCTATAATAATTACAAGGGGGAAATATGTTTTATAAAGTGTATAATTATGTGCACAAATACATCTTTTTTTTTTTTAAATTAATTAATGAAGTTTCAGCAGATCTTGAAAAAATGTGTCCATCTCTGAGTGGTACATTTCGGTCTAAGTTACCTAGTTCGAAAACTAGGCAGGACGTCATACAACATTTTGTCTTAGAAGACAAAAAAGCAGTAAAAACTGACAGAATGAGTAAAATTATTCGCCAATGTGAATTTCAGGCCCCGATACTGCAGCAGTGAAGAAAAGGGCCGCTGTCTGAACAGTCAAGCAGTTGCAAAAGACGGCTAGCAACCTCACTGTGTCAAACAAATTACTCAAAGGCAAGTTGTGTAAGACTAAGAGCTCACGAAGTACTTCGTTGCAGACTCCCTGAAAGAAGTGAACTATAGGGGTCACCCTTTTAGGCATAAAGAGACAATAAGTAAAATGACAAATGTTATCAGTTAAAAAAATAATCTGCAATGAAAATATTTTTTTCCCTTTAAAACAGTTATTGGTATAGAGTTATTGGCAGCTTGCCAGGCGATGGAGTTTCTTAGACCTCTTAAGACAACGGCGCCTCTGGAAGAAGTGTACAAGCTCGTCAGGGAGATCGTCCAGTAAGAAATGATTGAGTTTCTGAAATTGATCATTTAATTAACGATGGATGGAATGATGTGGATTATTTGAATTGTTGGAACGCGTCGAGTATTTCTAAATATGAGCGTTAATGAATGTTGTGAACGTTAGCGATTAGAAGCCCATAAATAAATGAATGTATCAATGTACGTTGTGAATGTGCTTGAATAGAAGCCAACAAATGAATTCATTCATCAGTGTAAATTGTGGATTTGTTGAAAGCAAACAAGCACTTATGTGCGTCACTATATATTGTGAATGTGTGTAATATCATCGCCATCCCTTTTCTTTCCTTATAAAAGGAATAGTTTGCAAAAAAAGGAATAGTTTGCATTTACAACCCTTGGTTTCTGCCGTAATTTGTTTTACACCACGCAGACTGCCAGTTACATGTGCAAAATCATATTAGTCGCTTCTTTCGTCATGTCCGAGGAAGCAATATGCTTTTCTTTCTTTGTCTTACTTACTTAGTCATTCCTCTGCTACCCTGGGATGTAGAGGTTTGCCAGAGAGAGCGCCGTACGATCCTATCATCTGTCTTCCTCCTGGCCTAGTTCCAATCTAGTCCTCGGTCCTTCTGAGATTGTCTAGTTTTGTCCTCCCAGCGGACTCTGGGTCATCCTGGAGGTCTGGATCCTTGGCTATTGGTTTCCCATATTTGTCGTGGCAGCCGATCTTCTCCCATTCTGCAGACACGGCCAAACAACTGTAATTGGGACTGTCCCACTCGAGTCTGCAGGGGCTGGGTTTTGAGGTCATAATGTATCGTCAGGTTGTGGACGTTCCTTTCTTTGTCTTCACAGACATCCCTCAGAATTCTTGGGCCGACAAAATCAGCAGAACCTGGTTAACATTTAGTGTTTACACATATAGTAAATGTTAACCAGGTTCTGTGTTTACACATATAGTCTTTTTAGGGCAGCTCAGCCACCTTTGGTCCAAACCTGGCATCCAGCTCTCACCTGTGGCTCCTCGTAGCTGTCAGCATGCGACAGCGGCCACCCCCGGACAACGGCTTTGACAGGCCGGCTAAACTAGGTGAGGGTAGCCGAATGGTTATAAACCTTCGGTGAGTTAGGGTCTGCCTACCCATGCATGCGAAGACTGGATTCGATAGACTGCGCGGAAGAAACCACCTGTTGGTTCAACGGGCATGACGGCGATTACCAGCAACGCGCTGTGGAGCGTAAGGAGCACGGCGAGGCACGTAGAAAGCCCTGGTCATCCACTGCACCTGACTTCATCTCCAGTCGTCTTGACTTGTCTTGCCACTGGATTGAGATGGACCCAGGCGAGAGAGTGAGGTCGACGAATTGCGCAACTCTTCCTCACTTTAATCCAAATCACCGCGCAAGTCACTCTTTCATCCATTCACCCATCCACTCACAACAAGTCCTGTGGCGATGGGCGAGCGGCGAAGCGGCAGGCGTGGGTACGCTGGCAGTCGTAGTCGCAGACCTACACACAGGCGGCTCAGGCCATATGGTCGTCTTCCACTGATCGGAGCAGCAGTGGGATTCGGCAGCCCCCTGAGTGTCTGAACAGCCCTCTTTAGGAAAGCACTGCTCACCTCCATGGCATGAGGAAGGGGCTAGAAAAGGTGCCCTAAACATTGCCTGCTTCACCATTACCTAACCAGCTTACCGCGGTTGGTGGGTACCCTACTTCGGCGGTCGACATATAAGAAAAAGAAAGGACAGATTTTTTCCCCCTCATTCTAGGCGCATGGAATGTGCGCACTTTACTTGACAAAGACTTTAACGCAAACAGACCTGAGAGACGAACTGCCCTGATTGGGAGAGAACTGGCCAGGTACAACATTGACATAGCAGCACTGAGTGAAACTCGACTTGCAGGCGAGGGCCAACTTTGCGAAAAGGGTGCAGGTTATACATTCTTTTGGAGCGGAAGAGGAACTGAAGAAAGACGAGAAGCAGGGGTTGGATTTGCAATCAAAACAGCAATTGTCAGCAAGTTAGCGGGGCCCCCAAAGGGAATAAATGACCGACTCATGACGGTCAAGATCCCTCTGTTCTATGGAAGAAAACATGCCACCATCATTAGCGCGTATGCACCAACTATGACAAACCAGGATGATGTCAAGGATAAGTTTTACGAAGAACTACATGCAGTCATTGCATCAGTTCCTAAAGCAGATAAGCTCATCATTCTTGGTGACTTTAATGCAAGAGTAGGCTCAGATAACATCTCCTGGAATGGCACTATTGGTAGGTACGGCGTGGGTCGCTGTAACAGTAATGGACTTCGTCTCCTCCAGACTTGCGCAGAACATGACCTCCTTGTCACCAACACCATTTTTCGACTTCCTACCCGCAACAGGACCTCCTGGATGCACCCTCGCTCAAAGCATTGGCACCTAATTGACTATGTAATTGTTAGGAAGAAGGACAGGCAAGATGTCCGGGTGACCAAGTCCATGTGTGGTGCCGAATGCTGGACTGATCATCGCCTCATTGTATCTAAACTTAAAATTCGTATCCAACCAGCCAGGCGCCCTCAGGGGAAGAAAACTCAAAAGAGGCTGGATGTCACCAAACTAAAGAAGACAAAAATCAAACAGTCATTTACTGACACCTTAGAAGACCGTCTCAAATCTATCTCGCTAGACGGCCAAAGTGTGGAAACAAATTGGGCAGCCCTAAGTGAGCAGATCTACAACACTGCTACAGAGGTCCTGGGTCCTTCCATCAAGAAACAAAATGACTGGTTTGATGAGAACTCAGATGATATAAAGCAGATGTTGGCTGAGAAACACCATCTCCATAAAGCATATTTAAATGATCCAAAATCTACATCCAAGAAAGACGCTTTCAACAACATGCGTAGAATCGTCCAACATATAAACTACGCCAGATGCGGGATTCATGGCTGAGTAATAAAGCAGATGAGATCCAAGGCTTTGCTGACAGCCATGACTTGAAAAACTTTTACCTTGCACTCAAAGCGGTCTATGGTCCAACATCATCAGGATCATTTCCCCTCCTTAATGCAGATGGAAAAACACTAATTACAGACAAGGAAAAAATTCTCCAACGCTGGGCTGAACATTTTAATAATATCTTGAACCAGCCATCATCTATTAACGACGAAGCCATCATCCGCCTGCCCCAAATTCCTATAAATGAAGCATTAGATGATGTACCAACTCTGGAGGAAACTAAAAAAGCGATTCGTCAACTGTCTAGTGGAAAGGCCCCTGGCTCCGATTCAATTCCTGTTGAGGTTTATAAAGATGGCGGTGCAGTTCTGATAGAGAAACTTCATATGATCTTCCAGCAAATGTGGCAGAGTGAAACCATCCCACACGATCTCAAAGATGCCTCAATTATACATCTATATAAACGTAAAGGTAATCGCCAAGACTGCAACAATCATCGAGGCATCTCTCTTTTATCAATCGCTGGGAAGATATTCGCCAGAATCCTTTTGAATCGCCTTACGGCTCATCTTGACAAAGGTCTTTTACCTGAAAGTCAGTGTGGATTCCGGAAAGAACGTGGAACCACAGATATGGTGTTCGCTGCAAGACAGCTACAAGAAAAATGCCAAGAACAGCACTGTGACCTGTACACAGCTTTCATCGACTTGACAAAGGCGTTCGACACGGTCAGTAGAGAGGGTCTATGGAAGATCATGGCAAAATACGGCTGCCCAAAGAAATTTATCACAATAGTGCAGCAACTGCATGATGGAATGCAGGCTAGAGTTCAGGAAAACGGTGAGCTATCAGAGCCTTTCCCCGTCTCAAATGGAGTTAAACAAGGGTGCGTACTTGCACCGACTCTGTTCAGTATCATGTTTTCTGCTATGCTGACTGATGCTTTTAGAGACGGGGACACAGGAATCGACATTAGTTATCGTATTGATGGAAAATTGTTTAACCTTAGGAGGCTTCAAGCAAAAACCAAGGTCAAATCACACACCATCAGAGATCTTCTGTTTGCTGATGATTGTGCCCTCAATGCTGGCTCAGAGGCTGATCTGCAGCATAGTGTGGATAGATTCTCCGAAGCCTGCGCCAACTTTGGGCTTACCATCAACACGAAGAAAACAGAAATCATGTACCAACCAGCTCCTGGCACAGTTTATACTGAGCCAGTCATCAAGGTTAATGGTGAGAAACTGAATGTTGTGAACAGATTCACATACCTTGGTAGCACACTATCCCAGAACATTGTCATTGATGATGAGGTGAACACCAGGATCTCCAAAGCCAGCAGCACATTTGGCAGACTATACACCAACGTTTGGCATCGAAGTGGCATTAGTCTACAGACAAAGCTGAAGGTGTACAGAGCTGCGGTGCTTCCAGTGCTGCTATATGCATGTGAAACATGGACTGTATACAGGCGCCACGTAAAGAAGCTAAACCACTTCCATACAGTCTGTCTCAGGAAGATAATGAACATCAAATGGCAAGACAAGATCCCGGATACCGCCGTTCTTGACAGAGCTGGTATCCCTAGTATTGATACTATTCTGATGCAGTCACAAATTCGCTGGGCAGGTCATGTAGTCCGCATGCCAGACCATCGACTGCCAAAGATACTCTTTTATGGTGAGATGCAGAAGGGTAAACGCTCCCATGGTGGCCAAAAGAAGCGCTTCAAAGACACGTTAAAGACGTCATTGAAAACCTTTGACATAAACCCAGACACATGGGAAGCTGCTGCGCAAGACCGAACTGCTTGGCGCACATCTCTTCGTAAAGGTGCAGCAGCATGCGAATCATCCAGAAGAGCAGCAGCGGAACAGCGGAGACAAGCTAGAAAGGACCGTGAAATAAAACCTTCACATGAAGCAAACATTCCCTGCCCACACTGTCCAAGATCTTTCCAGGCCCGCATCGGGCTCTTCAGTCACCTTCGTACCCATAGACTAACCTAACATATTGTTAAATAATTGGATGAACAGAGTGGTCTTCATCACCCGTGATGGACGAACAACCACACATATAGTGATTTTCTTACTCAAATGTCTTTGGAAATCCAGACCCCATTCCTAGCAAGTGTATTTTTAGAAGTCCTGTTTACCACCTTCATGGTTCCCGCTTATGATGTTTCTATCTCCTGTTGGTAAGAGAATCCAATATAACCAACATCGTGCACCTGAATTCCCTAACAACATGTCTTTTTTTTTCACAGCAAGGCTTTATCATCATCCTAGATGGACTGGGTTCAAATTATTCCTTTTTGCCCCTTAAGCAGCATGGAGCCACCACTGTAGTTGTGTCCCCCACCCCCCCCCCCCCCCCCCCCCTTGCAGGTAGCCTGCTTAAAACTTTCACGTGCTCTTACAGCAGTGGTTTCTGTGGCATTTGGTTTTACACAAGGTTGCCAGCCCAAACTTACAATCTCATATTAGTCGCCGTCTATCTCTGTTTCCTTCTAGTTTACAGGCTTTTCTTTAACTTGCAACGTATGTTGGACTGCAAGCTATAAACTTCGTGAAAAATTATTTGTGGCTTTTTAGTGCATTAAAAGCCTGTGTTTACAATATTTTTTTATTTCCTGTCGTCACAATATAGTCCAGCTTTCTTCTTATAAAATTCCCAAAGAAAGTTCTAATTCTAACCTGATAATAAGTTTCCTTTGCGCACTGGCCTCTTTCAGAACATCCTCGTTACTCATTTTAGCTTTCCATGATATTCTTAACATTCTTGTGTAAAACCATATCTCTGGCCTGTAGTGCTTTTCCTACTTGTTTACTAATTGCCCACTTGACATGCAAGCAAATGTCTTTCCCAGTGTATTTTCTATTCATCTTAAAGGTATTGACCTCATCTCTTATTCTCTGGCATTGCTCATGTTTTACTTATACTAATCGCAGATATTCTTGCCATACTATTTTATAACTCCAGGTCTGTTAAGCATTAAGTAAGTAAACACTTGTTATTTTTTCGTTTTGTTGGTTTTCTTTTTTCACAAAATGTGCATGGTTGAAAGCTGGTAAAACTTCAGAACGTGTAAATGTATGGCGAATGGTTTGACTGCAAGCAAATAAACACAAGAGTGAGAAATTTATGTTAGGAATGCGTGTGACTGGGAGACAGTAAATACAAGAATATTATATGTTATCCTGTCATGATACAAATATGACTCAACGAAGTGGTGCTCGAAGGAAGGAGACCCACCAGGTGGGAAGAGTGCCGGAACCCTAGCCTCGATGGAGCCACCCAAAGTTACTGGTAGCCATCTACTTCCGTATCGTGCAGCAATGTGCAGAGTGCTAGGGAAAGAGATACCATCTATATCACAAGTAGTAGGTACCACAAAGTGCCCGCTTCGTGCTGTTGAAAACGGACGAAAGTGGAGAAAACTGATGGAAATTTGTCAAGTTTAAGTCATCACTGTCCCTTTGCTATTAAGCGGATTGTAATAAAATTTATATCACGATACTCTTTATCTTCTTCTCTTTTGAAATGTATTAATTTCCGAATAATAAAAGTTATTGACGTATTTTTTTACTAATAAAAACAAACCGCAACGTTACGCGTTGTTGGCCCTGGCACGCAGCCAAATCTGAACGTTTCTGCCTCACCCCGCTTCATTCAAACGGGTTTCGCTTGACCAGCAGACCTCTGATTTGCATACGGTTTTCACCATTAGGCAGGGCAGATGCATAGCTTTAATTTTGTATAATGCAAGCTGTAGAAAACAAAGTGGAAGACGTCGATTTCTCGAAGTGAAGTTGAAATTTTACAAGATTTGACATTCTAAGTGGTGTTATAATTTCTTCAAAAGTAGTGAATTGGTGCAACAGTTCTCTGCACCTGTGGCACCAGCCCGATGACAGCAGAACACCTGCTGCAGTGTTTTAAAACTGACTGATTCTTTGAAACTTTTCAGACCATGGGACAAAGATCGCTACATGTCACCGGACATTCTCGCTGTGACCAAACTTCTTCAAGAAGAGAAGGTGAATACTTTGTTATGAATAATATATCAGCAGGTTTTCTTCCGTCAGTCTTTAAGTCAGGGTTTCCTAACCTTTTTTTTTTGTACCATGAACTCATCGAGTGTCTGATGAAGGCTATGGACCCTTTGATTGTCTGATGATGGCTAAGGACTGATTTAATTGTTTGATGACGGTTATGAACCCTTTGATTGTCTGATGAAGGCTAAGGACCGATTTGATTGTCTGATGATGGCTATGGATCCTTTCTTTGAAAAAAAAAAATGTACATACAAGCATAATCTCAGCAGGGGTCCGTGGACCACAACTTAAGAAACCCTGCTTTATGTCATTCTGCCTCTCTAAGAACTTCTGTCTTTAGACATTCCAACTTTCATTCCTCAAATAACTTTTAGTCCACTAAATACGTTTCTCAAAAATTTTAAAATAATTCAACGAAAAGATAAGGTAAAGATAGTCCCATAGCAGATACTGCCGTATGGGAGTAAAGTGTTAGAGACTTCACCATACTAGGTCTGGCACTGAGAGGTGGGGTGACCAGTTCCCTTCCTCGCTGCCTTTTCCTTCCCAAACTCAATCAGGTACCCATTTACAGCTGGGTAGACTGCAGCGTGCCACATGCGGCACCATTGCCCCGAGAGACCAGCACTCTAACCACACTGTCAATCTTATGTTTCTTATGTACAATGACTTCTCCTAGGCCTCTAGGGATGTTCCTGCTTGACTTCTAATTACTACATGACCGACTTCATTATGTCAGGAAAAGATAGTGAACAAAAAAATATAATCATAAATATGAATACAATCCTTTCAACCTTCATCGCATATATGATGAGAAATGTACACTTTAAAACATTGAGACAATAGGAAAATAAAGAAATTGAGGAAAACATTAAGAGAACAGATTTGCGAGGCTTAAGTAGAAGTGTACAGCAGAAGTGATAGATAAGAATAATATGCGGAAAGAAACGGTTATCTACTCGCAACATCAGCATGCAATGATTAATATACTAAATACATAGAGCATGTGAGTATTAAAATATTTCCAAATACTCCACTGTTTTGATAATAATAGGTGTTTCAAGCTATGTATTGACACAACTATGCCAACATTGCAGCAGGTTTTCTAATATACTAACAAAATTACACCCAGTAGAATTTGTAATAATACATGTGTGACTATTCGCTGCAGCTCTACCAAGCAAGACTGGTATCAAAAGAGTGCCAGTTATTAATTCTTCTCAAAGATAACCTTCAGAATGGCAATAATTCCACGTTTCTAAATTTAGTATCACACTTTCATGAATATGATAATCCCCTTGCAAATTAAGTTTGAAGAAACAGTTTTAAATTGTTTCTTTTCGTTCTCTCGTAAAACTGAGGTCACATGCCGCAATGATGATATATTTTGCAATATTGAGGAAAAGTTTGTGGCCTTACTGGTTCATAAATGAAACTTTCCTGTTTCTTTCAGATCTGGCTCAAAGTAAAGCCAATGTTAGACCATTACTACTCCGTCCAGTCTATTGAAACACGTGTGTTTTCTCCAACGTCCATCATGAAAGAGGTTTCTGGAAGTAATGGTCCTGCCCCCAAACGTCGCCGAATGGGACGTACTACCTCAGGTTCAAGTCTTCGTTGATACAGACATACAACTTACAGTGGCGTTGTCATCATTATAACAGCATATTAAGCTAGTCACTTATTTTTGTCTTTTGTTGTTGACATTTTTTGTTGTTTTCTTTTTTAGAGAGGGCATAGAGGGGGGAAAAGGGTGTCAGTAGCTTTGCATAGATGTTGGTTTCCAAATGAAGCTGTTTGTTAGGGACTGGGCAATCAAGCTTGGTTTTCTTTAAGTACAATGCTTGCTGGTATAGATGATCATGTCTCTCCAGCTTCCTGTACCCAGTGCTTAACATTTTTTTTTATTTTTTAAGCACAATGTAACACTATCCAACATCTTCTCTCTTAATTTTCCTTAATCTCTTTTTTCCTTCAATCATTCTTGTCATAATATATTCCATCTTGTCATAATATATTCCAACTTTCATCTTGTCATAATATATTCCAACTTTCATCTTGTCATAATATATTCCAACTTTTATCTTGTCATAATAAATTCTAACTTTCATCTTGTCATAATATATTCCATCTTTCATCTTGTCATAATATATTCCAACTTTCATCTTGTCATAATAATATTCCAACTTTCATCTTGTCATAATATATTCCATCTTTCATCTTGTCATAATATATTCCAACTTTCATCTTGTCATAATAATATTCCAACTTTCATCTTGATATAATAAATTCCAACTTTCATCTTGTCATAATAATATTCCAACTTTCATCTTGTCATAAAATATTCCAACTTTCATCTTGTTATAATATATTCCAACTTTCATCTTGTCATAAAATATTCCAACTTTCATCTTGTTATAATATATTCCAACTTTCATCTTGTTATAATATATTCCAACTTTCATCTTGTCATAAAATATTCCAACTTTCATCTTGTCATAAAATATTCCAACTTTCATCTTGTCAAAATACATTCCAACTTTCATCTTGTTATAATAAATTCCAACTTTCATCTTGTCATAAAATATTCCAACTTTCATCTTGTCATAACATGCCCAAAGAAAATGGATTGCTTCCTATTATTGAGAGTAATGGACTTTCTTTGCACACTGGCCTCGTAATTACTTTTTTTTTAAAGCTGTCCATGTCCTTAACATTCTTATGTATAATGATTTCTCCTAGGCCTCTAGGGATATTCCTGCTTGGCTTCTAATTAGTACATGACTCACTTCATTATGTCCGGCTTGGCTGTCTATTACACTGGAGTACTCTCTTACTTCCACTGACAAAGATTTGTTGCATAAAATTCTTGTCATTTTACCGAAAGCTTCTTTTGCCAAGGCTATTCTACCTCTAAGATGGATCTTCCATCTGGTGCTATAACCATGACTATGTATTTGAATCTAATGACATGTTTCACAATTCACCCATTTACTATGATGGCACATTCTGGAGAAGTCATAGATTTACCTCCCACATATAAAAATTAGAGGTGAGAGGGAGGGGGAAATACAGCATGTCAATACTGTCATCTCACTGACCCCTTGACTTGTCATCCACTTTTTGTAATGTGACATCTTTATTTCTTATTTCAGTACTTGTTCTGTAAAGCATCAGTGGTGGGATCAATTATTAATCTGGTGAATGTAGTGGGCTGGTATGCTGTCTTGTCACATTTATTCAATATATTTTTGTGTCACTCCACCAGTCCAGCTTTTCTTGGGCTGTCTTGTATATCTAACCTCTTCTGTTCTAATGTTAAATGTCCAAGTTTGTCATTACGGATACTAACATTGCAACAGAATCCTCCTTCAGTTTTTATTTTTCTAATTTTTACTCTTCTGCAGTTCCACGCTTTTTGTTCTCAGGAAGCTGTGCCAGAGCATTTTATGGGGTCTTGCATTTTAATTTTTTGCACATTTTTTTGGGGCATGATGGGGTTGATAGCCCCATGTGTAACCATAACAGCCTTTTACGGCAAGCCAGGATGCTTTGCTCTTCAAAGTCAGGCCTGAGGAATATGCAGGCATACAACTGCTGTCCTCCAGAGTCTAATGCAAGCCACATTTCTTATATATGGGCTAAACTCTGGTTTCTCTTCAGTGTATAAATCTTTCACCTTTTTTATATATGGGCTGGACTGCATTTTTAGTTTTTAAAAGTGTTCATCACTTACATCAACTTTTCTACTCCAAGTTTACATTATAAATACCATTTATGGTCTCAAAGTCTGTTAGTTCAGGCCATGTATTATCATGGGTTTGTTTTGAATGTCTCAGTTTTTTTAAAACATGGTGGTATTTTCATCAAGAGATACCCTCAGTTTTGAAAGCTGTCA
Organism: Oreohelix idahoensis; assembly: GCA_024509875.1. Lineage (NCBI taxonomy): Eukaryota > Metazoa > Mollusca > Gastropoda > Stylommatophora > Oreohelicidae > Oreohelix > Oreohelix idahoensis. Next base: position 58,472 of record JAMPIV010019677.1, read on the forward strand.
GTTTTTCTTTTAATTTTGGCACCTTTACACTGCAGAATATCTATATATGCAATGTAAATACACATCTACCTTTCTGTATTATAACGATTCACTTCATTTGTCATTTCAATTGCTACTGCTATTACAAGGCATTAAAAAATGCATTATTCAAGTTCATATAAATGGTAATATTGTATTTTAAAATACTACATAACTATGTATTATGTACTTGAAAAAGTGCAGTTCTGCCATGCTGTAGATCTATAGAACACATTTCGTGTGAATTAATCCCACATTCATTATACTGTCCGTGAGTGACTTCATGCCTTGTACAAGATTAGTAACATTCCAACATTAGATATTCAATGTTTGTAGCCAACCCCAGTGTGACCAGTTGACTGATCTTACATTTTAATAGATACGCATGTATGCCACATGTTAATATTCTTTCTTTGTCTTTAAGGACAGATTTCAATACAAACCTTTCATTATTAAATGTTGTTCAATAAAATGTTCTTTAAACAGCTGTATTGTGTTATCATTTTAAATTACAATTTAGTTTGGTCAGAAAGAGCAAACAAATTCTGAATAAGATCAGATGAGAGACAGATTTGGTTTGGTGCGAAAGTGCAGGCATTTTCTAAATAAAATAAAATGACAGACAGATGTAGTTTGATGAGAAAGTGCAGACAATTTCTAAATAAGATCAAATGACAGACGGATTTATTTTGGTGAGAAAGTACAAACAAATCATGAATAAGATCTGATATAGCTGGCTGAAAGCAATATACTAGTATTTATAGAAGACCAAAGAGCAGCACATTTGCCTGGACAGATAGCACCCTGAATAAATAAATAAATGAATTATTTACTCCTAGTTTCTGCTCCATACACGACAATGAACCAGACATCTCTGAAGTCTAGTTTTACACGACAGTGAACCAGACATCTTTGAGTCTAGTTTTACATGACAGTGACCTGACATCTTTGAGTCTAGTTTTTTCTTGGGACGGTTAAATCTCCAGATGTTGATATCCCTCATATTAATCAATATTACTGACCCTGCTGATTGTATTCCTTGTATTATTTTATTATTGTTCATCCATTTTTCAAAACATTCAATCACCCTCCTCCAAATTCAAACCATCCTGTGATACTGTAATACTTCCATGAAATTTCAAACATTTTAATCGTTCACATGTTACAGTTTTCAGCTGAACACTTGCATAAATTTTAGAGTTAAAAAAGTTAACAAATAAAAAAACAAACTCTAAGCACTGAAAATGCCAATGATGTTCGCATTACACATGTGCACAAACAATCATTTGTACTTCAGCTTACTAAACTCAAAGAAACCATTTTCCTACATGACATAAAAACAGGGACCATGAATGTCAGGCTAATATACATAATAAGAATTCTCTACAGTCATGTTTGTTAATAGTGTTCACACTGTCATAGTATTCTCTACACTATGAAATACAGTGTGTCCGTCAGAATCACTACCAATAACAAATGTCAATATTTCTTATACTAATAATAGCAGACCGACCGGATTTTGATTTTCTGTTAGGCAAACTCATTAAGTTTTAGTAGCAACTCATCAAGTTTCAGTAGATCTCCACCAAGTTTCAGTAGATCTCCACATGAGCGCCTTTAGTGGCTCGAAGAATGTCAAGACGGTATTCTATCTCTCTCCACGTGTTTTGCAGCATCTGAGGTGTGACGGATGCACAAGCGTCAATTATTCGCTGCCGAAGATTATCCAGTCCCTGCACCGGAGTTTGATAGACAAAGCTTTTTATGTATCCCCATAGAAAGAAATCTAAGGGGGTCAAATCTGGTGACCTTGGTGGCCAATCAATGGGACCTAATCTTCCAATCCATCTGTCTGGAAATTGTTGATGAAGGTAGTTTCTTACTTCATTGGCATAGTGTGGAGGTGCTCCATCTTGCTGGAATATGAATCCTTCTGGTATCCTAGGAACTGCAAAATTTTGCAGCATGTTTAGGTATGTTGCTCCTCTGACTGTGGCTTTGGCGAAGAAAAATGGCCCGATCACATAATTCAAGGTTAAGGCACACCACACGTTAAGTTTAGGGCTGTCTCGCTCATGCTCCATTACGACATGTGAGTTTTCATTTCCCCATATCCTACAATTATGCCGGTGAACTTTGCCACAAGTGTGAAAGGTCGCTTCATCGGAGAATACCACACGATTGAGAAATTCATTGTCATCATCGAGGTGACATAGCATTGCATTTGCGAACTCGGCCCGTTTGGGTTTATCATTTGGCTGTAACTTCTGCACTAGCTGAATCTTGTAGGCTCTAAGCCGCAATCTTTTGTGTACAATGTCATGAACAGTAGATTTTGGAATACCCAATTCTCCACTTGCCCGTCGAATGGATTTCCGCAGGCTACGTTGAAAAGCTTCGCTAACTGCTTCAACTCTATCTGGAGACAACACTTCATTGCCGCTTCCCTTCTTTCTCAACAAAGAACCTGTTTCCAACAGTTGCTTGTGCGATTTCACTATGGTATGTCGCTCTGGAGGTTTCTGTCCATATTCTTGCCTGAATCTCCTTTGCACAACAATGGGAAACTTTAATTCCGCAAGCCAATAACAGCCTTGCACTTTCTGCTGTACCGTGAACTCCGCCATCTTCACTACACGCGTTATCATATTCCGCGGCTGCGCATTACGTATGCGTTATCTGCACATTATCGGACAATTTATCAATTATCTCACTGCTCCTAAAAATGTGATGGTTTCTATATGAGGTAACCATAAAAAATAATTCTAACTTACATAGATGAGGAAATATTGACATTTGTTATTGGTAGTGATTCTGCCGGACATGCTGTATATCAAAATAAAATTATAGGATAAATGAGAAATATTGGATGTAGTACCTTACATGCCATGAGATTGAATGTCATATTTCCATTTCTACCATTCTATAACCTTTTAACACAATGGGTTGTGACAGGTGAAGCTCAATCATTCAGTACAAATAAAGGTAAGACAGTCCCATAGCAGATACTACCATAGAGGAGTGAAGTGTTGGAGACTTCATTAAATTAGGTCCAGCTTTGGGGGGGGGGGGGGGGGGGGGCTGCCTGGGCCGGCCGGGGGGAAGGGGGGGGGGGGAGGGGGGGGGGGGTCAAGTTCCCTTTCTTGCTGCCTTTGTCTTCCCTAATACCGAGAACAGAGTCAGGTACCCATTTACAGCTGGGCAGACTGGAGCATATCACAGTATTTCGAACCCAGTACTTTTGCCATAAGAGACCAGCACTCTAACCACTCTGCCAATCGGATGCTCATGTGATTTCAGATGTCGCCCAAATCACGTTTGAAAAGTAGCCCAAACTGTGTTCAAAGAATAGTTGAAAGCCGCCCAAAAAGTCAGAAATCACCCCAAATTCTAATAAAACAAGTAGCACAAACGGTGTTCAAAGAATAGCCCAAAATAGTCAGAAATCACACCAAATTCTAATCAAAAAGTAGCCAAAATTGCCCAGGTCGTCCAGAACTGTTGTCAAAGAATAGCTCAAAGCCGCCCAAAATAGAAATCACCCAAATTCTAATCGAAAAGTAGCCCAAAGAAATTTGATTTTCAGAATATTCTGGTTTTCGGAGGTTGTGACAAAAGGATACAGACTGTAATAAAGGATAAGCAAAATTCAGTCACACAGTACAAATATAGGAGCTATAATGTATCCTCTTAACAAGACAAAATTCTCATATCAAGATATGTATAATGGACAATGCAAGGATCCAATAACAGTGACATGCAGGATTTAGACTATGATACAAAATTTACTCTGGGGAAGTTTATCAACTGCTTCATTTATCTACCACTGTCTGAAGAAAAACTTTCTGGTCCAAGCTGTTCAGATACTTGATCTCGTCTCCTCGAATGTTCAGCACTTCAGACTCTAATGTGGGACCAGCCCGTTCCTGTCAAATGAGATCATCACAAACATTATTACCCACTCTTACATTTCTTGCAGTTTAAAACACACTTAAATGAGTGGGTACACTGATGTAGTTTGACAAGAATATTACATACTCTTACGTCTTACAGTTTAAAACACACTTAACTCATTCTGCCCAAATGGGCATATGGCGCGCCAGATAGGCCTTTCATTATACCCAGGGCATATGGTGCGCCAAGGTGATATATGCCACATTTGAGCAGAAAATTATAGAATATCTGGCGATAAGCCCGTTAAAAATTATTTCATTACATCCGGCACATGTGTGTGAATGTTGGTGAGCGAAAAATAAATTTATGAAGTTACAATTGTGTGCTTTATATCCGTTGCTAGAGTTGCTTTGGCTCTAGCCGCAGGCCGCGTGGTACGCCTGCTTTATAAGATTCCAAAATTGAGCAAAAATTAGAAAAAAAGTGGCCATAGAGTGTTCATATCATGTAAACACTTCCTATGGACACCATATTTTGAACTGGTAGTGAAATAATTATATTGATGCTTAGTTTTTGCTTACTTTTATCAATTAATGACATCATAGGGTTATTTGTTACTATTAACGAATCAACCTCAATATATAATTTCGAAATGAATTTTAGAGATATCGGTAGCGATAATAACCTATTTTCGATTCTGATAAGGACGCTGAACAAACATGATATTTTTAAGTAATAAATTAATTAATTTGCATGGGACAGGAATGTGTAAGTGAGATTCCAGTTCAGCAATATGTGACTTCACACAAAAATTTATATAAATTACAATTTTCATTTGTTTTTTTATCAAACTTCTTGAATTAGTTGTCAACTGGATATACATTTTAATTCCTGGTGTTTTACTACCAAGGGATTAAGTACAGCTGAAATATTTACGTGTATGTGCATAATTTTTATTCATTTTTTATTTTTATTGTTTCTACACTTCACTAGATATAACAAACAATTATAACATCACATAAGAACTCAACATTATTTCACAACATTCTGCAGCCAATTTCCTAAAGTTTGATACATATATCTACTAAATTAAAATGCGTCTACTTCCTGTTTTTAAAACATCACTTGTAGAAAAAAATTTCTCCATATTGCGTCCTGGGTAAAACCGAAAAAATGTATGGGTTAGAATGAGTTAAATGAGTGGGAATACTGAAGTAGCTTGATGTAACAAAGTAAAAATGTAACGCATGATTGAGTGCATAGAATAGAAAGGCTGAAATGGTACAAGAAGATTACTAACTCTTAAAGGACGATCGACCAGTTTTCTTGGTCGATATTTCTAGCCTCAGATGACGGGAGGCCCCGAATCTTGGTCGACATGTTTGAACTAAGTTTTTGTTTCGTTTCATCACAGTTAGAAGTTTTCGATGACTGGGAAGCGGAAGTATAGCCATGTTTATTATTATTTCTAGCGTGGGAGAGTTCTAGCGTTACTCTTTCGAGTAAATACAAGCGAATTACGATTGCAACCACGTTTAAGTTTTACAAAATTTGGGTTACCTATTTTCGATACATATTTTCTATGGCATCTAACTCATATTCTCGCAAGCGACCTGCTCGTCTAAGTGCTCAGCAGGCCCTTAGTTTGCTAGAACATTTCAACGAAGATGAAGACAGGTACAGCAGTAGCGATTTCAGTGTTAATAATTCTAGGTCTAGTTCATCTTCCAGCGATGTGGATTCAGAGAATGAAGGTGTTATATCAGGAAGAGTGGGCGTGGTTCCATCACCTAACATTGATTCTTCAACATCAGACCCAGTAGGACCTAATTTAGTTTTACAAGAAGGGGAAAGACGAAAACAGGAGTGTGTCAGAAATATAGAATGGCAGGAAGCAAAATTGGGGGTACTAACAACGAATAGCTGTAGATTTCTACCTAAAGACGGAAGAGCAGTGGGTGTGTCCGCAAATTTAGGCCTAAATGAATCATCTACCCAGATCCAGTGTTTTGAAACCCTTGTATCATCAGCTGTAAGGGAGGAAATTTTAAAAAGCATAAACTGCTTTGCAGAAATTGAAGTACAGAAGCATACACCGTCACTGAAAAGATCAAGATATAATCGATGGAATCCAGTAAGCGATTATGAGCTGCTAAAATTTTTTGCTCTGCATCAAGCAATGGGTATCGACAAAAGGCCAAGCATAAAAGATTATTTCTCCTCACAAGAGCCTATGTTTCACACTCCATTTTATTCCCAAATGATGGAGAGAGACAGATTTTTTGTCTATATTGCAAACTATGTTGCATATCTGTGAGCCAGTTGCAGAAGGGAAAAATAAAATAGAGCCCTTCGTTCAAATGTTATGCTCTAAATTTGTTGCGGCATACACTCCGAACCAAGACGTAGCTATTGATGAGATGATTATAGGATGGAAAGCTAAATCCTCCAAGGCCAAGTAAATTATCAGATAACCCATTGGAAAGACTGGAGGGTGCAAAACATATAATGCAAAGAAGCACTAAGTTCAATAGGTGTAAAGTTTGCAGGACACCTGACGACAGGAAAAGGACAAACTATTATTGTGCCGGATGCACTTGCCACCCCCATTGGCACATAGATGAATGTTTCCTAAAATGGCACACTAAAGCTAAGTTGTAAATATAAGTTGGGGTGTAATGAGTGTTCTTTGTGAGAGCAGTTCAGCATATATATCACATTTTGTGATCTTTTTCAATTATTTGTAAATTTGTGACAGTAGAGTGTATTTCATTTTCTGGATGACACATGGAAAGTAGTTAGAGTATAAACTTGATGCGTGGTTTATTTCCAAAATGGATATAGTTTACAGTGATTTCTATATTGGATGGTGGATTAGCTGTCTTCAATTGGTAAGTCTGATATGTCTGTTTTGTTTTTTGTTTAGTAAAATATTTTTCTGTCTCGTCTTTAACTACTTTATATTCATAAAAATTTTGTAAATTTTTAAACTGAAAATTTTCACAATCCTCATTCATTTTCCTTTTTAAATATATATAACATGACTATATTCAGTTAAAAACTTTGAAATAACTGACACTTACTTGTTAACACTATATGAAAAACCTGTGCCGCAGAAAATTTGTGACAAAAGAGCGTCTTTCCTTTTCTTGAAGCCAATTGAAAAGTAGTTAGAGTATAAACTTGAACCCATAAGTATTTTATTTCTAAAATGAATGTAGTTTACAAATATTTGTATCTTGGATAACATAAAAGATTTATTTGCTATCTTGAGTGGTGATAAGGGTGGATTTGAGCTGAAATGATGACTTGCCACCCCTATCGACACCTGGTATTAAAGTGCAAGATGTAGGTGTCTTCTCTGATTTAGAATGTTGCTGTGTGTGTTGCAGTAGAACAGTTCACAGGGTACACCACAGGCAACATGACGTGTAGAGTCATAGAAATGGTAACTTCGCTTTAGTTTTATACCATTTATTGCACGCCACAAAACAGTCATGATATTTATGTCATCATCAGCATAGTATAACGAATGCAGCATTCAAAATCATATTAACTGATAGTCATGTAGGATTCAATACTCAATAGTGGTATTGTAAACAGATATCATAAAGTTCTGGTTCGTGAAGCTGTATAAATAATATATATATATAACTTCTGCAACAGTGTCAGCTGCAGATCTTCAATGTTCATAGACAACAATAAATGCTCCCTTTCTGATGCTAGCAGATCAGATGTATACAATAAGTCCGTTTACTGTCTGCATGTGAATAGCATACTGGGCATATAGGTCATACCAACCTTTATAACGTTTCTAAGTCTAACCATCTGACTTGGACGTGATCTCTGATATAACGAATCCTGGAACACAGACAATAGTCTTGTTGGTCTAGAGCGACCCATATATATATAACTAGTTCAGGTATAAAGATACCGGTGACTTAATCCTAGTCAAAGTACCTCTCCATTTTGAATCACACAGGCGAGCAGAGAGCGACAAAATGACGAACTTCTAGATGATAGCATAAAGTTCGATACAAGAGGAATTACCTTATTTCGGAAAATCAACCACGAACATATGCCTCCAGGCAGGCTTGAATAATACTGGGAAATAGTCTAGTTAGCTAACTAACTCACAAAGACAATGTATTTCCCTCAGAAAATCACAAGACGCAGGTTGCGTCCGCTCGCTACTCAGACCATTTCTGAACTCCCGGCTGGGCGGAACAACAAACGAACTCCAAGTCGAGACATGCGCAGAACGACAATCTCTGAGTCGCCGTTCACAATAAGACGATTCTAAGAACATTCGAGATAAAAGTCTTACACAGTCGCGCCTTTTATGGACATGAACAGAAAAGTTAAGACATGTTTCAGACATCTACAACAGTTGACTGATACTACCAAATAAGGAGATATGGTCACGCTTCGTTCAAGAAATTATAGACCGAACGTGTCTCTATACAAGAGAAGGCAAACTCCTAAAAAATTGTAGTCTCAATAACTCGGGTCATGTCCCTTTGACTGTAAAAAACATAATACACACTTCAGTCAAAAAATGATCGTTCATACGAAAAATGATCATACAAAGACTTTGGAAAAAGTAATTATTTGTGCGTAACATTACCGCACCCTCCCGGGAAAAAAAATGAAACATTTTTTTTTTTTAAATCCTGGAGCCTGAAAAATCTAGGCTCCTAACGCACGTATGATGCGCGGATATACCTAACAAAATAGCTCAACACTTGGAGCGAAACTGAGATCATATCCCAGGTCCTTAGAGAAAAAATTTATCTAAGTATACGCGTATATATCCCAGGAAGGTGCCACCAACACAAACCACAATGCTGGCAACATCATAATAAAAGTCAAATTACTCTCATACCAATATATGAAATTAAATATATTATTATGATATCATATAATGTGTTGTGCAAACAGCGGTGTAATATATTAATATACCGCACTATTTTATTACATTATATAATGCATCAGTAACTAATAAGTAATACATGTGTTGATCTTCGTTGACATAAACATTCAATAGAAGAAGATGTGGACATCATCCGCTCCCAATCTAGGACAGGACTTGATATCCTCAAAGTTCCACAATGGACACAATCTCGCATCTTCAATGATGTGCTGCGAAAATATCAATAACACAAATCTTAAAGACAACTGGTAAATCTCTTAATACAATCCTGAAAATAATTTATTTAAATGTGGCCGAGTGATCTTTTGGCCCGTATATCACTAACTAAGCCTTCTTAGATAATTACATGGTACAATGTTATAAATTTCCCTCAAAAAAAGTGAGAAAAAATCTACTAACATGACATTATAATATTGGACTGTATATCAGGAAATATATATATATGACAGAAGATCATGTGGAATCGTGTGGGCATCTGGACAGAATGTCTGCCATCACATTATCCGAACCACGGATAGCTCGAACCGAGAAATGAAATGGTTGAAGAGCTATGGCATAACGAGTGGACCTCGAGCTCTTCAAGTTTTTGCTCTGAATAGCAGTAAGCGCTTTCTGGTCGGTTTCCACAATGAAATGTGCGCCTAGAAGAAATCTTTGTAACTTCAGAATAGACCATACCATAGCCAATAATTCACGGTCTAAAACCGAGTAATTCTTTTCTGCAGCATTTAATTTCCTAGAGATATACATCACCGGATGCAGAGTATCAGAATACTCCTGCATTAGTGCTGCCCCAATCCCAGTTGACGAGGCGTCACTTCGAAGAACAAAAGTCTTCTCAATAGTAGGTAACCTAAGAATAGGTGGAGATGAAAATAGGGCTTTAACCTGGTCCAATGAGGATTGACATTCTTTAGACCAGCGGATCAGATTAGGCGACCCTTTCTTCAATAAAGTAGAAAGCGGTGCCATAATGGAGGACAGATTCGGAATGAATCGTCCGTAGAATTGGATCAAACCTAATAGACTCCTTACTTGTTTCTTCGTCTTAGGGACCGAAATGTTAAGTATTTTTGAAACATTGTGGTCCTCTGTCTTTAAAAGACCATGACCAACACGATGACCTAGGAAAGAAATCTCACTAAATCCTATAAAGGCTTTAGAGGGTTTTGCAGTCAAATTATACTCGCGAAGAGTAGACAGTAATTCGTATAAACCCAAATAGTGATCTTCCCAGGAATCACTGAATAGGCAGATATCATCTAGGTATGCTATGACATCTGTACGATATGCGAGAATTCGCCGCATCATGCGTACGAATGTAGCAGGGGCGTTCATAAGACCAAAAGGCATGAAATTCCATTGGAATAAACCCCTAGGTGTAGAAAAAGCTGTGAAAGGTTTGGCACGTTCAGTTAGCGGGACTTGCCAATAACCTTTAGACAAATCTAGTTTGGTAAAGAATCTAGAATTAGAAAGTTTATTGAGTAGCTCTTCTAATGAAGGCATAGGTTCAGCATCGAACTTCGTAACTTGGTTCAATTTGCGATAATCTACGCAAATGCGAATGTTATTATCCTTCTTTCGAACAATAACCATAGACGAAGAGTATGCTGAAGTGGATGGTTCAATGATTTCCAAACGTATCATTTCATCCAATTCTTTTTCGACTTGAGACTGGAAATGGATAGGTATTGGACAGGGTCTGACTCTGATAGGATTGTGATCAGTTAGCACAATGTCATGTTCAATGACATGTGTGTGTCCCGGGATGTCTGTAAGAACATCCTGAAATGTTTGCAACATCGAAGAAACTTGTCGATGTTCCTCAGCGGAAAGATTTGGAGAAACGGTCACGTTTTTCCAAGATTCCGTAGAATAAAGTGGGACCATAGAAAGAGGAAGATTGACATCAGAAAAAGTAGTTTCCTCATCCTGTATAACTGACAGAGATGAGTACTGACCATGAGGTGCTTGAGAATTGTCCGTAGCCTGGAAAATAGGCTGCAAATAGTCAGGTCTTTCATAAAATTCCGTGAGCATATTTATGTGGAAAGTTTTATGCTTTCCATCAATATCGACAACATAGTCGACATCAGAAATTTTGGAGACTATTGCATATGGACCTTTCCATGCAATTAGAAGTCTGTTCTCCCTTGAAGGAAGTAGAACGAGAGCTTTGTCACCTGGACAAAGTTGTCGTAGACATCTATTCTTATTTGCAAACTGCCTTGCCTTTTCTTTAGCAAATTCGGAAGACGAAGTTGCTAGTTTGCATGCCTCGATGATCTTTTGCCTAAGAGCAATGACGTACTCATAAGAAGATTGAGTTTCATCGCTAATATTATCGGCAGTGATTAGATCGTGAAGTAAAGACATAGGGCCGCGCGGTTGCGCGCCAAAGACAAGTTCAAACGGGGAAAACCCCGTATGCTCATTGGGGACCTCTCTATACGCAAAGAGAGCCGCGGGTAAGACCCTGTCCCAATCCTGAGGATGATCCTCAGTTATTTTACCAAGTAAAGTTTTCAGAGTCCTATTTAAACGTTCGACCAACCCATTAGACATTGGGTGATAGATACTGCTGAGAGACCTTTTAATGTGTAGCATAGACATTACCTGTGACATAGTGTCTGATATAAGTTGAGTGCCATGGTCTGACAATATTTCTCCGGGAAAACCCAAGCGAGAAAAATATCAGCCAAAGAGCGTCTGCGATATCAGCAGTTGAGATGCTCTTGAGAGGTATTGCCTCTGGCCAACGTGTGCACATATCGACACATGTAAGGATAAATTGATGTCCTCTAGCCGACTTAATTCTAAAAGGACCGATAATATCTATTGCCATTTTTTGAAAAGGGCGAATAGGAATGTCAGCAGCCTGGATAGGCGCAGCATGTCGTGGTCCTTTAGATTTGACCTCCTGACATACTTTGCAAGAGCGACAGTACATTCGTATGTCCTTGCTCACAAATGGCCAAAAGAAAGCCGCAAGAACCCTCGACTTTGTACGGGAAAAACCCATATGTCCAGCACATTGCGAGTCATGAGCATGTTGCAATATTTGCAATCTCATGCTCTTAGGCACAAGAATTTGTGAATGAGTGGACGTAGTCGAGTCTTGTACTATACGTACAAGTACGCCGTTCTTCATAGAAATCCAAGACTTTCTATTAGTATTTTGATTAGGATCACCTTTTTTTGCTAGAATGAAGAATTTTTGTAAAGAAGGATCTTCTTCTTGCAATTTGATAAATGAGTCACGTGTAATAGTCAAGTGACTATCTTGGTCATTTACTTCATCATTAGTAGTTAATGAAGTTTGAGGTGGATCCAGAGCATGTGCTCTTGTGACCACCGCATTGGTAGCTTCAATGTTTTGCTCTTCCCAAACAGCAATCTGCTGTGGGGTACATTCCCTAACTCCGTGAATACGACCAATAATAAGGTCCGCAATAGGGTTTGGAAGTAGACACGCGTGGACCTCTCCCGTGAAGAAAGGAGTAGCAATATGTATTATGGCAGTAGGATATTTTTCCAACGTGCCACCAAATGTGACACATTTGATGACCTTTCCTGTAGCACAGGATGGATCTACAAGAGATTGCCTAACGCCGACAGTAGTACATCCAGAATCAAACAACACCGAGACTGGATTACTATTTACAAGCCCCTTATGTAATATAAGAGAACCTCTCCCATCATGAGCAACATTAGCAGGAAGAGCGGGCAAAGGATGACCACAGCTTAGAGTACTAACGGTCTTCGGATCAAATAAAGTACTGCATTGGATACATTTATTTGCCCTACCAAAATCAAAAGATGAGCATCCGATAGCATTATGGTCTTTATCATTATTAACCTGTTTATCTGCTCCCTGAGATTCTTGTTGAACAGAGTTTGTCTGTTGATATCTTTTTCTCTTATGTTGCGATCTACCGCGACCATTATTGCCTCTGCAATTATCATTAAAGTCCCTACTGTAATTTTTATCCTGGTTTGAGTTCCAGTTTCCATAACTGTCATTACCATCTCTATGCTGTTGAGAACCTCTATTATCTTGGTATTGAGGTCTCTGCGAAAAATATTTTCCTCTATACCGATTACCTTTGTGGAAATTTCTAAAGTTAACCGGAGTAGAATACCGTGTAGTATTAGGTTGTCTCCAGTTCTGGGAAGAAGAATCACCCTGGAATTGATTACTATGATTCTGGGCATAATTACGGTTACTCTTTTTATTGAAATTCTGCTGGCTACCCTGAAATTTACGCATAAAATTTGGGCCATAAGGTGCTGCCGAAGCAACTGGCAGACCTTCTTTCACCTTAGAGTTGCTAATGGTTATGTGCGGATGCGCAGTAACATACTGGCTACAGTATTCTTCCATTTCTTTTATGTTTTTAGGCTTACGCTCATGAAGAAAAGAAAGAAAAGATTCATTAACAGAAGACATAACCTTGTCTCTAAGTAGTAAGTCCATTAGGGCTTCAAATGTACTTTCTGTCTTAGAAAGCTCAACCCATCGTAAAAAAGTAAGACGTATGCTTGAGATGAATTCAGAGAATTCAACTCCAGTTTCTGGTAACATGTTTTTAAATTTAAGACGATATCCGTCCTCGTTAAGTTGGTACTTCTTTAACAATGCCGCCCTGACAACCTCATAGTTGTTTTTGTCAGGCACATCTACCATACTCAACAAAGTCAAAGCATCACCTCTAAGTATCTTGGACAGATGATAAACATATAATGTTTTATCTATATTATGCACATTACATGCACTTTCAAATCTATCTAGATAAAATGTTATATCATCGATTGAGGGATTAAATGCTGGTAGATTAAGCTTGAAATCCTTAGCATTAGTCTTATCTGACACCTTATTTGCATCATTAGCATTACCAGCGTTCAATAACTTTAACTTCTCTAACTCTAAAGCTATGAGTTTTTCTTCATGCTCCATTTTTGCTTTTCTCTCATCAGCTTCTCTTTGTAACCTTCTTTCTTCAGCCTCAGCCTGTAACTTTCTTTCTTCAGCCTGAGCTTGTAACTTTCTTTCTTCAGCCTCTATTTCAAGTCTCTTATTTTCAGCCTCTTTTTCAAGTCTCTTATTTTCAGCCTCTTTTTCAAGTCTCTTATTTTCAGCCTCTTTTTCAAGTCTCTTATTTTCAGCCTCTTTTTCAAGTCTCTTATTTTCAGCCTCAGCCTGAAGTCTCTTCTCCTGAGATTCTGCTTCTCTTTTTTGTTTTTCCATTTCCATTTGGAATCTTTTTTCCTCCACCTGCATCTGCAGTTTTTTTTGTTCTATTTCAGCATCTATTTTCTTTTGTTCTGTTTCTATTTTTTTTTTCTTCCAACTTTAATGCCTTATCATATTGAGTAGTTGCATATTCTTCCAACTTATCACCTGTCTTCCCAAGGGCTTTACCCTGCTCAATAAAGTACTCCAATGTAGACATGATGTCTAAAATGTGAGTACACAACCTGAAATAATTAACTATCTTATTTCAACCTTAATAGTAACAAGACTTAATAAAGTGCTTGTATAATCACTATGTTTACTCCAATCTCTGTGGGAAACAAGACTTGACACCAACTTGTATTATCAAATGTATAATAATATCACAAGTCACTTCTTAATCATCAGTGCACTACCCAAATCAGTGCATAACCATCAGTTATTTATCATAACTGCACTACAATAGTGCATAAGCAAAAAACCACCAGTTAGTTATGATAAGTGCACTATAGACCAATAGTGCATGAGCATATATGTAACAATAGTGAAAGCTAACTATGCAAGAACTATGCAAACAATAACAAGACAATGTAAACAATAACAAAGGTCACCAACAATGTAAACAATAACAAAGATCAAAGTCAATGTAAACAACAACAAAGATCAGAGTCAATGTAAACAACAACAAAGATCAAAGTCAATACGAAAACATTCGCATAAGTCAAATAAATAAACAGCGAAACTAAAAAGAAATGTGATGACAAAATGCGAAGATATGACAAACAAATGACGCTACAGTGTATACACAAAAATTTACGTAAAGAACTGAATAATAGAAAAGAGTAGACCTACAAATACAAACAATTGAAATCGAAACTAAAAAACAGAAAGAAAGAGAGAAAAAAAAATATACAAAAAACGAAAATAAAGCACAACTCGTCACAACTAAACAGATATAGCAACGATTGTCGCTAGCAAATTTCACAGTAGGAAATTCGCACAGTCCCTAACGAAAACGCTAACAGTAGAACCTCTGTGGCGTGGTATCTTCTACTGAAAGACACCGCCCAACCGAGAAAACCCGCAGAAATATAAACATATAAATATACAAATACAAATAACATATAACATGTAACAAACAGCAAAAAGTGTGAAAGAATTTAGAAGGCTCAGCTAGAACATAAGGGCACAGTTCACAAACAAAACAGGCCACTTAACTTCTATGTATCCACAACGTCAGCACAGTTCAGAACAGGATGTGATCAGCATTCTTAGGACAATGATCCAACGTTGATCCATATCTGCTCTCGTAAACTGCCATGACGAAGGAAATGAGCTTCTAACAGGAAACAGCTTCTGAACTTGACCTTCTGAATTCTACAAATTGACTTGAGCACTTGACCTTCTGAATCTTATAAATTGCTCAAACCGGCACTTGACCTTCTGAACCCGCAACAGTACCTCTGAGACCGGAACAGTTGTTACGGCACTTGTCCTTCTTCTTAACAGATCAGGAAATCCATTCGCTCGGTACTTGTCCTTCTAGTTGTAGACAAACTTCAATACTGCCGAGCAGCGCCGGGTAGTTTCAAAATATCAACAACTGTCAGTAATGCCGCGTCTTTCAAAAAAAATTTCATCAAAGGTGATGAATAGAAACTGCAACGTTGTCTTGTAGTCTGCTGATGATGTCTGGGTTTGTTGACCCCCTTGAGAGCTGGTATCAGAGTAAACCAACCTATGGCCACCAAAAATGATAAGGGTGGATTTGAGCTGAAATGATGACTTGCCACCCCTATCGACACCTGGTATTAAAGTGCAAGATGTAGGTGTCTTCTCTGATTTAGAATGTTGCTGTGTGTGTTGCAGTAGAACAGTTCACAGGGTACACCACAGGCAACATGACGTGTAGAGTCATAGAAATGGTAACTTCGCTTTAGTTTTATACCATTTATTGCACGCCACAAAACAGTCATGATATTTATGTCATCATCAGCATAGTATAACGAATGCAGCATTCAAAATCATATTAACTGATAGTCATGTAGGATTCAATACTCAATAGTGGTATTGTAAACAGATATCATAAAGTTCTGGTTCGTGAAGCTGTATAAATAATATATATATATATAACTTCTGCAACAGTGTCAGCTGCAGATCTTCAATGTTCATAGACAACAATAAATGCTCCCTTTCTGATGCTAGCAGATCAGATGTATACAATAAGTCCGTTTACTGTCTGCACGTGAATAGCATACTGGGCATATAGGTCATACCGACCTTTATAACGTTTCTAAGTCTAACCATCTGACTTGGACGTGATCTCTGATATAACGAATCCTGGAACACAGACAATAGTCTTGTTGGTCTAGAGCGACCCATATATATATAACTAGTTCAGGTATAAAGATACTGGTGACTTAATCCTAGTCAAAGTACCTCTCCATTTTGAATCACACAGGCGAGCAGAGAGTGACAAAATGACGAACTTCTAGATGATAGCATAAAGTTCGATACAAGAGGAATTACCTTATTTCGGAAAATCAACCACGAACATATGCCTCCAGGCAGGCTTGAATAATACTGGGAAATAGTCTAGTTAGCTAACTAACTCACAAAGACAATGTATTTCCCTCAGAAAATCACAAGACGCAGGTTGCGTCCGCTCGCTACTCAGACCATTTCTAAACTCCCAGCTGGGCGGAACAACAAACGAACTCCAAGTCGAGACATGCGCAGAACGACAATCTCTGAGTCGCCGTTCACAATAAGACGATTCTAAGAACATTCGAGATAAAAGTCTTACACAGTCGCGCCTTTTATGGACATGAACAGAAAAGTTAAGACATGTTTCAGACATCTACAACAGTTGACTGATACTTCAAATAAGGAGATATGGTCACGCTTCGTTCAAGAAATTATAGACCGAACGTGTCTCTATACAAGAGAAGGCAAACTCCTAAAAAATTGTAGTCTCAATAACTCGGGTCATGTTTTTTTTTTTGTAAAATGTTTTTCTTCACAGTCTCCAACTATTTTATACTCATAAAAATTTTTTTTAATTTATAAACTGAACATATTCAGAATCCACATTCATTTTCCTTTTTAAATATATATAACATGACTATATTTGTTAAAAACTTTGAAATAATTGACACTTACATGGTAACACTATATGAAAAACCTGTGCCGCAGAAAATTTGTGACAAAAGAGTGTCTTTCCTTTTCTTGAAGCCAATTGAAAAGTAGTTAGAGTATAAACTTGAACCCATATGTATTTTATTTCCAAAATGAATGTAGTTTACAAATATTTGTATCTTGGATAACATAAGTGATTGATTTGCTATCTTGAGTGGGTAATTCTGATATGTTTTTTTTTTTGTAAAATGTTTTTCTTCATAGTCTCCAACTATTTTATACTCATAAAATTTTTTTTTAAATTTATAAACTGAACATATTCAGAATCCACATTCATTTTCCTTTTTAAATATATATAACATGACTATATTTGTTAAAAACTTTGAAATAATTTACACTTACATGGTAACACTATATGAAAAACCTGTGCTGCAGAAAATTTGTGACAAAAGAGTGTCTTTCCTTTTCTTGAAGCCAATTGAAAAGTAGTTAGAGCATAAACTTGAACCATATGTATTTTATTTCCAAAATGAATGTAGTTTACAAATATTTGTATCTTGGATAACATAAGTGATTGATTTGCTATCTTGAGTGGGTAATTCTGATATGTTTTTGTTTTGTTTTTTTTTTGTAAAAGATTTTTCTTCACAGTCTCTATTTTATACTCATAAAAAATTTTTTTAATTTATAAACTGAACATATTCAGAATCCTCATTCATTTTCCTTTTTAAATATATATAACATGACTATATTTGTTAAAAACTTTGAAATAATTGACACTTACATGGTAACACTATATGAAAAATCTGAGTCGCAAAAAATTCCTTGCGTAAAACATGGAAAGAGTAATGATGATTGTGTGAGGTTATGCTATAATAGTCAAGTGTAAGATTGTATGAAGTAATGCAAGAATATAGTGGGAAGTACTGCAGACAAATCAAACATAACTGAGTGTTTGTCAAATGCATCATATCTGGCAATGTTGGTGTGTAGTGTTAATAGGGAGTGTATTATTAGATAAAGCGTAACATTTTGTCAGTGAGGTCAATCCGGTTTCCAGTCCAGTTATGTGAAGTGTTAGATACTGCAATGAAGTGCAATGCAAAGCACAATATAATAAGACTGCCAAGGACAGTGCACAAAGAGGCAGAAGGTAGCAGGGAACTTTTACAGGGGACTCTGCTACTGCTAACAGGGCCAACTTTTAAGGTGGGACAGCAGCAACAATGTCCAGTGCATCAAAAGTGGGCCACAATTGTCATAATAATGCACTTTTTATAAAATATATATTTTTTTAAAATGACTTCAATTATTTTCAGGCATTTAATTGATCATTACCATCACCCTTCAGCTCCCCAAAGAGCATAGGCCTTCAACAAAGCTGTGCTAAGTCTTCCTGTCCTGTGCCATCAGATCAAACTCTTTCCATGCATTCTTCATCTCCTCCATGTATGTATCCAGCTCTTTTCTCCGTGTGTTATTTGGTATCCTTGGGGGTTTCCGAAAGAAGAGCCGCCTGGTAATGCTATTAATAGGCTTCCTCAGTGCCTGTCCTATCCATCTCCAGCTTCTTCTTATCTCTTGTTCCACTGGCACTTGTCTGCGTTCTTATCATCTCTTGTTCCACAGGCACTTGTCTGCGTTCTTATCATCTCTTGTTCCACTGGCACTTGTCTGCATTCTTATCATCTCTTGTTCCACTGGCACAATCTTGTTAATATAACACAGTAATCTTGACCGACAGCTTTGTAACACTTGGCTAAATGTGAAACTGTGATACGATTATTTTCACACTTTGCACATACCCAGATTGCCATAGGCCATTCTGGATTGTTAAAACTGTCTGATGAATCCAACTTTTTGAAGCTGATGTCAATGTGATTGAACAAAGGAACAATTAATGGAAACCTCTAACAAAACACTTGACTTGTCAGAATATTTTTTTTTTTTTTAAATCGTCTCACCTTGCAAATGGAGGTCTTCACAAAAGCGTGGGCACCACATTTCCTGATTGATGCAGACAATAAAGTTATACACAGCACTCAGTCACGTCATATTTAGACTAAGCAATATTTTATAAGTTTCAACACAAAATTATATCACTAAGGTTTAAAAACAATATGTTATAAAGAAATCATCATCATTATCACGGCAGTTCAGCAACCCAAAGAGTAAACGGTAAAGGTAGACCAATACTGCTGTAGGGGATGTGATTAACTAGGGCTGCTGAGCTTTTCGCTCTTTAGCAACCAATACCAAGTTGAAGACTCCTTGGTATTATCTACACTGTAGATCTAGGCTTTTTCTGTGGCTTTTCTGCCATTCCAAAACGTGTTGAGTTGAAGTCATGAGCTCCAGTTTCTCCAGCTTGACTGGCATTTAAAGGATCGTCACATCTGGTCCCAAGCTAGAGAAGTGTGTGGCATACTGTGCTTTTCCTGCCATCCAAGGGGGCTCTCCAACTATGCAGAGCTAAAATACTGTACTCTGGTTCTGGGCTCTCCCAAGGAATTGTCACGTCCTACGCAGAGCCACTTCTCAGCTTCCCCTGCCTATCACTGGGTCCATAGTGAGATCCTTCTGCATGCAGTCAACCAAGTCAAAGCCAAAGAATTACAACTGGGGCTCCAGTGACTTCTCCAAGCTTAGTGTGCAATGCTGGGTTCTCAACAAGTTTCACCACAGGGGGAATTCCTGGAAGTGTGTGGATGATTCCAAGAGTCAATGAGGATGTAATTAGCCTCACAGACATAGGTTCACTTCCACGTACATATATTGTAGCACTGTGCATAGCTGGTGGTCATATAAAGATGACTCAAGATATGCCTCCATGCACAGCCGTAGGGGAGTGAAGTGTTAGAGACTTCACTATACTAGGTCCAGCATCGAGAAGTAGGGTGACCAGTTCCCTTCTTGCTGTCTCTTCCTTCCTTAACTCAAGTGCAAAGTCAGGTACTCATTTACAGCTGGGTAAACTAAAGCGTGTTGATACTGTGAATCAAAACCAGCACCTCTGCTGCATGAGACTAGCGCTCTAACCACTCTGTCGATCGGACTCTCAACCCAAAGAATATAGGAGATTAACAAACTCACGCCAAGTCCTGTCCTGTGCCATCAGGTCCTGGGTCCTTCCTCGTTTTCCTCAACCCTTTCATTTCTGTCTCCGGTTATCTTCTCTTGTTTGTTTAACGTACGAACATTCCAGGTGCAAAATCTAGAGATTTTCCTTTAAAAAAAAAATGCAGCAACCCAGACTCCTTTTGGCATTCTCTGGGTTGCATAACAGATCACTTGCAATAATCCTGTGCAGTTTATCTAGCATCTGCATGAGAATCTAAATATCTGTTGTGGCTGCCACATGCAGACTTCTAGTCCTTTTGCTAATAAAGATACCAAAGCTAATCTCACTTGAAAACTTTGCTGTTTTTCATAATGACAGATATAATACCAAATGAACTAAAATTCACACATCTCAATTATTTACACACAATTTTTTTTTCCTCCATGCACACAGAAACAACCGTTGCCTCGTGACTTTCTCTTTGTAGGTGATTTTTATCCCATGTTCAGTTTAAAACGACAACTGAAAAAAAAATCCAATCAACTTGTACAAACCTGCAAGCCTCAGTAGGAAACTTTCCCCTGATGATGTAGGTCCTGTGTTTGCACTTCTTGCACATGAAGAAACGTTTCTTTGTTCTGCTGCGGGTTAGGGTATGTCCATCTTTTTTACATGAGTCCTTTGCCGATTGTGCTGTGTATGAACACTGTGAAGAAACTAGAATATCTTTTACACTAGGCAGAAATAAGAATTTCTCTTACATTATGAAAAAATATTGCTTAGCACAGACTACGCTAGCTAAGCCATGTTTGCTGCATGGAAGATGGTTGCATCCTCAAAGATATTTTCTATGGACAACAGGCAGATAGCAAAAGAACAGCCAGGCAACTGCAGATGATGTTTAAAGATGTGTGTAGAGAGACATTGAGACACTGGACATAAATTCAGCAACCTGGAAAGATGAAGCTGCTGACTGCACCAAGTGGCAATGTTCCCTGCAACATCACCTCAGAGTGAGCGAAATGACGCCTTTACAACATGCAGAAGAGAAAAGAACATGCTAAATAGAGCACCTGGCAAAAAAGCAGATGAGGGTTATCACCTCAAAGGGGCATAATTCCCATAGTCAATAATGACTCGAGAAGGCTACTCTAGGAAGAAATAAGAACATCTCTTACACTTGAAAGAAATAAGAACATCTCTTACACTAGAAAGAAATTAGAACATCTCTTACACTAAGAAGAAATAAGAATATCTCTTACACTAAGAAGAAATAAGAATATCTCTTACACTAAGAAGAAATAAAAACATCTTTTACACTAAGAAGAAATAAGAACATCTCTTACACTAAGAAGAAATAAAAACATCTTTTACACTAGAAAGAAATAAGAATATCTCTTACACTAAGAAGAAATAAGAACATATCTTACACTAGAAAGAAATAAAAACATCTTTTACACTAGAAAGAAATAAGAACATCTCTTACATTAGAAAGAAATGAGAATATCTCTTACACTAGAAAGAAATAAGAACATGTTTCCACATTTTGTTCGACTTCATACAATTATTAGTCTGTCAGGCTTGTCAAACAATGACATGTCTGGCACATATAACATATTCCCACAGGTAATGTTTATCAGGTTTCTTATATCTTGTAATATTTATAAAATAACATTCAAAGCTCTTAATGAAGGTCTGGGCACAATCATGCATAACAATAAATGTGCCATCAACAACAAGTACTAAAAGGATTGAAACTGTAATTGGCTTCTACTGCAAAGTTTTCAAATATAAGCACCTTACTCGGCCAATCAGTCTCACAAGCTGTGTTGGGAAGACTATGGAGCAAATAGTCAACCACAGATTGAAATGGTATTTAGAGTCTGAGCAGATCCTGGTGCCGGAACAAGCTGGATTTAGAGAATGCTACAGTATAGAAGACCAAGTTACTTACTTGTCTCAAGCAATAGAAGATGCCTTCCAGGAGAAGAAAAAGGTCCTAACGATCTGGGTCGACTTCAAGCAGGCCTTTGACAAGGTGTGGAAAGATGGCCTCATTGCAAAACTTAGGAGAAGTGGAATCCAAGGCAACATGATGAAATGGATCCAGTCATACTTGCATAACAGGAGAACTAGAGTCACTCTTGACGGTCTGCAGAGCAGAAAAGTGTTGCTCCATCAGGGGGTACCTCAAGGAGGAGTAATTTCCCCAACACTCTTCCTTGTTTACATCAATGACCTGGTGAAAGATCTCCCTGCAGGAGTTAAAGCTGCCTTATATGCAGATGACCTAGTACTCTGGTGCGCTGATGAAAATGTCACTACAGCAAATTATAGAATGCAGCGGGCAGCAGACATGCTAGTGTCATGGGCAGAGAAATGGCTTATCACAATAAACACAGACAAAACCTCCACAACACTGTTCTCCCTCGCCCCCAAGGACAAATCAGCTAACATACACCTAGGGACAACCGTGATCAAGGAAGAAAGCTACCCCACCTATCTTGGGGGTGACATTT
The DNA here is from genome assembly GCA_024509875.1 of Oreohelix idahoensis. NCBI lineage: Eukaryota > Metazoa > Mollusca > Gastropoda > Stylommatophora > Oreohelicidae > Oreohelix > Oreohelix idahoensis. The sequence goes on from JAMPIV010019677.1 coordinate 81,271, forward strand.
GACCAAAGGCTTACATGGAATAAGCATATTGAAAATGCAGAAGGAAAGGCCCGAAGACGACTAGGCATACTCAGAAAATTGGCAGGTACCAACTGGGGAGCAAATGAACGAAATCTAAAGAAGATTTATAATGGAGTAATAAGACCACACTTAGAGTTTAGCTCAGCAGCATGGTCATCAGCTGCTAACTCACATCTGCAGTCTTTGGACAAGGTGCAAAATCAAGCTCTCAGGCTCATTACAGGAGCCATGAAAACTACACCAATAACAGAGATGCAGAAGGTTGCTGGATTACAGACATTGTCCCATAGAAGAGACACAAAAACCATGATCCAGATGGAAAAGTACAACAGTATGCCAATGCACCCAATGAAGGCAAGACTAGATGATCTGGCATTGGGACGTCTAAAGCGTAGCAGCTTTGTGCATCGGGGGAAAAGACTTATAAGACAGCATCAAGAAGACCTATCCATGAAGACAACACCACTGAAGCCCACCCTATACCCTGTACCATGGGAGCAGGCCAGCAGTGCCCTCCAAATTAATACAACAGTCAGTGGTCTCACAAGTGGATGTGAGTATAATGATCTGCAAAAACGAACTGCTACATTGAGTATGATCCAAGAAAGCTATCCCGATCAATCATGGATACATGCCTATACAGATGGATCAGCAACTAATGCTGTTAGGAATGGAGGTGCCGGTATCTTTATCTCATATCCTGACAACCACTATGAGACTAGGCACATTTCCACTGGTAAATTCTGTTCCAACTATACAGCTGAGGTTCAAGCTCTAGAGCAAGCTGCAAATATGATTTATAACACCAACTCTGACTGCCACCAGGTAGTCATCCTCACAGATGCACTGTCTGTCCTGCAAGCTCTCAAGGGTGGTAAACTCCCGCATCTGAGAAATGAACTAAACAAGGTAGCTGCCAAAAAGAGAACCATACTTCAGTGGGTACCATCTCATTGTGGTGTACCCGGAAATGAAAAGGCAGATAAACTTGCAAAAAAGGGAGGAGAATGTGAACAAGAAGATAATGAAGTCACATACTTTGAGAAAAAGAGAGCTATCCAGACTATCAGAAGAGAACAGAACCAACCCAAAGACGACTATCACACTCTCGACCGGCAACTATTTTTCGACTCAGGACAGGGCATAACAAACTGAATAAACACATGCACAAGCTACGATTGTCTGCTTCACCACTGTGCACATGTGGATTAAACGAACAAACTGCTGAGCATGTTCTACAGGACTGTCCTCTGTATGACCAGTTAAGAAAGATATACTGGCCCAATGACTCAACACTAAACTCAAAGCTATATGGAGTTAAAGAGGAACTTCAAACAACAGTCGAATTCATCATGAGAACTCGTCTGACGGTGTAATCATCAAAGATGCGATCGCAAGAAGAAGAAGAAGAAGAAGCACCTTACTTACTTAGTCGTTCCTCTTCTACCGTGAGGTGTAGAGGTTTGTAAGAGAGAGCGCCATACTATTCTATCGGCTATCTTCCTCCTGGCTTGGTTCCATTCTAGTCCTCGGTCCTTCAAAGATTGTCTAATGTTGTCTCCCAGCGGACTATGGGTCGTCCAGGAGGTCTGGATCCCTGGCTCTTAGTTTCCCATGCTTGCCATGGTAGCCGATCTTCTCCCATTCTGCAGACATGGCCAAACCATCTGAGTTGGGACTGTTATACTTGAGTCTGCAGGGGTTGGGTTTTTAGGCCTTGACGTATCGTCTGGTTGCGGACCATGTCTCTTCTTGTTACTTCAACCATCTTCCTCAGATACCTCATTTCTGAGGTTTGGATCTGGCTTTTGTGGGTTGTAGTTATTGCCCATGACTCGCATCGATACGTCAAGACTGGGACAAATATAAGCACCAACAAAATAAATTTTTAATTGGGTTGACAATATATACATCTATGAAATAATATTTCCAGTTATTTATTAATATTTCACAATTCTTTTTCCCCTCCCTGCATTCCATGAAAAATGACTGATCACATACAAATGACTATAAATGAACACCAGAGAAGGAAGCATTATCTTCCAACTGACTGGAAGTTCCTCCATTGAAAAGCAAACTGACAAAATAGAACAAACCAAGAAAGGTGGAGTCATGGCTCTTATAACATAACATTACAAATGAAATGTGTGTACAGACAAATCATCACCTTAGTACTGCTTTATTCTATCTCATCTTCTGGCCAAAATTGGCCTGAGGTCATAAATCGTCATAAAATAGCTTAATCTTTCATCCTACAATGACAAACTATCTGGACACAGAAATTGACAGCCGCATTGGCAAAGCTGCAACTACCTTTGCCCGCCTCACATCGCGTTTTCAGGGAAACTCCAAACTCACATTGAAGACCAAAGCTGCCGTACATAACTCCTGCGTCACCAGCACACTTCTATATGGTAGCGAGACATGGACAACCTATGCTAAGCAAGAAAGAAGGCTCAATACCTTCCATCTACGGTGTCTACGCCACATCCTCGGCATTTCTTGGAAAGATAAAGTGACAGATGTCGATGTGTTGTCATGTGCTGGCCTTCAAAGCATGTATACACTGCTTAGACAGCGCAGACTACGCTGGCTTGGCCATGTCCGCCGCATGGAAGATGGTCGCATCCCAAAAGATATCTTCTACGGACAACTGGCAGATGGGAAAAGAACAGTTGGGCGACTGCAGCTGAGATTCAAAGATGTGTGCAAGAGAGACATGAGGGCCCTGGACATAAATCCAGCAACCTGGAAGGATGAAGCTGCTGGTCGTTCTGCAAAAGAACAGTTGGGCGGCCGCAGCTGAGATTCAAAGATGTGTGCAAGAGAGACATGAGGGTACTGGACATAAATCCAGCGACCTGGGAGGATGAAGCTGCCGATCGCACCAAGTGGCAATGCTATCTGCTGCGCCACCTCAGTTTGGGCGAAAAGGAACTCACATAACAAGCAGAAGAGAGGAGAAAACATTGAAAGGAACACCAGGAAAATAAGCAGCTAAGGGCTGTCACCTCAGTGGCGCATTCCCATAGTCAGTTATGACTGGATGGGGCTATTATTATTATCATCCTACACAATATCTTACAGTTAACTGTTTGGATCATCATGAAAAATTTCATTTTAATGTGACATATCCTTCTTTTCAACTCATCATCATGTAGCATGTCCTTTGTAGAACGTCGCTCTCATCACAGCCCGCCTGAAAGACTCTCGATCTCTAGCCAGCCCTCCTGCCTCCTCCATTGTCATGTTCAAGGTGTCTTCAATGTCCTGTGTCCACCGTCGTCTTGGTCGGCCCCTGCCTCACCTTCCAGGTACCATACCCTCCATCACTGCTCTCTCCAAGCCACTTTGACGTTTAATGTGGCCAAAATATTTCTTTTCAACTACTAACCCAAAAACGTTGAATGCATTTTTCTCAAAACAAGCTGAAGTGGAAATCAAATAAAGCAGTACTAAGCTGATGAAATTACACTTGTTATTAATCTCTCCCATCCTTTATTCAACATAGATTCTTTTCCACTTTGTGTACGGCTGACTCAGATGGTCTCACTTTAACCATGTAGTATTGTTTTTAGTATCCCCTTCCCATACTATTGCCATGTAGTTGTTAAACTTTTTTTTTTTTTTTTAAAGCTTGAAGTTTCTTCAGGACAGAATTGCCATACCCATGCCCAACCCTCCTTAGTTGCCTCCTATGACACGCACTGTTTCAGTGTTACTACTCTGTGATGCCCTTTCAAGCCCCAGTAACACATGGGCACAATACAAAAATAAGAATCTGATACTCAAATGTCAAGGCAGTTTTATTGTATTGCTCTGAAACTATGAGAACTATAACAAAATATAAAGGTAACCAAGAAGTTAGACTTTCAAAAACGGGCGCTTGCATAGAACAGAAGAATTGAAATCGTATGACAAGATCACCACTGCGGAACTGATGGCAAGAACCAAGCAAGTGACAGCGGAACAACAGGTGAGAAGAAGACACTGAGGAAACCTGTCGATAGCATTAACAGGAAGTAAAAGAAGTGGATTTGTTTCCGGTATCTAGAGAAGATATTTATCAATAAAGCAGGCAATACTTAAACAATGTTAATGTTTTATCTCAATATCAAACTAGGCAGAGCTTTCCCCATTTCAAGTAGAATACTGATTCCTTTAAAATAAAACTATACTTCTTCCTTTATAACACATAAGGAAGGGAAACCACGAGGCCTGTAAACAGTAAATTAATATGAAACAAATATAAAGGTATGTTATAAGGCACTCGTAGGAAATAAAGAAGTAGAACACTAGACAACAGAAAAACAACAGACATGAGTGGCTTACCCAGGATTTGAACCCTGGACCTTCCATGCGACAACACCGCCTAGCTATGCAAGCGAATCACACTGTCCTCCCTGCCATCTACGCATCCCCAAAAAAGGATGTTTCAATGACAGGTCATTAGTGCGAACCTCTATACATAACACCGGAAGTTTATCATGGGCAGTTCAGCCTATTAATGACGCAATCACTTCTGTTGTTCCCCTATATATCAGTATTGGTCAGTCCAACAAGACAAAGACCTTAATACTGTGTCCAGTATGATAGTAGACTTAGAACAGTAAGAACAGGACAGCTAGGCGGTGTTGTCGCACGGAAGGTCCAGGGTTCAAATCCTGGGTAAGCCACTCATGTCTGTTGTTTTTCTGTTGTCTAGTGTTCTACTTCTTTATTTCCTACGAGTGCCTTATAACATACCTTTATATTTGTTTCATATTAATATACTTCTTCCTACGGTGTAATACTTTTTCCCCAAGACAAAATATTACATAATTAACATTTAACGGAAGAAAATTAAGTTGATGCTCCATATTATTACTATTTTCAGTATATGGTGTGGATGTCTTGCTTGTACTACTGGTATGTGAAAAAAAGGTAGAAAAGCACTAACATGACATCATTTAGGAAAAAAAACAAAACACAAGAATACATACCTCCTTGCATGTGATAACTGTTATCTCTATAGATGTAACACTCTGCATTTTCTCCTCCAACATTTCTTTTTTCTCTAACTCATTGAAATAAACTTCCTCCCTCTCGGCTTCAGCCTAGAAAGGATAACAATGCAGTTACTCAGCTAATAAGATGGATGTTTAAACACATGTAAAAAAAAGTCAGCTTCAATTATGTTTATTATCAATTTACATTTCCACATTGCAAAATATATCAATAATAACTCACAACTAATTTATAACATAAATCACATGACTTACTTACTTACTAAGTCGTTCCTCTTCTACCCTGGGGTATAAAGGTTTGCCAGAGACAACACATACTAACCTATCGACTGACTTTCTCCTGGTCTGGTTCCAATCTAGTTCTCGGTCCTTCAGGGATCGTCTAATGTTGTCCTCCCAGCTAATTCTGGATCATTCTGGAGATCTGGATCCCTGGCTCTTAGATTCTTTAAATCACATGAACAAGGAGTTATTGTTATACAGAATCGACATCATTGCACTCCGGGCAAACCCATAGGTGCTCAGTCTCCATCAGTATATGCTGAAGAGTGTGAATGCTAACTGTTCCTGTAGCTCGCTGGTTGTAAACACGACGGATGCATCCTCTCATACGTCCATCTCTACTAGCCTTATGTTTGATGCCAAATTCCAAGTCTTAACCTTGATGATTCATCTATTGCAGTGTCATTCTCTAACAAGGAGTAAAACTACCAAACAAACTGAGTAGCAGATGTAAGCTGGCAGTAAGCTGGCACTAAAACATGCACATACCACAGACAGCGCTCCTTTGTGTTTTGATCGGGCTTTCATGATGTCCTTGATTTCATCAGAGTTGAGACTAACGTTGCCCAGAAGTCGAGATTTTTTTTTTGCAGGTTCTCCATTTGATGTAGACTGCCTGGGACTTGAGGTGTTTTCTTGTGATGAATACTTTTCTACAACAATAAATATTAATTGTAAACAATACTTAGTTTTAGATTTTAAAAATTCTAAAATGAAACCATACAATGTAACATATATCATACTGCTTGCTACATTGTTATTCAAAGATAAATCACAACTGTAGGAGAATATGAATACTTGGGTGCAGGCTTCGTGCAAGGGGCCCACTAGCTACAGCAGAGGGAATGAAAAGGGAAATAATAATGATGACGATAATTTAAGCAAACTATTTTCTGCTATACTTATTTCCAAAAGTCAATCAGTCTATGACCTTTGACTACCTTGGATTTTTATACATATCTGGGTGCAGTGGCCACAGGCGAGGTTGTTCGAGAAACGTCTATCCCTGGATTTTTTTAATTTAATTTTTGAAGAAAAAATACCTTGTTCAACCTCTGATGGGTTGTAATTACGAAGTATAGTATCGAAATCCGGATAATAATCTTGACTGCTGATATCTGATTATGATATCATTTCACCTTTCCAGTTAGTATAAATGGATTAGTGCAAATATCCCTGGATTTATATCCTTGTGAGTGAATCTGAAATAATTCATGTTTTTCATGCTGTAGGTCTTATGGGTGTCCAGCAGGATGTAGTCTCCTGCTTCCAGATTCCCTTATTTTCTCAAGAGGGTACATTTACTGAAGTCCTCTTGTGTTCTCATAACTTCTAAGTGAGCTTACACAAAAAAGCAGCCTGTCTATTCTTACCCTCTCAGGCGGCTTTTAGAACAAGGCGGCTGATCAGTTCCCTGTTTCCAGGACTAGCTGAGGCAAAATCCACATATTGACATTACAAAACTACACAATCTAAACACTAAATGGACTAGCCTGAATTTCAAGACAAGAATTAGTGCAGACCTGAGCACATAAAAATTATAAAGTATTGCAGCTCTGTATCCAAGAAATAAATTAAATTTGAGCACCTCTAGACACTAACTGGAAACTGAACTTGTACTAAGTTAGCAACCAAAAGTAACTATGATGTTTTCTTACCACAGCCACTGTGAACTCTCTTTTGCAATTTATCTATGTCCAGGTCAGTCTTCTTTGTTGCATTTGGATCCTCATGCTTGATACCTCCTTTTTCTTTTATGGCCAATACTGCCTTCAGCTAAATGGAAAGAATCATAGTGGAAAAAAAAAAAGTTTCTTCTAAATGCCACTTCTTGTTAAATTTTGTATTTATAAATCACAAGTAAAATACCCAAACGACCAGTGTTCACAACAAACGCGGAATTGGTTTAAAATTGAACTAATCTAAATTTTAGAATTCAATTATAAGCTAGAACACGGTTTCTTAAACTGTGGCCCTTGCATGGAGGCATATCTGGAGTGATCCTTAATATGACCACCAGCTAGGCACAATGCTATAGTATATAGATGTGGATGTGAACCTCTGTCTGTGAGACTAATTACACCCTCACTGACTCTTGAAATCATCTACACACTTCCTGGGACTCCCCCTGTGGTCAAACATGTTGAGAACCCAGCACTGTTACTGTACTTGGAGTCACATGAGCCCCAGATGTAACTATGGTTGGCTGCATGCAGGAGGATCTCACTATGGACCCCATGGTAGGCACGGAGAGATGAGACGTGGTTATGTAGGACGTGATGATTCCTTAAGAGAGCCCAGAACCAAAGCACAGTATTTTAGCATATTTGGAGAGCCCTTGGATGGCCGGGTATGCACAGTATGCCATGCGCTTCTTCCTCCTGGCTTGAGACCAGATGTGATGATCCTTTAAATGCAGATGATCCTTTAAGTTGGAGAAACTGGAGCTCATGACTTCAACTCAACACATTTTGGAATGGCAGAAAAACCACTGGAAAAGCCTAGATCTACAGTGTAGATAATACCTAAGAGTCTATGAACTTGGTATTGACTGCAAAAGACCAAGAAGCTCAGCAGCCCTAGTTAAACAACAACCTGTGGTCCACGGACAACTTAGGGGCCCATGAATGGATTCTAGGGGGGTTTGAGGTCCTAACCTAAAATTTAAAATGTACAGTTTTGTTATGCTTTTATGTGCATTTTTTCCAAGAAGGGTTCATAGCCTTCATCGGACAATCAAATGGGTCCATGGCACAAAAGGAGTTAAGAAACATTGAGCTAGAATGTGTGACATTAATAACACTAGTGCACACCTGACCATAATTTCTCATATTAGACTCTCCATCCAGAGTTCAATTTACATTTGATTTTATTTTTTCTTATTTATTTTCTCTCCAATTAATTAATTTTTAGGTCAGATCATAATCGACATAAACATCCAACATATGTGAGCTACAAAACAAGACAAGCAGTAATGTTAGTCATGTTTAGGGGCCCTGAGACTCTGTTCCATTAAACTACCTAATATGGACCACATTACTCAGTGATTGGGGGGGGATAGAAAGAAGAGTTAGATAACAAAATGGTTGTGATCAACCTTGACAAGATAAACTTGTACATAATGAAGCTACATTGTCGGTATATAAGTATTTCAAAAAGATTATTTCCTAACAACCAATTTATTTTACGATTTTTTTTTTAAATCAAAGAAGGCATGAGCAAAGATCAGAAAGGAAATGAACTGTGGATTCATGAACTTTTCTCTCAACATCCAAACAACAGTAATATCTAACTTCATCACTTCTAATGATATAAGAAGGATATTCAATAAAATGATGGCCCAAAATAAATGAATGTTAAAAAACTCCAAAAAAAACTGTACTTTATCAATTATAGTTGTGTACATGAACACATATGAATCTGAATAATCAATAATCTGAAATATCAGCTGAGTTAAGTATGTTGACAATAAGACCAATTCTAAATACTACCCAGAGAGGTCAACAACAGTAAACAGTGTCCTAAATAATGAGATGCTCAGGGACCAGCTTAGATGAGCCATTCAAGCCAAAACCTGAAGAGCGCTTTTAGAGAAAGTTGCAATGCCACGTAACAAACGTGTCACGGTTGCTGACACTTTCTGGTGAATGAACTCTAAGGTATTGCAACATCCTATGTATAGTCCTTATCTGGCCCCCTTACACTACTATGCCAATAAAATACAATTTAAGAAGACGCCACATTATCACTGAAGTGAAAGAAGAGAAGGAATTAGATGGACAACGTTTTCTACACTGGGAGACCTGGAACATGCAGATAACATTGCACTACTCGCACATTCACATCAACACATCCAAGAAAAAACCAATAGACTGAATAAGTATAGTCAGCAGGTTGGTCTGAAGATCAATCTGAAGAAGACAGAGGTCAATACACTCAATGTGGGCAATCCTGAGCCAATAACAATAAGGAACCAGCAAGTTAGAACAGACAGACACATTTACTTAGCTAGGATGCATAGTAACACCAGATGGCGGAACAAGCAAGGACATTAACAACAGAATGAATAAGGCGAGAACAGCCTTTGCTAGTCTCAACAACATTTGGAAGTCTTCCCAGTAAAGCACAAACATTAAATTAAGACTGTATGAGAGCTGTGTATTTTCTGTGCTTCTCTATGGTGCGGAATGATAGAGAGTAACAGAGAAGGAAATGTCGAAACTGTCCTCCCTTCCACACAATCTGCCTAAGGAAAATTCTCCGAATCTTTTGGCCAAATACCATCAGCAGCCAAGAACTGCTTATTCGGAGTAACCAGGAGGACATGCACACGATCATAGCTGGCAGATGCTGGAGTTGGGTTGGCCACGTCCTCAGAAGGGACTCTGATACCATTACAAGAACAGCTATGCTATGGACCCCGAAGGAAAGCGAAAGAGAGGCCGACCCAAAACAACCTGGCAGAGAACTGTGGAAGCCAAGATGCAAAGAATGAACCAGAGTTGGAGCACTGTACAAAGGATGGCTGCCGACCGAACAAAGTGGAATCAATTTTTTGCTGCCCTACAAGACGCCACTAGGCGTGATGGCCACTGACTGCTTTGACGGTCGGCGGCTATGGATCAAAGAAGAAGAAGAAGAGACACATACATGGCCTGCGAGCCAACAAAACCTTTATCTGATAGCATTTATAAATTTGTATCCTGGTGGATTTGCGCGTTCAAAAGAAATGAGGAAGCAGGAAGGGTTAGGGAGCAGGAAGGGTTATGCAATTTTTTTTTTTTTTTAAGAACTGCAAATACGCACTCAAATAATATTCTACTTGTTTTAAAAAGATGTGCATTCCAAATACTTTCTGATGAATAGTATATCCAGCTTCCTTTACATTATAAGGGAGGCATTTGTACTGAGAATCTCACACTTTAATATAATAATGGTCATACATTTCAGCACGCCATGCACTAGTAATTAGAGCTTTTCAATGTGAAGAATTCTGACAAAAAGTTTCCCCATCACTGTTTTAAATTTAAATGTAACATGAAGCACTTAAAAAAAAAAAAAAAACATCAATACCTTAGCCCTGTCTGCAGTACTCATGGGCTTGCTGATAATATCAAGGTTAACATCTTGGCCACCATAAAATCCTTTTGCAAGAACTGGAACTTGACTTAGAGCATCTAATGTTGCCACTGTGGACTTTCCAACAAGCTGATGACTGTCCCCATTCAGCTTCTGTGTAAGAACTTTAGAATCTGTAAGAAGCTGATCAGATGCTTTTCTATTTTGGACTTTCTTTTGTTGCATCACCTGCTGATGTTGTTTTATCATTTCTTTAGGAGTGATGCTCTGGATCTGAGATCCATGTCTACTGGCTGGACTGCTCAAACTGGAACTATTTTTCTCTTTGTTTTTCAAGAATGCCACTAAATTCATTGAACCAGGGCTGGGAACTGAGATCATGTCCACGAAAAGATAATCAGGGTCATCTTGTATTCTTCCACCCTTCTGACTGTCCAAAGGTTCTGGTTTAATGTTGTGAATGCTCATGGTATTAACTTTACTAGATTTGCTCATATCCATATTTTTCTGTAATTTGTTCAACGTAACTCCTTTTTTTGACTTACTGCCACTACTATGTGGAACAAAGGTTTGTCCACCGTACATGTAAGCACAGTCCTTTGAAAAGATTTTCTGCTCAAATGATTTTGGTTTGATGCCAGCAATACTGCCATGGAGCTCTAACCGTTTTGCTGATACTTTTCTGTATGCAGCCTGCACATGGTATGCACAGCTATCTCCAAACTTCTTGTTGATGAATTTAGCACACTTATTGCCCTTCTTAGTCCTCCCTGTACACCAGCCCAAATCTTTGGACCTTCCCATTATCATTAGCTGACCTGGATTTTTTATCGTAAAAGCTGGCTCACTGTTTTTCTTCTCCATTGACTCCATGATTGATGGATTTAGCACCCCAATGACTGTTCCAATTTCTGTCTTCCATAAATGTTTATGTACTTCACCAAATAGAAAGAAACTTACTGAGTTGTCTAAATCTTCCAGGTCGTTTAGCTTCCATATAGAGTAGGGTTTGCCACTGCTTGATGATTTGGAGTCTGTCTTGCCTACAATGACCGCCATTGTTACCCAGTCACCCTGGAGATCAGGAGTTTTGAGTTTCATGTGTATTCGCGAAATACTGATCATTTTACGTCCTTCCATACGCAGCTTCATTAACGATGATGATATCAGTGGATTCACAATTCTGATTTTAGAATAACTTTCTGTAACAAACTGTTCACTGTCTGATGGTTTTGTGGTTGGTTTTGCTTGGTCATTTGAGGAGGCTTTACTATGTAATGTGTTTTTATCATGTTTCCGCTCACCTATTGCATTATCTAAGCTATTTCTTCTGGCATCAAGATTAATTTCTGAAGGACATCTGGCCCAGGATTGAGATGTGCTACTGTAATTTTCTGACATGCTAAACTTAGGCATATGCGCATCTCGTTTTCGCTGTTCTGAGGTAAGTAACTGCTGCATATCTCTGCCAGCTTCACTAAGAGTGTGCTTGTCTTCACTGTCCATCTCCCAGTCACTGTCACTGTCACCAAATAAATCTTTCTTCATCTTATCTCGACCTTCAGGTGCTTTTTCTGAAGGAGTCACAACTTTTTTCACTCCCTTCTGAACAGACTGGCGGGTAGTTGAGGAACTTGTCCTTGATGATGACAAGAGAAAGTCATCATTATCTGAAAGTAATCTGAGTGTCGAATGTGTATTGATACCATTAACGATGCCCTCAGTTTTACTCGTTATATTTGGGCCAGAATTTGGCAAAACTTTTCTTGACCCTGCATTATTCTTCACAGGAATATTTTTAACAAGTGGTGATTCTTTCAAATGGCCCTTTACATTTCCATGTTGAATCTCATTATGAAGACTGTGCTGCTTTACCAGCTGCTGCTGTTGTTCTAACATTCTCTGCATTTCTAACATTTTCTTCTGCATTTGAGCCATTTCCTCAAGTAATGCTTGGGTTGTTGGTAAACTGGAATTCATATTGCACTCTGACTGTAACAATACTTCCTTGATGGGACCATTATGTTGTATGTTATCTTTTATACTCGACATCTTTTCAGATGTGTCAGATAACATGCCATGCCTGTTTTCATCAGGTAAACTAGAACTTCTATTTTCACATAAAACAACAGGTTTCACAGAAACTGATGCTGGAATATTTGGTTCTAAAGCAGCAGGATTCACAGAAATCGTGACCTGACTATCCTGATCAGAAGAACTTGTCTCTTCTAAATCAGAGTCATTAGCAGCCAAAGAGGCCAAAATGTCAATTTCTGCTTGGTCTGGAAATAAACGTTTGAAAAACAAAAAATTATTCATTGAAATATATAGAGCAAGAAAAATTCCACTTAAAATAATCAAGCTTGATAATTTATGTACTTCTCACTTGAAGTTATCAAATTAGATGAAGCTAATAAACCATCCATTTCTGTCTTTACATGACTAAAATAAAAAATCCAGCTGGCTGAAAAGACAGGAATGTGCTACTAGCTCTACAAACGGACATTAGATCCTCATTTATTAATGTGTGGCACCTAATCACCAGAACTGCCATGCTATGGATTCCAGAAGGAAAGCGAAAGCGAGGTCTGCCAAAAGCCACCTGGAGGAGAACTGTGGAGGCAGAGATGCAAAGCATGTATCAAGGCTGGGGCACCACTTGAAGGATAGATGCCGACATAGCTAATTGGAAACAGTTTGTTGCTGTCCTACAAGATGCCACCTGGTGTGATGGTTATGGTCACTGGTTGCTCTGTCAGCCAGCAGCCAAGGACCGAAGAAGAAGAATTTTAAAACTCTCACCTTACACCATAAACAGTTAAATAAAAGTTTGAAACAAGTGAAAACTTTACATTTTATTGTACATTTGATACATTATTGCTGTTCCACAAACAATTGTTTTTTCCTTAGTTACTTTACTGTTAACTGCCTGTCAACTTCATTTTAAAATGTTATACCTTGGCCAGCCTCTTTAATCGCCTTTTATGACAAGCATGCCAAGAAGAACTGTCAGGAAACAGCCCAGACACCTAAATGGAAAAACTGAGGTATGGAATAATTTTAATGCATGGAGGCTGTTGACACAAGGACATGTGTGAAAAAGAGAACACAACAAAAGACTGAGACCGTCTGAGGTGATAGGAGTATTAAAGGAATTAAGGACAAAGTCAGTGGTCAGATGGGTGTGCCATGATGAGGTGTATTTTTCACAAATAAGAAAGAAACATTCATTCATTTTTCTTGTTAACACGTACAACAAGCTGCTACAGGAACCATCACTGCTATAAGAGCAAATATAGTGCTTCTGGTGCTGGCGTCCTGGACGAGGTCAACTGCTGTGGTTGTGCCATGATCTTTTCACAAATAAGAAAGAAACATTCATTCATTTTTCTTGTTAGACTATACCTCACCTATTTGCTTGTCTGTCCGTTTGAATCCACACAAGCTCTGGAAGTTCAATTATTCACAGCCACATTAAAGTTCCACCATATATTTTATTATAACCTGATCTAAAACAGACTGTAATTTAAGGCAGAGCTTATCTTTTACACAAACTTTGAATCAACAATATTCTCTTTAATTATCATGACTGTGAGCAATTCTTGGCAAACCCCTTGTAGCAAAATTTGAAGTACTCAGTTCACGGTCTCCATTTTAAATTCTTCTTCTTCGATCCTTAACCACCGACCGTCAAAGCAGTCAGTGGCCATCACGCCTAGTGGCGTCTTGTAGGGCAACAACAAATTGATTCTACTTTGCACGGTCGGTGGCCATCCTTCGTACAGTGCCCCAACTCTGGTTCATTCTTTGCATCTCAGCCTCCACAGTTCTCCGCCAAGTTGTTTTTGGTCGGCCTCTCTTTCGCTTTCCTTCAGGGGTCCAAAACATAGCTGTTCTTGTGATGGCATCGGGGTCTCTTCTGAGGACATGACCAACCCAGCTCCAGCGTCTGCCAGCTATGATGGTGTGCATGTCCTCTTGCTTGCTACGAGTAAGCAGATCTTGGTTGGTGATGGTATTCGGCCAAAAGATGCGGTGAATTTTTCTTAGGCATGTTGTGTGAAAAGAGGACAATTTTGACATTTCCTTCTCTGTGACTCTCCAGCATTCCGCACCATAGAGAAGCACAGAAAGCACGCAACTCTGGTATAATCTTAATTTTGTGCTTGTGCTGTATTGGGAGGACTTCCAGATGTTATTTAGGCTAAAGAAGGCTGTTCTTGCCTTATTCATTCTGATGTTGATGTCTTTGCCTGCCCCACCGTCTGGTGTTACTATGCTTCCTAGGTATGTGAAGGTATCTGTCTGTACCAGTTGCTGATTCCTTACTGATATGGGCTCAGGGTTGCTCACATTGAGCGTCATGACCTCAGACTTCTTTAAATTGATGTTCAAGCCCACCTGCTGGCTAATTTTATTAAGTCTATCCGTTTTTTCCTGGATGTGTTGATGTGAATGTGCCAGCAGTGCAATGTCATCTGCATATTCCAGATCTTCCAATGTAGAAAATGTAGTCCATCTTATTCCTCTTGGACTGCCCTCTGTTGTCTGGCGCATCACCCAGTCTATGACTGTTAAAAATAGAGTGGTTGATAAGGGGCATCCCTGTCGTACTCCTGTCTTCACCTCGAAGGTTAGGTTGCTCTGACCAACACTACACGTAAAGTTGGCATAGAGGCTTTTTATGATTGACACTATGCAGCTTGGAATTCCATAAGCCCTCAGTATTTTCCATAAACTGTCCCTATGTATGCTGTCAAAAGCCTTTTCAAAATCAACAAAATTTATGTAAAGCTGTCTTTGCCATTCTGAGCACTGCTCTATAATGTTCCTGAGAGTGAATATATGGTCTACACATCTTCTGTTCTTTCTAAATCCTGCTTGTTCTTTCCTCAGTTTGTAGTCTACTGCCTTTGAAATTCTCTGTATAATTATCCTGCCTAGTATTTTGCTGGGAACTGAGAGAAGAGTTATTCCTCTCCAATTATTGCAGTCTGCAAGATCTCCCTTCTTGGGCAATTTGACAATTATTCCTTTCTTCCACTCTGATGGTGTTGTCCCCGTTTTCCACACTTGTGCAAATAGTGGTTCTAATAGTTCTGCTGCTAGCTCAGGGTCTGTCTTAAATAGCTCTGCATTTAAGTTATCATGGCCCGGAGCTTTACCGTTCTTTAACCCTTTGATTGCTGTGATGATTTCTTCTTTTCGTGGAATGTCTGTATTTACATCTAGATCGTTTTCAGCCTCAGGAACATTCAATTGTGTCTCTGGTATTTCCTTGTTCAGCGTTTCTCTGAAGTGCTCTGCCCATCTTGTTTCCTGTCCCTCTGCTGTCTTGATGAGATTTCCTTGCTTATCTCTTACTAATGTAATATTGTTTGCACCTTGTTTTCCGCTGATGAATTTAGTTATTTTGTATACTGTGCTTTGTTCATTTCTCAGTGCTGCCTCTTCTGCCTGTTTTGCAAGATCGTCTAGGAAATTCCTTTTGTTGGCTCAGGTTTGGCGTTTAACTTCCCTGTCCAGCTGGCTGTACTGTTCGCTATATAGTTGCTTTAACCTGGGGGACTTCGCTTCTGTTTTCTTTCTTTTCATTTCCTTTCTCATCTTTATGGTGTTTAGTGTTTCTGGTGTTATCCAGTCTTGCTTCTTCCTTTCCTGGAATCCTAAGCATGATTTGCTACTTTCCTTATATATTGCTGAAATGGTGTTGAAATTCTGGTCTATATCATCAGTCAATGTCTTTTCCTGGCTTTTGGCAAATTGATATCGTTTCTTAATGTCGGCCGCAAAAGCTTTTCTGGTAAGGGGGTCCTTCAATTTGCTGATGTCAAACCTTTTCTGTGTAGTTACAGTTGGTCCAGCCCTTCTTAGTTTCACTTTCAGTTTTGCTACTACTAAATGGTGATCACTTCCCACATCTGCACCTCTTCTTACCTTCACATCTTGTAATGCATGTCTCCATCTGCCGTTAACCATGATGTGGTCTATCTGGTTTCTGTCCCGACCATTTGGTGATTCCCATGTTAACTTGTGAATTTCCTTATGTGGGAAAAGTGTTCCTCCAATGACCAGGTTGTTAATGCTACAGAAACTTATTAGTTTATCCCCATTTTCGTTTGCTGTTCCGCTGCCGCATTTCCCCATTGTTCTTTCATTATATGTATTATGTGTACCAACTTTCGCATTGAGGTCTCCCATTACTATAACAAGATCATATCTAGGTGTGTCTTCCATTTCTTTCTGCAGTTGTTGATAGAATTTATCCTTGACCTCCTCATCGCTATCATTCGTTGGTGCGTAGCATTGTATTATTGTAGTGTTGGTGAATCTCCCTCTCAATCTCAATCGTATCAGTCTGTTGTTGATGGGTTTCCATTCCAGTAATGTCCTTTCTATCCCTTTCTGTAGAATAATGGCTACGCATTCACTGTGCTGTCCATCCTCTCTTCCAGAGTAAAGTACTGTTTCTCCTGTTCCTGTTTTAACTTTTCCTGCCCCTGTCCATCTGCTCTCACTTATCCCCAGGATGTGTAACCTATAGTTTCTCATTTCTGCCGTGACCTGTCTTAGTTTACCTGTCTCGTATATTGTCCTGACATTCCAAAATCCTATTCTTGTATCCTGTTTTGCGGTCAGGACATCCGTTTTCATGTCAGTGGCTTCCTTTCGGCTTTCACCACTGACAGTCATACGAGCCACAGACTCCGAATGTCCATCCCGCAGCAAAGTTTGTTCATTTGATTTAAATATTACTGTTTAATTCAGCATTATGGAAATTTTCAAAAGAATTTTCTAGATAAATCAGACATTTTAACCATAATACTTGCTAATGTTAAAACATATGGTAAAGGTAGTCCCATAACAGATACTACTGTTGGGGAGTGAAGTGTCAGAGACTTCACTATACCAGGTCCAGCATCGGGGGGGGGTGACCAGTTACCCTCCTCGCTGCCTTTTCCTTCCCTAACTCAAGAGCAGAGTCAGGTACCCATTTACAGCTGAGTAGACTGGAGCATGTCAATATCATGAATCAAACCCGGCACCTTTGAGACCAGCACTTTAACCATTCTTGTCAATCAGAAGCTCACTACTAATGTAAAAAGGTTTATTATGAGGGGCACATTTGTGTAATGTAATCATACATAAAAAACAACAGAAAATTTAGAAGAGTATAATTAAATGACCAAAGAAGTTGGTAAAACAGCACACCAGTTCCTAGATGTATACCACATTTGAAAGACTTCCATTTACAGCATCTCAGAACCCACCTTCATAAATGTTTTCTGCAAGATTCCTTTCATGACCTTCTGATGATGCCCCTTCACAGCTACACAAAACCTGTACAAAAATTAAAAAACCTGTGCAAAATATAACCATGCAAAGAGAGAAAAAACCATACAACGACCAGTTTGTTTTATTTTGAGAAAAACAAAGGTGCATTTTTTTCACCCATGCTTTCGCATAAGTTATTTTTTACTGCTTTTTCCTTGTTTGCACTGAGCACTTGTGTTACAATTATTTGCTAGGATATAATAAGAAACTCAATACAGAGCCTTACAACTATATATATATATATATATCTTCTTCTTCCTCGTTCATCCTGAAAAGGACGTTGGTTGAGTTGTGTCTGTTTACAGCAGAGCTGCGATATCTGCGCCTTTCGGCCGGCACATCCGAATTCAGCACGGCATTTTTTGGGACCGGGTTTGCCTTCCCTCTTCGATCCCTACTCTCTCAGCCAGACTGCAGTGATGCAGCCTGTTTCCAGGACCACCACGAGGAGGTGAAGTAGGGTCTTGGTCAGCTCTGATTCGCTGACCCTGACGCAAGCAGTCAAGCTATGGGTCGCTGACTGCATTCTCTATTGCTGCGTCTTTGGGTCCCATATATATATATATATATACTAGTAAGAAATCCGTCAAAAGTGACTGGATTTTAATAGTGTGCTCTTTCTTCTGTTACATGTCCTAAAGACAGCACTATTCATTTTAACTGTCCATGGTTTGTTTAACATTCTTCTGTAAAACCACGTCTCTGTAGTTTCCAGTGCTTTTCCTACTTTTTTACTAATTGTCCATGACCCACTTTCATGTTTCAAGACTGAAGAACTCTCTTTCGTACTTCCACTGACAAAGAGTTGTGTATAAAATACATTTCATTTTATGGAATGCTGCTTTTATTTTATAGAATGCTGCTTTTGCCTCTTATAATACATATGACATAAGAAATGAAAGTCAATGAAAACAAAATATATACTAATTATAACCCATCAGAGGTTTATCGGGGTATTTCTCATCACCAAATAAAAAAAAAATATATTCTATGCTTCACTAGTGAAATGCATCATCTGCGCAATGTTATTAACATGCCCATGTATTTGAATCTATTGACGTGTTTCAAAACTGTTTCATTTATGTTGATTGTGCATCCTGAAGAATATTAGCAAGAAATGCGCGCAATTTCAGGGGTCGTGAAATTTAGTACAATGGTCATAAGCGCACCACTTTTACGTAATTTTCACACTGCAACTTTGATGGGAAAAAGTTCATGCTTGCTGCTTTTTTCATGGACGTAATTTATTTTCTATTAAAGGGAAACAATTAAGCAACAAATAAGAAATAATAACAATAAAATATATTGTAGATTTTTGACAATTTACTATGTGTTTTCTATTTATTATTTAAAATACAAATGCAACTTTGGTGGAAAAAAAGATGTGCGCTATATTACGCGTCGTGCAGTTTGTGCAAAGGCTAAAAGAGCTAGACTTTTATATAATTTCCAGAGTGGGACAGGACAGGACACTTTTAGAGAATTACTTACTTACTTAGTCGTTCCCCTTCTACCGTGAGGTGTAGAGGTTTGGAAGAGAGAGCGCCAGACTATCCTATCGGCTGTCTTCCTCCTGGCCTGGTTCCATTCTAGTCCTAGGTCCTTCAAAGATTGTCTAATGTTATCCTCCCAGCGGACTCTGGGTCGTCCTGGATCCCTGGCTCTTTGTTTCCCATGCTTGTCGTGGTAGCCGATCTTCTCCCATTCTGCAGACATGGCCAAACCATCTTAGTTGGGACTGTTCTAAATGGGTCTGCAGGGGGTGGGATTTTAGGCCTTGACGTATTGTCTGGTTGCGGACCATGTCTTTTCTTGTTACTTCAACCACCTTCCTCAGATACCTCATTTCTGAGGTTTGGTTGTAGTCATTGCCCATGACTCGCATCCATATGTCAAGACTGGGACATAGGTGGAGCGGTATACAGCCATCTTCGTTTTCTTACCAACCTCTCTCTTGCTGAGGAATCCTCGATTTATGGCCTGAAAAAGTCTCCCAGCTGCTGCTTTTCGAGTGGCCAACTCTTCTTTGATGCCTCCCTTTCGGTCTATAATAGCTCCGAGATATTTAAAGTGGTCGACCTGCTCCAGGACCTGTTCTCCCAGCTTAATCTGATTCCTTTCTTCTCGTGATATCACCATGGATTTTGTTTTAGAGCTGCTTATGATCATCCCTCTCTTCTCCAGCTCTTCCTTCCAGACTTGCAGGTTGGATTGGAGATGTGCCTCTGATTTAGCAATCAGGGCAACATCATCAGCAAATGCCAGCTCTGAAATACATACCTGTCTCATCTTTCAGTACCCCATTGAATACTTTCTTGTTCTCTCCTTACATGCCTTGATAACATTGTCCATGAGGAGTATGAAAAGATAAGGTGACAGGATATTACCTTGTCTTACACCAGTGGTGGTCCTGAACTCTTCTGACATGGTTTGCTGTCCTCACATAATTTCTGCAAGACTTGTAGAAGCTCTGTATAGCATGAATCAGAGGTGCTGGAATGTTCTTCCTTGCCAAACAGTCCCAAAGTTTGCTCCAGGGGACACTGTCAAACACCTTTTCCAGATCTATGAAACAAAGATAAATCTCACTCATACTCAAGGGCCTTTTCACTCAGCTGTCTGAGTGTGAAGATTAGGTCTTGAGTACTTCAGTTTGCTCGAAATCTGCACTGGACCTCATCCAATTGTGGCTCAGCTAGGCGTCGGAGTCTCTGCTCTAGGATTCTAGAGTAGATTTTACCAGGGACACTGAGAAGGGATATGCCTCTATGGTTTCCACATTGTCGATTGTCACCCTTTTTGAAAATTGGTGTTATGATGGCAATCTCCCAATCCTTTGGTATGGTCTTGTTGCACCACGCCACCTGTAGGACCCTTAAGAGTAATAGTTCGCCTGATGCTCCCATGTACTTAACCATTTCTGGTGTTATACCATCTTGCCCTGCTGCTTTGCCCAGCTTGATTTTCTCCAGTGCTGCCTTCAGTTCTTCCATCTTTATGTCATCTTCATCACCATTGGTTTCCTCTTCTGTGCTAGTGGTTATCATTTCTGATGCTTGACCTTGCTCACCATCAAGGAGTTCTGAGAAATATTCTTTCCATCTTTCCATTACTTCCTTCGGGGCAGTAAGCAATTTGCCTTGCTTGTCCTTTATAAATTTGAGAGGGCATTGTTTTTCCTTCCTTATGTTCTTTAGGCTGCCATCAATGGTATCTATACCTTGTAGCGGTATGGCAGCTTGTGTACCCTGACAATCCCCAGAGCTATGCCAGTGGGAGATTTACTCCTGGTAGGTTCAACCAAGCTGGACTTGTCTGCGTGGGTAGGGGTCAGATAAAAGCTGGTACTCTGGTCCTCCAGGATGGGAGTTTTAGCACAGGGCCAACACCCCTGTCTATGTAAAAAATTGCACATGTTACGGAAACGGCAACAGATGAAAAAACTTTGATGCGGGACGGACACCCGGAGTCTCAGGCTCGTATGACTGACAGTGGTGAAAGCCGAAAGGAAGCCACTGGCATGAAAACGGATGCCCTGACCGCAAAACACGAAACCAGAATTGGTTTTTGGAACGTCAGAACTATGAATGAGGCAGGAAAGCTGAGACAAATCACAGCAGAGATGAGAAACTACAAATTACATATCCTGGGAATAAGCGAGAGCAGATGGACAGGGATGGGGAGAATGCGGGCGACATGTGTCGCCCGCAGAAACCTATGTTCTGAAAGCTGTGGGCGACATGTGTCACCTTACGGATTTCATCGTTTCTAGCATTAGGACTTGTGTACACGTGATTTCAGCCCCGGATGTTAAGTTGTAATGTTATTTGCAAGAGAGTTAGCTTCCGTTTCCGATCTTAAAAAAGTGATGGGTGTATCCGCGTTTATTTTTTGTAAATTTTTTTAATCGAAATGAATCGGCATCGAACACGCGGCCATTTTCGCTCTAATTTTATTGGATTCTGACGCCATGCGGTGGGGATGAGATTTTTGTCTTTATAAGCGCTGATATCGGTTCTCAGAATATGTTTAATGGCTGAGATGGAAACGAAAGTAGAATGGCATTGCTAGTATGTATAATTTTAGGGGTTAGGACTAGGAATATCGGAAAGGTTTAGAATTATGGCCGAATGTCACTGCTGACTAGGGCGTTTGTTGCTTTAATACTGATGATGGGTGTAACGAAAAGATCGTCATTTGATTTGTATTGGTCTGTTGGTCAAATGACTTTCATTGAGATGCAAGGGATATGGACTCTTCGTGTGTTGGTTATTTTTTTTTAATTTTAAAATTAAAAAAAAATTATTTTTTATTATTTTAATTTTTTTTTCTCGTTTTTTTCATCTTTCCTTTACTCTCTTCCTATCACATCTAACATGTACACAAACAAATTTTATATCATCAGATTCACCATTCATTTATTTATATAAATTCCAAAAATGATAGCAATTGACCAAGAAACAGAAAAACTATAGACATTACAAGTCACCCACTATAAAAACGGGACGCTGTGAAAAAGAATGCAGCGCTGTTGGGTCTCTGTTATACTGTTAGGGCTGTATATTGATTGTTGTTGAAGTGTTTGGTGTCAATCGTGCTGATTTCGCGAGTATAATAAATCTGGATGCAGTAAGATGCAAACTCAACGTAGGCACATCAACAAGTGCCAATACGGTGATAGTCAAACTCGTTAGTTGAAAGTTCATACATGGTTTATTAACATCACATCATACGGGACGATACATTCAACGTGGACGGTTAATAGGTGATTCAACATGATGATAGTGGACGCATGTCCTCAATAAAAATTCAAATAAATAGTCTCAGAAGAATCCTCAAGTAAATTCTGACCAGGTCTCTGAGTGAATACATCAATAGTCATAAAGGTCATGAAGTAGATTAAGTACAATGTTATATTGATCAAGGTTGACCTTTCCTCAAGGACAAGAGATTCTCATTATACTTGGGAGTATCTAAGATCCCGATCTTTAGTATTTTCATATATAAAGAAGTCCTCATCAACTAATCATAGTAGAACGTAGGTGCAGGTTCCTACTAAATACCTTGTTGGCATGTAAAGTTACTTAGGCATTGATACTTGAATAACCTCTTGTATTAGCCGTGACTGACCCCGACGGCTTCCTAATAATCTATATATATCGTAGATCCACGGTAGTTACCGATGATAGGCATTTACTGGCATATAAAAATACATCTTCAGCTGTGAATCCATTTCGGTACAGGCTAGTTACCTGACATCGACTAGATACTCACGACTTTGGAGAACAGTCATTATTATCATACTAAATACATACGTGGTTCTTCCAACGAATGAACACTCACGTGGACGACTACTGGCTACGACTGCTAATCCGCAGGACCGGGTCTAAAACATCAATACTTTGCTCAAAACACAGGTTTCGAACTCCCAAAGCTTCCTTTGTAGGACTTGGGATTCTTGCTTCTCAAACCCACAGAATGACGTCAACTCACTGTCTAGATACACGTGCGGACTGGATAACCCCTATACGCCTTAGTGCACAACCGTGCGCTAATGAAATCAAACTCACCAATAAGACTTACTCTCATGTAAGTCGGTGCGCAAAGTTTATTACAGAGGTAGGACAACATATTAATAATATGAGACTACCTTCATCTGTAAAGGAGTGTAGAGGTCTACGAAAAGGGCTCTACAAGCGGCAGGCGACTATTTTCGCCAAAAGATAGCCGCGTGCTAAAGGTTAAAGAAGTCAGAGGTCATGATGCTCAATGTGAGCAACCCTGAGCCCATATCAGAAAGGAATCAGCAACTGGTACAGACAGACACCTTCACATACCTAGGATGCATAGTAACACCAGACGGCGGGGCAGGCAAAGACATCAACATCAGAATGAATAAGGCAAGAACAGCCTTTTTTTAGCCTAAACAACATCTGGAAGTCCTCTCAATACAGCACAAGCACAAAATTAAGATTATATCAGAGCTGTGTGCTTTCTGTGCTTCTCTATGGTGCGGAATGCTGGAGAGTTACAGAGAAGGAAATGTCGAAATTGTCCTCTTTTCACACAACATGCCTAAGAAAAATTCACCGAATCTTTTGGCCGAATACCATCACCAACCAAGAACCGCTTACTCGGAGCAAGCAAGAGGACATGCACACCATCATAGCTGGCAGACGCTGGAGCTGGGCTGGCCATGTCCTCAGAAGAGACCCCGATGCAATCACAAGAACAGCTATGCTTTGGACCCCTGAAGGAAAACGAAAGAGAGGCCGACCAAAAACAACCTGGCGGAGGACTGTAGAGGCTGAGATGCTGTCGTGAAATATTCTAATCCACATACATAAATTATCAGGTAAATATAAAGCCTAACAAATAAATTCTAATAAAGGAAGAAGAATGGTAAAGAACAGTGCTGTCACAATGACTGTACTCGTAATCCCCCTTGTTTTCTACTTCGTCGGCAAATTGTAACGCCTTCACGTTGATAGTAAAAGCCTACTGTATTATGACCCGCTTTCTTCAATGAAACGTGTGCTGTATTTCTTGGAAAAACAGTGAGATACGCAAGCTGAACAATGACCTAATTTTAATATTTCATTCATTCCATTTTATACACGGCGTAACTAAAGACAGATGGACTAAAGGATAGAGAGAAGGGAGAGGCATAAAGCCGAACACGTGCAACACAGCTATCCTTGGTTGTTAGGGGAGACGTAGGGAGTTAAAATTTTTTCAAACACTTGTCGAAACGTGGCTCCATTGGCCAGACTCGCTGATATACTCACTTAGGAGCGTTAGTTCGAGACCACTAGTTCAAATAAGCTTGATAAAGCAACAGTGCGTTGAAGCCAGCTCATATTTTTGCTAAATAAAAGCCTGGAACATAAGCAGATGGGAACTTGTGCCAGTATTTGTGCCAGAATTCATTGCTAATCAACGTATCTGTGTTTGTTTCCATGAATTGTGGTAAGCTTGAAACATTCAGTATCTTTTAATGAAAATTGAATGTGAATTGTTAATTTATGCCTGTATATATGTGTAGTTCAGTAGCAAACATGATGTAAAGCCTATAATGCTCCAGCCTGAACAGAAGGTGTCGGAGGAAAGTAAAACGGCATGGAATGGCCAAACAGTACACTGACACCTAGATGATTGACTAGAAAGAAATAATGCTGGAAGTGCAGAGGCGTAGTAACCATTAAGGAGGTTAATACTGGTATAAAGTATTTCAGATGAAGCTGACAGTTGGCCTAACGCTCTGAACTCAATGTTTGTGATGTATTGTGCTCAGTGTAAAAAGAGAGTATAAATTAGTTATGACGTAGAAGGTACATCCTTCTTGTTTTCAGGGACCGTGGTCTTGACGTTATTGAGCAGCACCTGGTCAGAGCCTTGCTGAATCCAGAGTCGGACAGCATACTCCTTGGTCCATTTAGCTATCAGTGAGGTGTCTCCAGAGCACAGGGGAGAAATCGAGCAGAGGAGTCTATTCCTGCCGCCATCACGCAAGATAAGCTGATGTGGCCAGCTGAGCTCAAAATTATGTACCCCCATCTTAAAATAACATTGTAACATAAACTTAAGAGGGGAAGTAAATTGTTTTAATATCAGGAACTGAGAACATCTCCAATACTAGTTCCAATAAAGACAAACTATTGAAGTCATGATGACAAATACCAACAGAGCTTGAACAAAACAAAACCAGTATTACCTCATATTACTACTACACAACTGACACACATAGGATACTTTTAATAATATATGTCACTACAATATTCATATTGATAAATTCTGTACATATAACTTGTAAGTAAAATTGATTGTGATTCCTGGTTCCCTTTGTATTTGAATCAGGACACATATTCATTCATAACAGCAATGAATACATATTGTTATTTGAAAAGTTATCAGTGACTCCTTTAAGATATCCTTTAGAGTGTTATATGTATGTGAGTGTCACAGTGTTGTCAAGTGTGGTGGAATAAATTAAATTGTTTATCTGTCTGTTGTTGTTATGACTTACACTTCATCATACACATACCCTAGACATACAACGTAGTCATCACACTATTCCAGAATAATTCTGACTGAGGTATACATATGTGGCAGCAAGTAAGGTTATATATAATACACTACTCTTATTAGATATATATACCTTCACAGCTGATCTCAGTCAGTACACTAAGTCCCCTATACATATTTATAACATCCCACTTCACCACATATATTGGGGGTCTCGCTCTTGGGATTTTGAATCTTTCCCTATTAAAAAATATTGGGGGTAATTCACTTCAGGGAATATAAGAATTAAAAGGCATCCTTGGGTGGAATTAAATAAGGTTGAGCTCACGGTGCCTGTGTTGTCCATTAGATATATAGTTAGAGATTGAATTGTTGGTTAGACATTGTATAAATTTACCTGATAGACAATGGCGGACCTGGCCAAGTTTCGATCTGCTGCTGTTCAGACTGCAAAAGAGTTAGGATTAGATGGGCAAGTTATGGTTGCCTATGTCACTACGGAATGTGACAAATTTATTGAACGCGAAGAAAGAAGGTTTGAAGCCGAAAGAAAGTTAGAGGCTGAAAAAGAAATTAAGAGGTTGCAGATTGAGGCTGAGGCTAAGAAATTGGAAGCAGAAAGAGAAGAAAGAAGATTGGCTGCAGAAAGGGAAGCAGAAGAAAGAAGATTGGCTGCAGAAAGGGAAGAGAAGAAATTAGCTGCAGAAAGGGAAGCAGAAGAAAGAAGATTGACTGCAGAAAGGGAAGAGAAGAAATTAGCTGCAGAAAGGGAAGCAGAAGATAAAAGATTACAAAGGGAACATGAGTTACGACTAAGGGAGTTTGAGTTTCAAGGCCATGCTCCTGAAAATGGTGCCAGTCCCTTTGCCTCTGATGCCACTGCTAGCCAAGGAGCCTCAACCTCAGCTATGAATTTTCATTTAGATCATTTTGTTGAGAAAGACGATGATATAGAGAGCTACCTAAATAGGTATGAACTATTAGCTACCACGTATGGGTTAGAGAGAGAAAGGTGGAGCTTAAAGTTATCTCAAGGACTTCGTGGGGCAGCTTATGAAGTTTTTGCAAAAATGAGCAGAGGTGATCAGGAAAATTATGACATGCTAAAGCAGGCTCTTTTGTTAAGATATGAAAAGAATGCAGAATTTTATAGGAAAAAATTTAGGAATGCTAAACTACTGTCAGGTGAAACCTATCACCAGTTCTCTGCACGAATAGACATACTTGGAGAAATGGACTTCTCTGGGGAAAACCCAAGATCTTAAGGAAATGGTCCTTATAGAGCAACTAAGAGAGTCCATGGCTCCAGACCTGAGAAAGTTTCTCATGGAACAAGGTGCAGAGAGGCTGGGTGAGTTGCTAAATGTTGCTGAAAGGTATCAAGCAGCTCAAGCAGAGGTAACAGGTAATAAAAAGAAACAAGTGGATAACTTTAGGGCACCACAGAACTTTAATAAATTTGATCCTAGGGATCAAAACAAAGGTAATCACCAGTTTGATAGGCCACGGTATGAAAATAAAAATAAATTCCCACAATTCGATGAAAGGAAATATGATGAAAGAAAATCTTTCAACCAAGGAAAAAGGTGGTGTAAGAATTGTCAGATGGACAATCATGACACTGACCGTTGCAGAAGGAAACCTGTGTATATGGCAACCCTTCAGGTCAGGTCGACCTCAAGACAGGAGGAGGATATTATGTTAGATACCACTCCAGAAGAGATGAGGAAGGCACAGGCTGGGGATAAAACACTCAAGCCTTGTTTCAGAAAATTGTCAACTTGTCATACAACTCCAGGCAAGGGAGATTTTTACATGAAAAACAAGTTGATGTATAGGAAGACTGGAGCTAGATCCAAAGGTCAGGGACAGCTGGTACTTCCTAAAAGATATAGGGCAGACTTAATAAGGAGCCTACATGTGAAACCAGATGGGGACCATGAGAAGATAGGTACCATCATTCAAAAGGTGGCTCACAATTATTATTGGCCCAAAGCAAGATGGGACATTGAGAATTTTGTAGAAAGGTGTAGCATAGCACATGAGGGAACACCCACAAGTGGGAACATTGATCAGGACCTGGACACGCCACGGGGCAAAATTAGGCCTGATAATAAAAAGAAAAATAGATTTGATAAAGTGGACCAAATGGAATGGGAAGCCCCTTTTCACGGACAAGCTTCACTTAACTGTTTTACAATGGCCACTATGCGGAGAGTGCAAAAAGATGTCTTACCCCAGGATAAGCCGAAAATCCCTCAATCGGACTTAAACAAACTGGAGGAAGAGGATGTAGGGAGGAAATCTCTCATCAAGAATTTTAAGTGGGGAGAAAGCCCCAAAAGAAAAATTGGTAGCGGTCGTTTTGTGAATGATAATTCTGGGAGGAAAAATCATCACTATAGAGCTTCGAGTGAAAGAGACCATACCGGTGCATGGACAAAGAGGTCCACACAATTAAAGGTCCATATGTAGCTTTGTTAAGAACGTGGACTGATGAAAAGGCAGAGGAAAACATTACATCTTCATACCAATATGTGAATGAGCTGACCACTCGTTTAAAAACTGGCTGGAAACTTGCCAATGAAAATTTGAAACAAGCCAGTAAGAAACATGCTGCCTATTATAACAGGAAGGCGAAAGACAGAAATTTGGCTGTGGGAGAGAAAGTACTGCTTCTTTTGCCCGGGAGTCAGAATAAGTTACAAATTGGATGGCAGGGTCCATATACAGTTTTAGAGAAGGTATCTAGAACAAATTATAAGATAGATAAGAAGGGGAAAGAAAAAATCTATCATGTGAATCTCCTGAAGAAATATTTGGAAAGAGAACATCAGGAAGAGACACACTTGTTGACCTTGTCCATCGCCATGGAGATGAAAAAGGAACCACTTTCATCATTTGAATATCCATTACACCCCTGTGAGACAGCAGCACAGGTGAAAATCAGTACACATTTAACGAAAACTCAGAAAGAGAGAGTGCAACAGGTTCTAAATAATCATGCAGAGGTGTTAACAGACCGACCAGGGCATACAAACCTATTGGAATATGATATGAAACTGATAGACCCCACACCTGTATGTATGAAACCATATTCGATTCCGTTTGCTAAGGAGAAAGCTTTGAAGGAAGAGATAGACTATCTGTTGAAGGAAGGAATTATTTCGCACAGTGAATCCTCATATAGTTCCGGTGTGGTACTCTTAAGGAAGCCCTCTGGAGAACATAGACTCTGTATAGATTACAGGAGACTGAATGCTATTACAGAAGGACAGGTGGATCCATTGCCGGATACAAATCAGCTGTTTGCCAGTTAAATAAGGCTAAATATTTCTCAAGGGTGGATCTGAGTAAAGGATAATATCAGCTTCCAGTAAAACCTGAGATCAGACAAAATTGTTGGATGTAAACATTTCGGAGGAACGTAATGAATCCCTGAGTTGCCTCTTTGATTGAGGATATTCCGAATGTTTCATACAGGATAATAAGAAGATTATGGGATCCACTACGAAAACTCTGCTATCACCAGGAATATGTTATCTCCTCGTAACGTACATTTTGAGGGAAATATAATGTTCTCTGGACATGTCATTGCGCAGACTCAGAGAAGAGAAATGGTGAATACGGGTTGCGAAGCAGCATTAAGACAAGCACTCATACTTGCGGCTGTTCAGTAACATAACCGAAATATATTATTGGTTGTAGAAGTCTGAGGCAGATTTCATGAGTAGTGCCTACTCGGAATGGACCCAACTACATAAAACCATGATAGCACCACAGCAGAGTAAAGTCAAGTTGACTTACATTTATCTATGTGTATATGGAATAAAGGACTGACATGGGATGTCTGTTTTAAGAGGGGAGGTGTCGTGAAATATTCTAATCCACATATATAAATTATCAGGTAAATATAAAGCCTAACAAATAAATTCTAATAAAGGAAGAAGAATGGTAAAGAACAGTGCTGTCACAATGACTGTACTCGTAATCCCCCTTGTTTTCTACTTCGTCGGCAAATTGTAACGCCTTCACGTTGATAGTAAAAGCCTACTGTATTATGACCCGCTTTCTTCAATGAAACGTGTGCTGTATTTCTTGGAAAAACAGTGAGATACGCAAGCTGAACAATGACCTAATTTTAATATTTCATTCATTCCATTTTATACACGGCGTAACTAAAGACAGATGGACTAAAGGATAGAGAGAAGGGAGAGGCATAAAGCCGAACACGTGCAACACAAAACACGCGTCGCGCGATACACAATTACTACTATCACGCGTGTAAGGCCACATGCACTAACTTTTTCGGACGGACAGTGATAAAAACACTAACCTTCCCAGAGTTAGGTTTTTAAATCACGAAAAACGCTTATTAGAAAAGATAACATTAGATGGGTTTACGTTTGAAAACATTACAGTACCCAGACAGCACATCGTCGAAACAGAAGGTAGAAGAAATTGCATATTTTGAACGCAGCCACTTAGCTCTTTTAAATTTGTATATTTGGGTTCCTTAGGGCTTGCTGACAAAGAATATGTAAAACGTTACGCAAATAGTCTAGGAATTAACAAGTTATAGCCAAAATAAAATGATGGTGCTGTCAGACAACACCCAAAATCAGAATCGCTCAGTGGTAGATTTTTTTACACCACCATTGTACGGGAAATGGGCCACAAGTTACATTTGAACTGATTGGCTGGAATGATATGTAAGGCTAAACACGATTAGTCGGACTATAAATGCTATCCTTGGTTGTTAGGGGAGACGTAGGAAGTTAAAATTTTTTCAAACACTTGTCGAAACGTGGCTCCATTGGCCAGACTCGTTGATATACTCACTTAGGAGCGTTAGTTCGAGACCACTAGTTCAAATAAGCTTGATAAAGCAACAGTGCGTTGAAGCCAGCTCATATTTTTGCTAAATAAAAGCCTGGAACATAAGCAGATGGGAACTTGTGCCAGTATTTGTGCCAGAATTCATTGCTAATCAACGTATCTGTGTTTGTTTCCATGAATTGTGGTAAGCTTGAAACATTCAGTATCTTTTAATGAAAATTGAATGTGAATTGTTAATTTATGCCTGTATATATGTGTAGTTCAGTAGCAAACATGATGTAAAGCCTATAATGCTCCAGCCTGAACAGAAGGTGTCGGAGGAAAGTAAAACGGCATGGAATGGCCAAACAGTACACTGACACCTAGATGATTGACTAGAAAGAAATAATGCTGGAAGTGCAGAGGCGTAGTAACCATTAAGGAGGTTAATACTGGTATAAAGTATTTCAGATGAAGCTGACAGTTGGCCTAACGCTCTGAACTCAATGTTTGTGATGTATTGTGCTCAGTGTAAAAAAGAGAGTATAAATTAGTTATGACGTAGAAGGTACATCCTTCTTGTTTTCAGGGACCGTGGTCTTGACGTTATTGAGCAGCACCTGGTCAGAGCCTTGCTGAATCCAGAGTCGGACAGCATACTCCTTGGTCCATTTAGCTATCAGTGAGGTGTCTCCAGAGCACAGGGGAGAAATCGAGCAGAGGAGTCTATTCCTGCCGCCATCACGCAAGATAAGCTGATGTGGCCAGCTGAGCTCAAAATTATGTACCCCCATCTTAAAATAACATTGTAACATAAACTTAAGAGGGGAAGTAAATTGTTTTAATATCAGGAACTGAGAACATCTCCAATACTAGTTCCAATAAAGACAAACTATTGAAGTCATGATGACAAATACCAACAGAGCTTGAACAAAACAAAACCAGTATTACCTCATATTACTACTACACAACTGACACACATAGGATACTTTTAATAATATATGTCACTACAATATTCATATTGATAAATTCTGTACATATAACTTGTAAGTAAAATTGATTGTGATTCCTGGTTCCCTTTGTATTTGAATCAGGACACATATTCATTCATAACAGCAATGAATACATATTGTTATTTGAAAAGTTATCAGTGACTCCTTTAAGATATCCTTTAGAGTGTTATATGTATGTGAGTGTCACAGTGTTGTCAAGTGTGGTGGAATAAATTAAATTGTTTATCTGTCTGTTGTTGTTATGACTTACACTTCATCATACACATACCCTAGACATACAACGTAGTCATCACACTATTCCAGAATAATTCTGACTGAGGTATACATATGTGGCAGCAAGTAAGGTTATATATAATACACTACTCTTATTAGATATACATACCTTCACAGCTGATCTCAGTCAGTACACTAAGTCCCCTATACATATTTATAACATCCCACTTCACCACAGATGCAAAGAATGAACCAGAGTTGGGGCACTGTACGAAGGATGGCTGCCGACCAAGCAAGGTGGAATCAATTTGTTGCTGCCCTACAGGACGCCACCAGGCATGATGGCCGCTGACTGCTTTGACAGTTGGCGGTTATGGATCAAAGAAGAAGAAGATGTTCTTTAGGGTTTATAGAACAATTTCTGGTTTTCTTGCACATCTTTTTCTAGCTTTTCTCCAAATTCTTCCCAAGACTTCTGTTTTGCTGCTAGCACCTTGTTCTTTGCTTCTGTTCTGAGTATCACATATTCTCTATATTTCTCTATTTGTCCTGCTGTGTTTTTAGCTCCTAAGTATTGTTTCCATGCCATTTTCTTCTCTTATTTTCTCTTTGACTTCCTCTGTCCACTAAGGTGTCCTCTTTCTTTTGTTCCCAAGTCAGAATTCCTCACATGCGTCTGCAGCAGCTGTCTTTATGGTGTCCTTGAATTTAAGCCAGAGGGTTTCCAAGTCATCAGGTTGTTGTTCTGTGTTTCTGTGATATCTGGTCTTAATTTCTGGCTCTCAGAGCTTGTAGGTCTTAATGCTCATTTCTCCCGTTTGTTTACTTGGTTTCTTGTGTGATGTTGTGCAGTTCCTAGGTTGAGCAACTTTTTCAGTTGTTCTTTTGATTGTAAGCAGGTAGTGATCACTTCCAATCTCTGGCCCGTTCCAGACTCTAGCATCCCGGACATATTTGAATGTGCTCCTCCTAACAATGGCATAGTCGATCACTGACTTCTCATTCTTTGTTGGTTCACATCTAGTGTATGCATGTATGCGCTTATGGGGGAACTTTGTGTTTGTAATGATCACATTCTGCTCACTGCAGAATCTAAGGAGTTGCTTTCCATTGTCATTGAGAGTATCTTCTCCATATCTTCCAAAAACTCCACCCCATCTAGCATGGTCATTTCCAACTCTGGCATTGAAATCTCCAAGCATGATAATTTCATCTAGGCAGTCATCCACTGTCCTTTGAAGCAGCTCAAAGAATTCCTCCTTGACCTCTACTCTCTCATCCTCATTTGGCCCATACACTATGACCAGGTTGACTATGGTTTCTCCTTCTTTTAGTTTTACAACCATAATGCGCTCCGAGACAAAGTTCCATCCCATGATACTATCTTTTTGGTTTTTGGCCACAATGCAACCCACGCCCCCTTTAGCTCTTTCAGATGTGGGTACACCACTGTAGAGCAGCATGTTGCCATCAAGATCCATGACTCCTTGTCCCTTTTTCTTTGTTTCCGTAATGGCCAGGATTTCTAATTTTGCTTTCCTCATCTCTTCCACCAGCTTTTCTTCTTTCCCATTTATACTTCTTGTGTTCCAAGTTCCATAAGTCGTAGTCCGTTCCAGTTCGTCGCCTTTAGAATCAGTCCAGTTTTCTCTCTTGTAGTTCGCGTAATCATGTTTTAAAGCAAACAGGTGATTGGCTTGTTATGCCTTTGCATGGTGGAGGGGCTGCCTCCTTACGGCCTCCATGCAGGCCGCCCTCCTCCTTTTTCAGCCGGGCTTGGGACCGGCCTAGGCGGAGTTCCGTCTAGGTGTCATTTTCCTTTATCAGTTGAAGAACGCCACCTACATTAAGGCCAAAATAGCCCTGAAACCAACGGAAGTAGCCCAGAAATCGACCAAAGTAGTCAAAAAAATCGCCCAAAATAGCCCAAGTTGCCGATATCTAGGTTTTTTGTTTTTTTTTAAATTCAGAGTGGCAATGCTGGTATCCATCATTACTTATTCTACTTTTACCTTTGACACAACTAACCTCAATCTACATCAATTGACTGAAATTTTAGTTTTATGCTTGTTGTTCATTAAGTAAGTAATACTATAATCTGAATGATAGTAAATAAGTCAATAAAGGTAATTAACAGTTACATGTTGGACATAAAGGATGACACTAGACAACAGATTTATTTATTTAATCTGAATGATAATACTTTTTCTTGAATTACTACTGGCACATGAAAAGTGGACCAAATCTTTGAACAATCAAGAAATGAAGAGTTACTGAACTACTGCTTATTGATCAATACTTTTTTGCTGTTTCAGAACATATTGCTAATATTGAGAGGCTTCTTTCTTTAACTCTTTGACTCCAAACCAACGCTCTGAGCGTTGCAAAATTCAATGCTCCATGCCAGAGCAACGTTCAGAGCGTGGTTTTTAGTTTATCACGAATAAACCCTAAAAATCGTCCGTTTAATGCAGTTCATATTTTAAAACTCGTAGAATGACTTCCACTACTATTTAAACAACTAATGTGACTGTAGATAAGCAGCACATGTGCATGTTTTGATGTTATTATCACAATTTTTGTGACGAATCGCGTGTTTGCGTTTTTCGTTGTTATTGCTAGAGAAATATGTCACGCTTTATATTTACATTTTCTAAGTCTCCTAAGCAAATAATTGTGTCATACTACTTTGAAACATTGCTGACATTGATGATGATTGTTTGGTAGTCACAGTTTGTTGTCAAAATACGGAATCTGTGCAGAAAAGCTAGACACACTAGATTTAGTTGATAAGTGGGCGTAGTCATATTCTGGCCGATCAAAAAGCAACAAAACTAGACCTACCGTAACATCTAATCACTAGTTCTTGGTAGAAGATAAAGCTAGGGTTACTATTAAAACATTAAACAAGAGTAAAAAAGTGTTTGTATGACGTTATTCTTCTTTATTTGTTTGAAAATTATGTAATGCACGATTGTATAATTTATTTTTTTCTTACAAGGGACCACAGAAAAACTGGTGTGAATAACACTAAATATACTAATTGTGCCATAAGCATGTTTTTTTTTACTTTGTTATGGATTAACTTGACGTTTGAAGACTAAAAAGAAAGTTTTATTGTCTACAACAGTAATTTGTCTTTGGTAAGATCATATTCTACAGTTAACTTTTTAGTGTTTTTAAATTTTACATGAAAAATGTTTTAAGTATAACGAACACACTTGTGTTACTACTACCAAAGACGTTATATATTACAATTCTCTATCCATTTCCCTACAGTTTGGTATATAATAAGTACTTGTTCACAGAAAAAGATTAACATAAAATTTGCACTAAAAGTCAGTACACTTCACCGTTTAGAATTTACAAAATAATTACGGCACAAGGTTGAAAATAATTATGGAGTCTAAGAGTTAATGGAAAGTCAGTGGATGAAGGACAGATAGACTATCGATTCACTGTTGAATGAATTAAAGGAATATTACAAGCTCAACACAATTATAAGAATGTTTCTTGTACAGAGTCCCATGATTATTTAGTTGGTAATTCAGACTTACTGAGAAAAATAATGCCAAGTGAAAAGTACAATGTTAAAGACTGAATATTTAGTGACGTTGACAAAATAATGCTTGATGGAAAAATTATTAACACATTAACTACCGCAAGCCGCTGTCAGCGGCTCACAAAATAATCACATTTGGACCGCAAGCCGCTCAAAGCGCCAATCTAATTTTAGTAATAAAACGAATGAAAAATGTACTGAAACACTCTCTGATCTGGTTCGAGATTTTAAGTTGCCACCGGAAAACAAATTCCCAAAGCATGGTTGTTGTAGAACACTGGAAAATTGATATTATGTTTATATTTTTCAGCGTTTTGGGTTAGTTACCAAATCGTGTAAAACTGTTTACCGTGGCAACTAGTGATAGGACTACACAAAATGCGTGTACATCTCGTCTAACGGCTGAATAGGATAGAAACGTGTTTCAACAATTGACTGATAGATCTAGCAACGAGGACAAGAGTGAAAACGGTGTGCACATTGATTGAAATTGTGATTTTGATAGAGATGGGGCCCAAGCAGTTATAATTGTGAAAATATTGCAAATCCTCGGCCATCGGAGGGCCGTTAAATAGCAACAACCTCTATTAGAGTTACAACCGGTGTTTATTGTAATAGTACTGTTACGCACAGATATTTTTTCTAAAGACATTGTATAATCATTTTTCTAAAGACATTGTATAATCATTTTTTCTAAAGACATTGTATAATTAGCTTGTCTGAAATGTACACTTTAATTTTTTTCAGTCAAAGCTAGATAACTCTACCATTACTAGATTACTATTTTCAATGATGGTTACCTTCTCTTGTGACGGAACACGTCGGTCCATATTTTTTTTGAACGATGTGTGACCATTCTCCTTATATGGTGGTATCGGTCAACTGTTTCTTAAGAATGATTGAAACCAGTGTTGAGGATTCTTTTGCTGTCCATATAAGGCGCGATTTCTTACAAAAATCATTCTGGAAGGTCTTCAACCATCGTCTTGTTTGATTCTTGCTCAGGTGTGTGCGTTCTGCGCATGTCCCTACTTTAAGAGAGTTAGATTCGTTTTCCGCCCAGGGATTCGATGAGATGTTCTGAGCCGAGCAGGACGCTATGCAGCGTCTCTGTGATTTGTTAATAGGGAATTAGGAATCCTTTTGTGAGTTAGTGTAGCTAACCAGGTCCTTCCCTTGATTATTCGAAACGCCTGGAGGCGTGTGTTTTGTGGTGTTGATTTCGAAACAAGGTAATACCTCATTTACGTATCAAAATCTGTAATCTAACTTTATGTTTGACAATGGTCGATCTCTGCTCGCTCACGTATTACAGTGATAGAGGTTCTTCTATTAAAAGTCACACCCCAGGTATCTTCATACCTGCGATTTATATGTATACGGGATATACTAAGCCCGAGGAACAGTTCTATGTCCTATGAACATCGCTATGTCAGCGATTGCACCTTTTGTCGAGGGTTAGACTTAGGAATGTTATAAAGGTCAGCTTGACCTGTACTCCATGTATGCCATTCTCCTGTGAACAGTAATGGACCTATTTTGTACATCCGATCTTCCAGTATCAGAGAGGAGTATTGATATTTATGAATATTTATGAGATGAAGCTGAGGCTATCGTCAGCTAGGATTATCTGTATCAACTTGGAGAATGTATGCAGATCCATGAATTCAACTTTAGTATGCTGAATATATTGAACTATTGATGTATATGACTTTGTAACGTACCTGTCATTTGTGGCGTCCAAATAAATGATGAAACGTCAAAGCAGTTCACCTTTTGTTATGACTTCACATGTCATACGTCATATGCTGTAACTCTGAACTACCTCATTAATATATACACAGCAACAACAACAAAAACCAGATAAGACACCCTACATCTTCAACGATAATATACCTGGTGTCGATAGGGGTGGTATTTTGACAGAGCTAGATCTTCAACGTACTTGGACTTATCTTGCAACGTCCATAGTGGCCAGTGAGTGTGTTATGCTGCCATATCATCGTGGTGGCCAGTAGTCAGCCTGAATTCCACCCTTATCATTTGGTGGCCAGTGTGGGGACCAGAATAAAACTCTATTTTCATCTCCACCTATCCTTAGGTTACCTACTATTGAGAAGACTTTTGTTCTTCGAAGTGACGCCTCGTCTAATGGAATTGGGGCAGCACTTATGCAGGAGTATTCTGATACTCTGCATCTGGTGATGTATATCTCTAGGAAATTAAATGCTGCAGAAAGGAATTACTCGGTTTTAGACCGTGAATTATTGGCTATGGTATGGTCAATTCTGAAGCTGCAAAGATTCCTTCTAGGCGCACATTTCATTGTGGAAACCGACGAGAAAGCTCTGACTGCTATTCAGAGCAAAAACTTGAAGAGCTCAAGGTCCACTCGATATGCCATAGCTCTTCAACCATTTCATTTCACGGTGCGAGCTATCCGTGGTTCGGATAATGTGATGGTAGACATTCTGTCCAGGTGCCCACACGATTCCACTTAATTCTTCTGTCATATATATTTCCTGATATACAGTCCACTACTATAATGACATATCAGCACATATTTTCTCACTTTTTGGGAATTTATAACATTGTACCATATAATTGACTTTTTTCTGTTACCGATTTAATCATAATGGAAGAAGGCTTAGTTAGCAATATACGGGCCAAAAGATCACATGGCCACATTTATATATTGTTTTTTGATGACTGTATTAAGAGATTTAACTTTTGTCTTAAAAATTTGTGTTATTGATATTTTCGCAGCACATCATTGACGTCTGCGAGATAATGTACATTGTGGAACCATGAAGTATATCAAGTCCTATCCTAAGATGGAGCGGATTATGTCCACATCTTCTAGTAACGATTATATCCATGTCTACGAGGAACAGATGATATAATATAATGATTAATAATGCAATGTATAATGTACT
This sequence comes from Oreohelix idahoensis, assembly GCA_024509875.1. Classification (NCBI taxonomy): domain Eukaryota; kingdom Metazoa; phylum Mollusca; class Gastropoda; order Stylommatophora; family Oreohelicidae; genus Oreohelix; species Oreohelix idahoensis. The sequence continues at coordinate 119,561 of JAMPIV010019677.1, forward strand.
GTTTATTTGAATATGTGTAATTTTATAATGCGGTATATTATTATATGACACCGCTGTTTGCACAACACTTCATTGTGTAATACTATGATGATATATACTATGATGTAATACTATGATTTGGCTTGCATTAGGATGTTGCCATCACTGTGGCGTATGTTGGTGGCACCTCCCTGGAATATACGCGTACACTTAGGGAAATATTTTCTCTAAGGAACTGGGATATAATCTCAGTTTTGCTCCATGCGTCGAGCTAGCCTCATATTAGGCAATATATCCGCGCATCATACGTGCGTTAGGAGCCTGTTTTTCTGGCTCCAAGATTCAAAAAAAAAAATGTTTCTTTTTTTTTTCCCGGGAGGGTGCGGTAATGTTACGCACAGATATTTTTTCTAAAGACATTGTATAATCATTTTTCTAAAGACATTGTATAATCATTTTTTCTAAAGACATTGTATAATTAGCTTGTCTGAAATGTACACTTTAATTTTTTTCAGTCAAAGCTAGATAACTCTACCATTACTAGATTACTATTTTCAATGATGGTTACCTTCTCTTGTGACGGAACCCGTCGGTCCATATCTAACTTTATGTTTGACAATGGTCGATCTCTGCTCGCTCACGTATTACAGTGATAGAGGTTCTTCTATTAAAAGTCACACCCCAGGTATCTTCATACCTGCGATTTATATGTATACGGGATATACTAAGCCCGAGGAACAGTTCTACGTCCTATGAACATCGCTATGTCAGCGATTGCACCTTTTGTCGAGGGTTAGACTTAGGAATGTTATAAAGGTCAGCTTGACCTGTACTCCATGTATGCCATTCTCCTGTGAACAGTAATGGACCTATTTTGTACATCCGATCTTCCAGTATCAGAGAGGAGTATTGATATTTATGAATATTTATGAGATGAAGCTGAGGCTATCGTCAGCTAGGATTATCTGTATCAACTTGGAGAATGTATGCAGATCCATGAATTCAACTTTAGTATGCTGAATATATTGAACTATTGATGTATATGACTTTGTAACGTACCTGTCATTTGTGGCGTCCAAATAAATGATGAAACGTCAAAGCAGTTCACCTTTTGTTATGACTTCACATGTCATACGTCATATGCTGTAACTCTGAACTACCTCATTAATATATACACAGCAACAACAACAAAAACCAGATAAGACACCCTACATCTTCAACGATAATATACCTGGTGTCGATAGGGGTGGTATTTTGACAGAGCTAGATCTTCAACGTACTTGGACTTATCTTGCAACGTCCATAGTGGCCAGTGAGTGTGTTATGCTGCCATATCATCGTGGTGGCCAGTAGTCAGCCTGAATTCCACCCTTATCAAGTACATTCATTTATCTTTAAAATGACGTGTAATTCATAAAAATATGTAAACAATTATGAAAACTACAGCTCACTTTGTGCAAACACCTACAGGATGAAATGGGAAAAAAATTTAATTCGGCCACAGTGTGTTTTTCAATTCGGTAGTTAATGTGTTAAAACATGCATTTTATGAAGATTTAAATTTTTTTTTTTTTAAATTACGCTGAAGTATTTCTATAGGCCTATAGTTTATCATGACTCTTTACATACTATTATAGACCGAAAGGGAGGCATCAAAGAAGAGTTGGCCACTCGAAAAGCAGCAGCTGGGAGACTTTTTCAGGCCATAAATCGAGGATTCCTCAGCAAGAGAGAGGTTGGTAAGAAAACGAAGATGGCTGTATACCGCTCCACCTATGTCCCAGTCTTGACATATGGATGTGAGTCATGGGCAATGACTACAACCCATAAAAGCCAGATCCAAACCTCAGAAATGAGGTATCTGAGGAAGGTGGTTGAAGTAACAAGAAGAGACATGGTCCGCAACCAGACGATACGCCAAGGCCTAAAATCCCACCCCCTGCAGACCCAAGTAGAACAGTCCCAACTAAGATGGTTTGGCCATGTCTGCAGAATGGGAGAAGATCAAGCATGGGAAACAAAGAGCCAGGGATCCAGACCCCCAGAGTCCGCTGGGAGGACAACATTAGACAATCTTTGAAGGACCGAGGACTAGAATGGAACCAGGCCAGGAAGAAGACAGCTGATAGAATGGTCTGGCGCTCTCTCTTCCAAACCTCTACACCTCACGGTAGAAGGGGAACGACTAAGTAAGTAAGATTTAGGGCCTACTGTATTTGGACTGAGTGGAGGGTGGAGAAGATACTATATTTAGATAGGCCTATAGGGAAATCATATTTTATTATCTTGAATTTACTACATTAGGCTATATGTCATAATTATAACCCATCAAAGGTTGAACGGGATACTTTGTCTTAAAAAAAAAAAAAAACCAAAAAAAAAAAAAGTACAACACAGTAACTTACTGTCCTTATATCCTAACTTTTTCGTTTCGATGAAATTCTTGGTTCGTGTATCTTATTTTTCCCGCTGCTCTTGTGTCAAACACTTAAAGCTAGTCTCTGTTTATCAAAGCAGTGTTGCCAACTCAGCTACTTTTCATTAAATATGACGTCTTTCTGACTCTTTCAGCTAGACATTTTTACCGTCAGCTACCGGAAACAGAGAGCGCCCGGTTTCCAACCGGTTAGAAAGTGGTTATAGCGCTTGCCTCTCGCGAAAGAATTATAGGGTTCTAAACCTGGTAGCGTCACTTTCCAGTTTACCGAGCTCTGAATGTATACATAGCTCTGCTCTTGAGTTATGAAGACAAATGTAACTAGGAAGGAAAACGATCACCCCACTTCATAACGCTGGCACCAAGTATAATGAAATCTCTAACACTTCACCTCGCTATACGCATTGTCTGCTATGGAGCAATCTTTACATGCGACAAATCTCATTTAATCCTTACTGGCTACTCTTTACAAAATATGGTAACTTTTTAGGGGGAAAAAATTGTTCAGTTCAAATACAAACCTGATAAAATTCGTTTGGGCACAATCATCCGGACAGCAGACGGGCACATGCTTAGATCATGACGGCGAATCGGTATAGTCCTTTCAGAGTTCTCAGATAGGATAGTTTGATCGAGAGCTAGTTGCACCAATCTCTTCTAATTCTAAGGTACATTTAATCAGATACAATTGAATCTTGCAAGTAATTAGTGTTTTTTTTTCTACAGAGCAAATACATTTCCCCTTGTGTATGACGTGATACAAAAGGCATAAAGCTGATCATAAACCATTTCTTTTAACTCCTGGTTTCCACTGATATTTGCATTTATCTTTTGGTGTGCGTTGTTTTTTAGATGACAACGCTGCAGAACCAATAGAAGATATACGTTGCGATTAATTCCTCAGTATGAACTTAGATGAGGGTACTTTCTTCAAGCAAGTTTTATTAGCAGTTATATTTATCTATTCTGTTTTTATTCTTAATTTATTGATTTATAATGTCCTAAGTTATTTTTATATTACAACACTGCTTTATAAAATACGCTGCTAAAATATAACATAGTACTCGGATATTTGATCCTAGCATCATTCATCATTGCACTTAGTTGCGTATTGTCTAATATAATAATAGTAATAGGCAATAGAGTAGAAACGCTTATCTAAAGGCGGATCACTTCCGATTATCAGTTTGCCTCATGTTGTAATGCGGTATACTGCGTTTCCTGTTGTTATTGTTATTAAATAGATTTAGATAGTCCCGTTGCAGATACCGCAGTAGGGGAATAAAGCATTAGAGACCTCATCAATAATAGGTCTTAGCGATGAACACTCATATCATTATTATTAATTGTGATATTATTATGTCGTGTAGATAGTGAGATAAAGAGAGAATATGTACCTGCATGAGTAAAACTGTGGAATGGCTTCTCTTAAATATTACATGTTTCCACTACGAGTGATTTTTACGAGTTTAAGAAGTCTAGTTATTTTAATGGTAAATCTTGCCACTTTCTAAGCATCATCTTACCGCAAACAAATTTTTCGAGTGGCAACAGTGATCCGTAGTTTCGCATCCGTGTACATAAATATCTGAGATAGTTAGCAATCATTTACTGTGATATCTCTTATCAGGATTACGTAATGCTGATAGACATGGGAAAGTATTTTTCTGTGAGAGTATGAGAGTATATATATATATATATATATATATATATATATATATATATATATATATATATATATATATATATATATATATATATATATATATATATATATATATATATATATCAATGGCGGCTCTAGAGGTGGCTTTAGGAATTCCAACCTTGAAATTACGGAGGAAGGAGTTAAGACTAATTTACATGAACAAAGTTATGTTAGATTAGTCTCACCCAGCAAATACAGCTTTTCTTTCTTTTTCTTTCTTTCTCTAACCAGCGGCACTCGAGCTTTCCAGCTCTTTTGGCCCAATGACATGTCATTGCGAGGCTGGGGGGTCAGTGGACTTTCCTTCCAACACGGTCAGGAGCTTAGGAGCTTCGCTCCTTCCCATCCACACGGGATTTATGTGCAGGAGCCGTTCAGGTTATTCAGTCAAATCTTTTATCAACTAGCAACTCATGTCATTCCAATGCATACCAGTAGACCCCAGAGGGTGGAAGTGAATGAGGAAATTGTCCACCTGGGTACTTTAATTACATCAATTAATGACAGTTGTGAATACAAGATGGTAGTTCCACTCTGGGAGATCAAGAAACTAGATACGGACTACCACCTTGCAGAAATACTTACAAATAATATAGAAAATATTAAAAACACAGCCAATAAATATATACAACAAATTACAGAAGACAGCATTACTGTATACACGGATGAATCCAAGGGAAAGCATGGAAAATAGGGAAAGATATATATGGCAAAAGAATATAGTATCATGGAATATACATCCATTTTTATTGCAGAGATGGTGGTAATACTAAAAGCACAAGAAATATTCTATAATAACCCTCCCAAGAAACTAACAATTTTAACAGACTCTCTTTGAACAATTCAAGCACTAAGAAACTTATGAGAATGCAGTAGACCTGATGTAGCAGAGGAGATATTTCTTGCTTCTACATGCTTATATTCCAGAAGATGTTTTCACTTAATAGCTTGGAAACCTTCAATTTTGGCATAGAGGGAAATGAAAGGACAGATAAAGAAGCCAAGAAAGGTAGACAAACACCCCCAAAAGTGTTTTCTACAAATCTTTATTCCTATGTTTTCCATTAGTCCCGTTGGTGGCATTTTTTCACGCCTTAGTATCAATGAGTCTATTATCATTTCTGCTCTACACTATACGGTTTGTTGTAACGGTGTTTCCCCTTTTCATCAGGTACTGCTGCTTTACAAACTGATTCATGTGGTGAAGGCACAATTACATGTCTCTGATATTTTTATCAACTGTCTGCAGCCTTGCTTAGGTGTAGACACAACTTACAACAGCTACTTCGTTCAAATACATTTTTAAAACGTTAATAACAATAATAAATTATTCTTAGATCTGTCCCGTCAATATTTGTTTGCTTGTCATCCCGATGATTACTTTATGACTTGTGTGTCATATTGACAAACGCCTTGCAGAATGCATTGTTTACCAGCCAGAAATCTGCAAAACCTGGGATTCTGCAATACATCATAAAGGGTTATGCACGAAGTAATGCAGCAAATGATTTTTTTTTAATGATTGGCTCACAACAAAAATATAATAATATCCCATAAAATATTACAGGAATTCTTTTTTATCCACAGTAGAAATTAATTCACATATTAGTGAATAGGCGTTCATGTCATCGCTATTATCATCATTCCGTTTCTGTAGCTGTTGCCCGTCGTCTATGTCTATTTTGGGTCATCTGTTTCATATATGTCCGCGAGATCCTTGCAACCTTGGCTTTCCTCTTCTGCTCTTCTTCTCCAAGCATTCCTTGGTCTCCCAGCATACATCTTTCCCTGTGGGTTTCCTTCCATCTCCATTTTCTGTCTTTGATCTGCTGTTCGTTGTCTAGTTCTATTTTACAGGTGTATATTTGATACGAAGCTAAGTGGTTAAGAAGATTCCGGGATTGAAATCTGGTAGCGTAACGGTCCAGTATACCCAGCTGAAACAGTACTTTACTCTGGAAGAGAGGATGGACAGCACAGTGAAGGCGTGGCCATTGTTCTACAGAAGGGGATGGAGGGGACATTGCTGGAATGGAGGCCCATCGACAACAGACTGATACGATTGAGATTGAGAGGAAGATTCACCAGCGCTACAATGGTACAATGCTGCGCACCAACGAATGATAGCGATGAGGGGGTCGGGGGTGGATTCTATCGGCAGCTGCAGAGGGAGATGGAGGACACACCTAGATGTGATCTTGTTATAGTGGTGGGAGACCTCGGTGCGGGAGTTGGTACACACGATACATATAATGAAAGAACAATGGGGAAATGCGGCAGCGGAACAGCAAACGAAAATGGGGATAAGCTAATAAGTTTCTGTAGCATTAACAACCTGGTCATTGGAGGAACACTTTTCCCACATAAGGAAATTCACAAGTTAACATGGGAATCACCAAATGGTCGGGACAGAAACCAGATGGACCACATCATGGTTAACGGCAGATGGAGACATGCATTGCAAGATGTGAAGGTAAGAAGAGGTGCAGATGTGGGAGGTGATCACCATTTAGTAGTAGCAAGGCTGGGGGTGAAACTTGGAGGGGCTGGACCAGCTGTGGCTGCACAGAGGGGGTTTGACATCGGCAAGTTGAGGGACCCCCTTGCCAGAAAAGCTTTTGCGGCCGACATTAAGAAACGATATCAATTTGCCAAAAGCCAGGAAAAGACATTGACTGATGATATAGACCAGAATTTCAACACCATTTCAACAATATATAAGGAAAGTAGTAAATCATGCTTAGGATTCCAGGAAAGGAAGAAGCAAGACTAGATAACACCAGAAACACTAAACACCATAAAGATGAGAAGGGAAATGGAGGGAGAGAAAACAGAGGCGAAGTCCCCCAGGTTAAAGCAACTATATAGCGAACAGTACAGCCAGCTGGACAGGGAAGTTAAACGCCAAACCCGAGCCAACGGAAGGAGTTTCCTGGGCGATCTTGCAAGACAGGCGGAGGGGGCGGCGCTGGGAAATGGACGGAGCACAGTATGCAAAATGACTAGGTTCATCAGCGGAAGACGAGGTGCAGGCAATGTTACATTGGTAAGAGATGGGCGGGGAGATCTCATCAGGACAGCGGAGGGACAGGAGGCGGAATGGGCAGGGCACTTCAGAGAAACGCTGAACAAGGAAATACCAGAGACAAAATTGAATGTTGCTGAGGCTGAAAACGATCTAGATGTAAATACAGACATTCCACGAAGGGAAGAAATCATCACAGCAATCAAGGGGTTAAAGAACGGTAAAGCTCCGGGCCATGATAACTTAAATGCAGAGCTATTTAACACAACGGGCTGATCACCCGTTTGCCAGTCACTTCGATTACGGAAACAACAGCAAATGGGTTGATTTGCCGTTGCCCTAAAGACGCCATTAGGCGTGATGGGAAATAATGGCAAAGAAAACCTATCTGCTGTTGCCCTAAGACGCCACTAGGCGTAATGGCCACTGACTGCTTTGACGGTCGGTGGCTAAGGACGGAAGAAGAAGAAGAGCTATTTAAGACAGACCCTGAGCTAGCGGCGGAGCTATTGGAGCCACTATTTGCACAAGTGTGGAAAGCGGGGACAACACCGTCAGAGTGGAAGAAAGGAGTAATTGTCAAATTGCCCAAGAAGGGAGATCTTGCAGACTGCAATAATTGGAGAGGAATTGCTCTTCTCTCGGTTCCCAGCGAAGTACTAGGCAGGATAATTATACAGAGAATTTCAAGGGCAGTGGACTACGGGCTGAGGAAGGGGCGGGCAGGATTTAGAAAGAACAGAAGATGTGTAGACCATATATTCACTCTCAGGAACATTATAGAGCAGTGCTCGGAATGGCAGGGACAGCTTTACATAAATTTTGTTGATTTTGGGAGGGCTTTTGACGGCATACGTGGGGACAGTTTATGGAAGTTGCTGAGGGCTTGTGGAGTTCCGGGCTGCATGGTGTCAATCATGGAGGGCCTCTATGCCAACTTTACGTGTAGTGTTGGGCAGAGCGGCCTAACCTTCGAGGTGAAGGCAGGAGTGCGACAGGGATGCCCCTTGTCAACCACTCTATTTTTAACAGTCATAGACTGGGTGATGCGCCAGACAACAGAGGGCAGTCCAAGAGGAATAAGATGGACTACATTTTCTACATTGGAAGATCTGGAATATGCAGATGACATTGCACTGCTGGCACATTCACATCAACACATCCAGGAAAAAACGGATAGACTTAATAAAATTAGCCAGCAGGTGGGTTTGAACATCAATTTAAAGAAGTCTGAGGTCATGACGCTCAATGTGAGCAACCCTGAGCCCATATCGTAAGGAATCGGCAACTGGTACAGACAGATACCTTCACATACCTAGGAAGCATAGTAACACCAGAATGAATAAGGCAAGAACAGCCTTCTTTAGCCTAAATAACATCTGGAGGTCCTCCCAGTACAGCACAAGCACAAAATTGAGATTATACCAGAGTTGCGTGCTTTCTGTGCTTCTCTATGGTGCGGAATGCTGGAGAGTCGCAGAGAAGGAAATGTCAAAATTGTCCTCTCTTCACACAACATGCCTAGGAAAAATTCACCGCATCTTTTGGCCGAATACCATCGCCGACCAAGGTCTGCTTGCTCGTGGCAAGCAAGAGGACATGCACACCATCATAGCTGGCAGACGCTGGAGCTGGGTTGGTCATGTCCTCAGAAGAGACCCCGATGCCATCACAAGAACAGCTATGTTTTGGACCCCTGAAGGAAAGCGAAAGAGAGGCCGACCAAAAACAAATTGGCGGAGGACTGTGGAGGCTGAGATGCAAAGAATGAACCAGAGTTGGGGCACTGTACGAAGGATGGCCACCGACCGTGCAAAGTGGAATCAATTTGTTGTTGCCCTACAAGACGCCACTAGGCGTGATGGCCACTGACTGCTTTGACGGTCGGTGGTTAAGGATCGAAGAAGAATACCCAGCTGTAAATTGGTACCTGACTCTGTTCTTGACTTTGGAAAATGGAGAAGCAGCAAGAAAGAGAACTAGTCACTCCACCTCACTTCAAAGGTGCCCAGCACATGTGTCACAGGGTTAACCCGAAGATTAACCAGGGAGAGTTATCTGTGTGGTGCCGGCTTTGTCAATGGCTCTGATTTGCCTGACAACCGGTTGAGGATAGGCAGCAGGAGTGGAGAAGGTGAATTTTAAGACTGTTATAAGTTCCCAGCAGGTAGTCCCAGTGATTCAGAATCTCGTGACACTGTCACTCCTACCACTCTATTCCCCTTCTCTATCTTATAATGTTAACGAGCCCCCACCTCTCCTATTACACTGAGTGAACAGAAGAGGAAGAAATGAAGAAATGTATGTCTCTTTCGCACACTTTCTTTCCTTTTCTGTATAGGTAATTAACATGTGTTGGTAATGCAAACACAACTACAACATTTATTGAATTACTGAAATATAACAACATTCAATTACACTAATACAAATGCAACTAGGAATGACATTAACTATCCCTGTGAAGAAAGATATTAAACCTAGTCCACTGTCTTTTGAAGCAGATCCAAGAATTCTTTGACTTCTGCTCGCTTATCCTCATTTGGCCATACACAATGACAGTGTTGACTATGGTTTCTCATTCTCTTAGCACCATTTTAGCACCATAATGCTCTCCGAGACAAAGTTCCATCCCGTGATGCTATCCTTTTGGTTTCTAGCCACAATACAACCTTACACACCCTTTAGCTCTTTCAGTTTTGGGGACTCCACTGGAGAGCAGCGTGTGGCCATCAAGATCCATAGCTCCTTGTCCCCTTTTCTTCGTTTCCGCCAGAGCCATAATTTCCAATTTTGCCTTCACCATCTCTTCTTCTTTCCCAGTTAATATTCCATGATCACAAGCCATAGTCCGTGCCAGTTCGTTGCCTTTAAGATCAGTCTGGTTTTTTTCTCTTGCATTATTTGTAATCGGGTTTTCTTTTTTAATGTGCCCTGCCAGCTTGCACTGTTGATGAGGTCTCTGCACAACATCCCGCCCTCAGTGTTGTTTATCAATTTTTGTTATTGACATCTTTTCATGCCAGGATATCATTCTGTCCAGAATCTTTTCTATTTGTTGTCTTCTAATTCAACGTTTCATGTCTTCTTTATCAGGTTAATTAAATTAAGGGGACTCCATAATGCCCAAAGCAATTCTCTGTCCAAACTGCCAAATGTTTTTTCACAGTTTACGGACTCAATGTAAAGTGGCGAGCTCAGTTTCAAGTTCTGTTCAGCTATTACATGCATTGTGGCTTTCTGCTCTGCACATAATGAGCTGATTCTTCTTCTTCTGCGTTCGTCCTGAAAGGGACGTTGGTTACGTTGTGTCGCCATTTACAGCAAAGCTGCGATATTTGCGCCTTTCGGCCCGACACATCCGATTTCAGCATGGCATTTTTGGTACCGGGTTTGCCTTCCCTCTTCAATCCCTACTCTCTCGGCCAGACTGCAGTGATGCAGCCTGTTTCCAGGTCTGGGAAGTGGAGTAGGGTCTTGGTCAGCTCTGGTTCGCTGACCCTGACGCAAGCAAACGTCGCTGACCGCATTCATTTCTCTTGCTGCGTCTTCGGTCCCATAATGAACTGATGAAAACCAGCATGTTCTCTTAGTTGTCTATATATGGTCTCTTTTTAATCTTTCAGGATAAGATAGTAACATCCTCTCTCTGTAATTTGTGTATACTCTTGAAAATATTTCCTCTTTACAACTTGTCCAGAAATCCTTCCTTCACCTGGTTTTTGACAGTTAACTTCTAACTCATTTTCTGCTGGCTAGATGTCGTGGGAATGTTATGGAGCTGGTCTGTTTTCCTTTAAATGTTCTGTCCATATCTAAACTTGCTTTTTTTATGTTGCTGAGCACATTTCTATTTTTGTCCTTAATAAAGCTACTGGCTTCTTTGTACTGTTCTTCATATTTCCTTTGTCTGCAGCTTCCCCTGCCTGCCTTGCCAGGTATAACTCCTCTTATCTCTTCTGTTGTTTCATCTTACTTCTTTCTTTGCTTATATGTATACGTCAGGAGCCCTGACTCCGGAGCATCTGACTGTTCTACTGTTTAAACCTGCTTTCTTTTGTTTTGTTTTTCTTTCCCTGATCTTATTGATGGTTTCTGTCATTATCCATTATTTTTGCTGCCACTCTCTTTTTTCCAGAACTTCTCCACGTCTCATTTCACATATTTTTTGTATCTGTGCTAAGGTCTATTATTATTTGCAACATTTCCTAGTCGTTGGAGCACTTGATACTTATTGTATATTGTAACCGTAAATTTTTCTTTTTGGTTCTTTATTTCTGAGATGTTCCACATTAACCTGTTGTCTGTAGCTATATATTGTTGTATATTACCTGAGTGTCAGCTTTATTTTGCCTTTACAGAATATTGTGACTGATGCCACCTCTGCACTTCTACATACATGTACTTTCACAGCTTATAATAATGACAATGTGAACTTGTTGTTTATGCATGCATGATCAATTTGTGGTCCTGTGATGCCCATGTTGCTTTATGTATTCTTTTATGTGAAAACATGCTTCCTCCTGTAACAAGTTGATGTGAAGTTCAGAAGTTCATGAATATTTTTTCATCATTTATAGTACCATGATCTCTTCCCTGTGGTGTGTGCTTCCTTCCCGATGACACCATTTCTCCAGTGCTTAGTCTCTTATTTTCTATTCCCTTTCACCTTGTTTCACACAGTTCCAGGATGTCAGTTTTATAATTTTTACTTCTGTTGCCACCTATGCAGTTTTTCCTTCTTTGTTTAGTGTTGGAATATTTAGATGTCCGATCGGAAGATATTCCTAGAATAAATATGTGATGGCTCCTTTTGGCTTTTTCTGGGCTGTGTCATAATTCTCCTTAACTGAGGACCTTCTTCTACCTTGGATGGTTGAGTTGAACTAATATAAATTACTAGCTTTGGATGACTTGTTCATGTTACTGCTGAAATTATTTTTTATTAGCGTAAAGTTTTACAAAGACTGGGTAGCTGGACCCATCCCAATCATTCTTAGTCACTTTCTATGACATGCCAAGTAGGGCAAAGCACTATTATTCTTTGCTTCTCTATCAGGCTTCAGTGACACATGAGTGAACTTGTCATTATGCAACAATTCTAAAACAATGGCTAATAAGAAAACACTGATTCATCCATACATTTTAAAGTAACAACCCCATAACAAAAAGAAAATTAAAAGCAAGGCTTAATTACAAACACAAGCAATGGGTTTATTTTAAATTTCAAGGTATTTAAAAAACAAAAAATTTAAACTCCATCACAAGATTAACAGTAAATTATAATTAAATCATTTTAATATGAGTATGAAATAGTATACATTTTTTTTTAAAGAAAAAAAGCATACACATATGTATATACATGGAACTTTATTAAATGCATGTTTATAATCATGCATGAAACATTATGAATAAGATAGGAAACTCTAAACAGAACGACACATACACAGCCCCAAGCTCAGCTCTCTATATCCATTACATCTTTAAGCACATGCAATACGCAGCTATGGTTAACTTAGTTGGAAGGACTCAGCATGTTCACCTTCTGCTCACTACACCCCAAGATGAATACCTAATAAGTTTACTAGGTTATCATCTTGGGGTGTAGTGGGCAACACATTGCTACAGAAACCACTGCTGTCACAGCACATGAATACTTTAGTGCAGGCTTCCTGCAAGAGAACCAGCTGCAGTGCTGGCTCCATTAATAAAAGAAAGGTAAAGGTAGTCCCTAGAGCAGAAACTGGCATAGGAGAGTGAAGTGTTAGAGACTTCATACTAGGTCCAGCTATTTTATAAGGTGGGGTGACCAGTTCCACTCCTCGTTGCCTTTCCTGCTGCTAACTCAAGAGCAGAGTCAGGTACCCATTTACAGCTGGGTAGACTTGAGTGTGATGCTACCAGATTTTGATTCTGAAACCTGGTAACTTTGTCACGAGAGGAAAGCAATTTAACCGCTTAACCAGTCGGATGTTCATGATGGTTCCATAGATAACAAACCAATAAAAAAGGCGAATGATAATTCTGAGTTACTACATGCCCAAGTTAAAGAATATGGTTGCTTTATCCCAAACATGTACATTTATATTCTCTTTTGTTCTGTTCAGCATCATATTTGCTCTCTTCAGTATGTTAAATGTTCAATCCACAATCAAGACTTCTGTTACTGATTTCTTCCACCAGTTCTTGCATTTATTGTGCACATTCAATTGTCAGTACTGAAAAGCCTGCATCTGTTGATATTCTACTTTTGGTGTTTCATCTTGACACTCCTTGATCTGCCTGACAACATTCTTTGTGTGAATGTTTAAAGCCACACAGACCCATTATCATCAATACCCTTAAGCTCCCCAAGGAGCATAGGCCTCCAACAAACACATACCAAGTCTTCTACTGTTGTATATATATGTATATTATATATATGCCTTAAATATATTTAAATATATATATATATCATGGGCTACCTCAGCCATAGACATACATGGCTCACTTAGTTTAATCATATGTAACTTTTCTTTTAAAGTAAGAGGCTTACAGTTTCTTTTTTTATCTTCTTCTTCTTCTTCCGTCCTTAGCCACCGACCGTCAAAGCAGTCAGTGGCCATTACGCCTAGTGGCGTCTTAGGGCAACAGCAGATAGGTTTTCTTTGCCATTGTTTCCCATCACGCCTAATGGCGCCTTTAGGGCAACGGCAAATCAATCCATTTGCTGTTGTTTCCGTAATCGAAGTGACTGGCAAACGGGTGATCAGCCCATTGTGGCTTTTTTTATCACTACACTTAATTTCCATTATATTTCCATTAGTCTAGCCTTTACATTATTATATATGCTCCCCCAGGAGTATAAGCCTTCAACAATCTTATGTCAAATCTTCCTGGCCCAAGGATTGTACATGTCTTCTTCATCCTTTTTATGTCTGTCTCCAGTTCTCTTCTCCGTGTGTTCTTTGGTTTTCCTCTACCTTTCTTTCCCTGGGGATTCCAGAACAAGGTCTGCCAGGTAATGCTATCAACACTTTTCTCAATATGTGCCCTACCCATCTTCAGCGTCTTCTTCTCATCTCTTGTTCCACCGGAGCTTGTCTCGTTCTTGTCATCAATTCCACATTAGTGATTTCATTTATTTTATTTCATCTCTTCTTCTTTGATCCTCAGCTGCCGACCGTCAAAGCAGTCAGTGGCCATCACGCCTAGTAGCGTCTTGTAGGGAAACAACAAATTGATTCCACTTTGCTCGGTCAGCGGCCATCCTTCGTACAGTGCCCCAACTCTGGTTCATTCTTTGCATCTCAGCCTCCACAGTCCTCCCCCAGGTTGTTTTTGGTCGGCCTCTCTTTCGTTTTCCTTAAGTGGTCCAAAGCATAGCTGTTCTTGTGATGGCATCAGGGTCTCTTCTGAGGACATGACCAACCCAGTTCCAGCGTCTGCCAGCTAATTATTTCATCTAATGTCTAATAATACTTCTATTATCCCTATATTTATACTACCTAGGGCTCATTTTCCCCTTTTATGACCTTCTCAGCATGTGGTTTAAAATGTTATATAACAGCCTCATTTTACTAATCTTTTATATTCCAGTGGTTAAAACTTTTACACGCCTTTTCAATAAACCCAATGTGTCAAATATGATTTTTGTATATTAATGTTTAAAAATTCAAACAGTAAATAAATAATTGCTAAGCCTGATGAGATATGTCAAAATGCAGAGTGTTGCGTTCATTTTTAAACAGATTACACCACGAATTATCACTGAATGGCACCTGCCTATATGAACATACTTAGCATGAAACACTATGCATAGTGTTTATTTTTATATTTATTCAGGTGTAATTAATTACGTTTCTCATATGTAGCTATTCCAATCAATCCCTCAGCGAAATTTTGACATAATTTGTATACTAAACAAATTTTTTTTTTTTTTTTTTTTTTTTGCGTTCGCCCGCTAATACTCGAGGCGAAATCTCAGGTTATTATTTTATGTCTAACCTGACATTGATTTTACGTGAGTATCCCTTTATTTCTTGTACAGAGACAGGTGTCCCTCGCCATTCAGGCAAATACTCGCCGATTTCGGAGGTACCCATTGCAGCTGGGTCGGCTCAGGAGCCGCCAGTCCCTGGTCGACGACACTCCTTCAAATGTCCTCGCCAGGTCTCGAGTTAATCCAGTCCAAATCCCGGTCGACGAAAAATCCTCAAATGCCGTCGCCCGGGTTTGATCCTGTATCACCCGGTCGCCAGAGCGGTGTTGTAACCACTACGCTAGCGCGGCTCCCACTAAACAAATTAAACTTCATATTATTTATAAAATTAGCAAAACTCCAAGGTCTTTTATATATGCTCCCTAATATAACCAATGGACTGTGTGTGGTTGAATGGGGTGAGCTTCAACAAAATGAAGTAAAACTAAATTTATTTAAAATAAATAAATAAACACAAAGGTCATATTTGGTGTGTGGCGTCATATAAAGCGAAAAACTTTACATACTTATTTGCTTTGATGATATATTTTTGCAGAACTAAACATAAAACCCCCTGTCTGTGTAAAAAAAACAATGAAGTTACGGAAACAACAATAAATGAACAAACTTTGCTGCGGGATGGACATTCGGAGTCTGTGGCTCGTATGACTGTCAGTGGTGAAAGCCGAAAGGAAGCCACTGACATGAAAATGGATGTCCTGACCGCAAAACAGGATATAAGAATAGGTTTTTGGAATGTCAGGACAATGTACGAGACAGGTAAACTAAGACAGGTCACGGCAGAAATGAGAAACTATAGGTTACACATTCTAGGGATAAGCGAGAGCAGATGGACAGGGGCAGGAAAAGTTAAAACAGCAACAGGAGAAACAGTACTTTACTCTGGAAGAGAGGATGGACAGCACAATGAAGGCGTAGCCATTATTCTATAGAAAGGACATTACTGGAATGGAAACCCATCAACAACAGACTGATAAGATTAAGATTGAGAGGGAGATTCACCAACACTAGAATAATACAATGCTACACACCAACGAATGATAGCAATGAGGAGGTCAAGGATGAGTTCTATCAACAACTGCAGAAAGAAATGGAAGACACACCAAGATATGATCTTGTTATAGTAATGGGAGACCTCAATGCGAAAGTTGGTACACACAATACATATAATGAAAGAACAATGGGGAAATGCGGCAGCGGAACAGCAAACGAAAATGGGGATAAACTAATAAGTTTCTGTAGCATTAACAACCTGGTCATTGGAGGAACACTCTTCCCACATAAAGAAATTCACAAATTAACATGGGAATCACCAAATGGTCGGGACAGAAACCAGATAGACCACATCATGGTTAACGGTAGATGGAGACATGCATTACAAGATGTGAAGGTAAGAAGAGGTGCAGATGTGGGAAGTGATCACCATTTAGTAGTAGCAAAACTGAAAGTGAAACTAAGAAGGGCTGCACCAACTGTAACTACACAGAAAAGGTTTGACATCAGCAAATTGAAGGACTCCCTTACCAGAAAAGCTTTTGCGGCCGACATAAAGAAACGATATCAATTTGCCACAAGTCAGGAAAAGACATTGACTGATGATATAGACCAGAATTTCAACACCATTTCAACAATATACAAAGAAAGCAGCAAATCATGCTTGGGATTCCAGGAAAGGAAGAAGCAAGACTGGATAACACCAGAAACATTAAACACCATAACGATGAGAATGGAAATGAAAAGAAAGAAAACAGAAGCGAAGTCCCCCAGGTTAAAGCAACTATATAGCGAACAGTACAGTCAGCTGGACAAGGAAGTTAAACGCCAAACCCGAGCCAACAAAAGGAATTTCCTAGATGATCTTGCAAGACAGGCAGAGGAGGCAGCACTGAGAAATGAACAAAGCACAGTATACAAAATAACTAAATTCATCAGCGGAAAACGAGGTGCAAACAATATTACATTAGTAAGAGATAAGCAAGGTAATCTCTCATCACGACAGCAGAGGGACAGGAAACAAGATGGGCAGAGCACTTCAGAGAAACTCTGAACAAGGAACCACCAGAGACACAATTGAATGTTCCTGAAGCTGAAAACGATCTAGATGTGAATACAGACATTCCATGAAAAGAAGAAATCATCACAGCAATGAAAGGGTTAAAGAACGGCAAAGCTCCGGGCCATGATAACTTAAATGCAGAGCTATTTAAGACAGACCCTGAGCTAACAGCAGAACTATTAGAACCATTATTTGCACAAGTCTGGAAAACGGGGACAACACCATCAGAGTGGAACAAAGGAATAATTGTCAAATTGCCCAAAAAAGGGAGATCTTGCAGACTGCAATAATTGGAGAGGAATAACTCTTCTCTCAGTTCCCAGCAAAATACTAGGCAGGATAATTATACAGATAATTTCAAAGGCAGTAGACCACAAACTGAGGAAAGAACAAGCAGGATTTAGAAAGAACAGGAGATGTGTAGATCATATATTCACTCTCAGGAACATTATAGAGCAGTGCTCAGAATGGCAAAGACAGCTTTACATAGGGACAGTTTATGGAAAATACTGAGGGCTTATGGAATTCCAAGCTGCATAGTGTCAATCATAAAAAGCCTCTATGCCAACTTTACGTGTAGTGTTGGGCAGAGCAACCTAACCTTTGAGGTGAAGACAGGAGTACGACAGGGATACCCCTTATCAACCACTCTATTTTTAACAGTCATAGAATGGGTGATGCGCCAGACAACAGAGGGCAGTCCAAGAGGAATAAGATGGACAACATTTTCTACATTGGAAGATCTGGAATATGCAGATGACATTGCACTACTAGCACATTCACATCAACACATCCAGGAAAAAATGGATAGACTCAATAAGTTTAGCCAGCAGGTGGGCTTGAACATCAATTTAAAGAAGTCTGAGGTCATGACGCTCAATGTGAGCAACCCTGAGCCCATATCAGTAAGGAATCAGCAACTGGTACAGACAGATACCTTCACATACCTAGGAAGCATAGTAACACCAGATGGCGGGGCAGGCAAAGACATCAACATCAGAATGAATAAGGCAAGAACAGCCTTCTTTAGCCTAAACAACATCTGGAAGTCCTCCCAATACAGCACAAGCACAAAATTAAGATTATATCAGAGCTGTGTGCTTTCTGTGCTTCTCTATGGTGCGGAATGCTGGAGAGTTACAGAGAAGGAAATGTCGAAATTGCCCTCTTTTCACACAACATGCCTAAGAAAAATTCACCGAATCTTTTGGCTGAATACCATCACTAACCAAGATCTGCTTACTCGTAGCAAGCAGGAGGACATGCACACCATCATAGCTGGCAGACGCTGGAGCTGGGTTGGTCATGTCCTCAGAAGAGACCCCGATGCCATCACAAGAACAGCTATGCTTTGGACCCCTGAAGGAAAACGAAAAAGAGGCCGACCAAAAACAACCTGGCGGAGGACTGTGGAGGCTGAGATGCAAAGAATGAACCAGAGTTGGGGCACTGTACGAAGGATGGCCACCGACCGAGCAAAGTGGAATCAATTTGTTGTTGCCCTACAAGACGCCACTAGGCGTGATGGCCACTGACTGCTTTGATGGTCGGCGGCTAAGGATCAAAGAAGAAGAAGAAACATAAAACCAAAAATTTAAAAAAAAATGTACATTTGACGATTGTTCACCGATTAGTTTTAAACATCAACATAGTTGTATTACTGCTATGGTTTAGTCTTAATGCACTAATTATTATAGTTACTCAATTATGATAATACAGTGGTCTAGCCTTTATAAGCTGATTATTATACGTAGTTCACACCATGAATTTATTAGCATATAATTTTTGAATACAGTACAATCATACCCTGCTACTAAGGTGGATTAGGAGCCAGACCCCACCATAAAATGAAAATCGCCGAACAGCAAAGCATAGCCTTTTTTAGCTTGCAAATGCATGTAGGGTGCCTTAATAACATGCTCACACTAGCATTTATTAAGTGCGCAATAAAGCTAGGCCTAAAATAATAATAATTTCCTTTAACACTTTATCCTTAACATTAACAATTTTACTAACTGTTTGGCGAGCTAGGTCTCGCTTACGGGCTATCTCAGCCTTAGACATACCTTGCTCACTTAGTTTAATCATATGTAACTTTTCTTTTAAAGTAAGAGCCTTACGGCTTCTTTTTTGATCACTACACTTAATTTCCATTATAAATAAACAGAAAAATATTACACTACATATACATTTGTAACAGTTTTAAAATTGCCAGTAATACACAAAGAGACGCAGAGCGAACAAGTTCTGTAAACAGACTGAAAAACACAAGTATGTCCGAGAATAAAATGGCGCACTCGCTTCTCTTTCTCAGCTGTTGAGTGCGAGTGTGCCATGCTGAAAATCACCGAATGAGTGAGGCAAACACCAAAAATTATGAACATGAATATGATTGAAAAGTGCTGTATTAGTGAAGTGCCAAAAAGTGGAGTACGACTGTTTATAGATTTGGAGAATGAGAAATTCAAGAGGAAAAACCAATTAATGAATCATTGAACTGACTACTGAGATGTAAATAATAACAAAAATAAAGCTTCCTCTAAGAAGTAACATTGAGCAGTTGTGTTGAAGCCCTTTTATTACCTGCAACTCTCCATGCAGTTACATCAAAAGGTCGAACTAGTTTAAAAACAAATATATTTTATTCAATTACCTGTTAACTTCCTGTGGAAGTTCTCAACAGGTGCAAGCTAATCCTTCCCTAGCCTGTGATATCTTTGCTGGGTCTTTCCATGCTTATTTTATCCTTTTTTTAAGGCTGTCCCCAGTTCTCTTCACCAGGTGTGAATACAATTATGCTTTGTATTATTGCCTTTAAACAAATGTTATGAGAAGAGGAAAGCTAGAATATATCGTAACAACAGGTAAGATTAAAGGAAAAAGAGATAGAGGAAGACAAAGAGAGCAAATACTGGACAGTTTGACATCGTGGCATGGAAAGAAGTCAACAGCAGAATTGATAAACTGTACTGGAGATTAGAAGTTATGGAGAGACATGATCTCCTATGCCACTAGGCATGGTACTTGAAGAAGAGAAACAAATGTTCCCTAAGAGTCAATATGAGCATAAATTAAGAAAAGTTTGTAATCATATGTCCACAATTTTATCAGTCACAAAAGTAGATGTACCATATTAAACAAAATACAAGTATCTGTTAACACATTAACTACCGAAATGAAAAACACACTGAGGCCGAATTAAATTTTTCCCCATTTTCATCCTGTAGGTGTTTGCACAAAGTAAGCTGTAGTTTTCATAATTGTTTACAGATTTTTATGAATTACAAGTCATTTTAACGATAAATGAATGTACATTTGTAACTCTAATAGTGGTTGTTGCTACTTAACAGCCCAGCCTCCCCCCCCCCCCCCCCCGATGGCCGAGGACTTGCAATATTTTCACAATTATAATTGCTTGCACCCCATCTCTATCAAAATCACTATTTCAATCAATGTGCACACCATTTTCACTCTTGTCCTCGTCGCTAGATCTATCAGTCAATTGTTGAAACAAGTTTCTAGCCTATTCAGCCGTTAGACGAGATGTACAAGCATTTTTTGTGGTCCTATCACTAGTTGCCACGGTAAACAGTTTTACACAATTTGGTAACTAACCCAAAACGCTGAAAAATATGAACATAATATCAATTTTCCAGTGTTCTACAACAACCATGCTTTGGGAATTTGTTTTCCGGTAGCAATTTAAAATCTCGAACCAGATCAGAAAGTGTTTCAGTACATTTTTCCATTCGTTTTATTACTAAAAATAGATCGATGCTCTGAGCGGCTCACGGTCCTAATGATAGGATTTCAAAAGCTAGTCCCACTGGCTTGCGGTAGTTAATGTGTTAAGTCTCATGATGTTTTCACACACTAAAAAGATAATTAGGATGTGCTATAAACATTGACAAAATGTTAATACTTTATGCAAATTTCCCAATCAAATATGCATGATACGGCCATTCTGAATATATGAACTGATTCCTAATGTCGTCAGTGACAAAGTGGAATAAATAAGTTACTGAAAATACATGAATCTGTTAAAATTATTGATGTTTTTTGACACCTTATAATTAGAATCTGTGACATACATTTAAAAATTGAGTATATTATGTAAATTAACTGATTAAAAATACAAGAAGCAATTCTTTACTTCAAAATCTATAAATGTGGTAATTTTCCCTTAGATGGCACTAAAACTCAATTTAACTCAGATAGCTTTAAAACTCATTTTTCACTTAGAAAGCATTTACACTCAATTTTAAATGATTTGTTAAAAAGATCTTTAAAATTTCACTGGCATTTAGTATGTATGAAATAACAAGATTTCTCTTTACAATCACATTTTTTTTTAACACAGATGTGTCTATAACTTTTTTATTTATGAACTGATTTTTAAAAAATTAGTATATAGTTTGAGCTGTCCTTAGTGATTTAACTATACATTTATTAATTAATTTAAAAAAAATGTGATTAAAAAAAATGTTTTACGAATGCTATGATAAGCCTAAACAAATGTCCCATTCTTCTTCTTCTTCTTACGTCCTTAGCCACCGACCGTCAAAGCAGTCAGTGGCCATTACGCCTAGTGGCGTCTTAGGGCAACAGCAGATAGGTTTTCTTTGCCATTGTTTCCCATCATGCCTAGTGGCGTCTTTAGGGCAACGGCAAATCAACCCATTTGCTGTTGTTTCCGTAATCGAAGTGACTGGCAAATGTCCCATAGTTGCATATAAAACAAATTCTATTAAATCTTTAAAGTTCAGCCTATGCTGCGGTAATGTTATGAATGCGTCAGCATTAAGAAATCACAAGACAGAAACAGACTATTCTTCAAGCTTAAGATCCTTGGCAACCAAACTTGCTGTTGTGTTATGCATTTCAGCCCTATGGGCGATGAAATTGGCAATGGCCAATGGTCTAGCAAACTCCCAAGCATACAGATCTCTGAAAAAAAAATTAAAAATAATTCAATAGCTGCATCTGGAACCAGCCATGAAAACATTACAAAAACAGAACAACTAAAATGCTAGTAGAAGATGAAAGAAATTAAAACTAAATTAAATGAAAGTTTGGAATTCCTGATCTGAAATTCCATAATCTGTACATGCTCTGAAATTCAAGTTTTATCATGCTCTGAAATCAAAGTTTTATCAAGCTCTGAAATCCAAGTTTTATCATGCTCTGAAATCAAAGTTTTATCAACCATCACAATGTTGTAAATGGAAACTATCACAAAACTATGAGGCACTAAACATAAATGTTTCTGGCAACTGTTAAAGGTAGATATTCACTTATTAACCAACAGAATATTTTTTGAAAAACTAAAAATGTCAAAAAGATCTGCAGGTATGTCTCCAACAGGTAATAGTGATAAAGTGAAAAAAAGGAAGCATCTAAGCTTATCCATAGCACAGAGAGTTGAGCTACTGTAAACAAAAATTATGCTTGTGTGAGGCATCTTATGGAGAAGTATGGTGTTGGAACAGCCACAATTTATGACTTAGTAAAACAGGAAAAAAATTATTCTGCAAATGATATGTAGATAAAATACAAAACTGTTCTGAACTTCAGTTCTTTGAATATACATACATGCCACACTTAAAGGTTTACCCATAATCTGTACGGGGTGTTTGCGTTTTCAGATGTGTACGGGCCGTACACGGGTCTGTACGGGTTTTTTCGCCTAATTATTAAATATACATATAAATCTTGTGCCACTACACAATTTGCGTCATGAGATTCGGCGAGATTTTAAGCCAAGTGGATAAAAAAAAAAAATAACCAATGAAAATCAAGCTGCCTATTTTTCAATTGCCGCGGGATGTGCGTGGCGTGTTCATTCACAATTTTTCGCTAAAGCTAGCGCGAGGTTACTGATTATTTGAACGATTACGCAGCACTGAAATCTTTTTTGAGTCGAGCCTATTGTTTAGGATTAATTTCCAGTTTAGTATTGGTAAGTAATTCATTTTTAAAAAAATATTACAATAACATTGTTTAGATGAAGTTAGATTTAACTGTCAGATAACTTAGGCCTATGCTTTCTTTTCCCCTAAGGTTTAGCATAATTGATTATTTACGGCTGGTAAAAAAAAAAAAGGCTGATACCACTACATATTATTTGATTTCACTAAAACTTGTAGAAAGTGCGTAAGAAATGTAAATTTGAAAAATAATACAATAGCCTACA
Source organism: Oreohelix idahoensis (assembly GCA_024509875.1). Classification (NCBI taxonomy): domain Eukaryota; kingdom Metazoa; phylum Mollusca; class Gastropoda; order Stylommatophora; family Oreohelicidae; genus Oreohelix; species Oreohelix idahoensis. Next base: position 142,937 of record JAMPIV010019677.1, read on the forward strand.
AATTATGGGTAGCCTAATAACGTAATGACGGTCGCCGAATGCTCCGCATGTATTTTCGTACCATTTAGAGTTATAATTAGGGTTACAGCTAGGGTTAACCCTAAATCTAAATGGTACGAAAATACACGCGAAGAGCATTCGGCGAACGTCATTCCGATATTACCAAATTATGAAACTGAAAAGAAAAAAAAAAAACCACAATAGCGTGGAAAATTTACATCTTAACTCGATCAGAGAAAAGTTTATTTGGAGTTAGCCTACTTCTCTTCTTAGTTTTAATTTCGTTTCTTTAAAAAACAATGTTATTTTGCCTTTGGTGGTCATCATTACGGTCATTCAATGATTTATAATTATTAAATAATTAATTAGCCTACTATCAATGTTTGATTGACACTAAAATTTGTATGGGAAGGTCTATTTAAAACTACCAGTTGGGCTTTAACGGCTATTCCAATTTTTGAAGTTCGGTAGAAAATATACAGGCTAATATTACGCCAGCGCTAGTTTATATTTTCATTACCAGCTTTAGCAAAAAATTTATTAGATTTTAAATTTAAGATTCCTAACCCATAATGCTTATTACTGGTCTCTTTAGGCCTGTACTTTTATAAGGCACTATAGAAAACACAGCAACTGTTCTTCATTTCAACCATAAATTGTATTAATTTTTTTCCAAGATTCTATTTCATTATATAATATTAAAATTACAAATAATTATATTTTTCAAATTGATTATTAATATTTGTATTTACTTTTTCACATTAATATTTTTTTTTTTCTGTCTAGCAGGAAATATTGCATCCATCTAACAGCATGGCTGAGCCTAACTTTAAAAAAAGGAGGTTAGAAGAAGATCAACGTCGTGGGAAGTTTCAATCTGACTGGACAACTACATTCCCTGGGATTATTGAGACATCCAAATTAGGCTCTTCACATGCATACTGTAGAATATGCAATAGAGATATTAAAGTGATGGCATCTGGCTTACACGATGTGAGGGAGCATTTCAAAACAAAACTGCATGAAAGGAACTATCAGCTGAAGAACGGAAGTTCTATCAAGGCCTTCTTTACTCAGCCTCAACAAGAAGATGATAAAATAACGAGGGCTGAAGTTTTATTTGCAAATTTTATTGCTCAACACAACATAGCTGCTTCTATAGCTGACCATTTTTCAGACTTATCAGCTGAGATGTTTCCGGACAGTGCTATTGCCAAACGTTTCAAATGCAAGCGAACCAAAACAACAGCCATTATTAAAAACTGCTTGGCTCCATCTGCAACGGAGCCAGTCATCAAATTATGCAGGAAGACACCTTTCTCCTTGATGATCGATGAGTCAAATGATAGAAAAACTGACAAGCGTTTAGCTATAATGGTGAGGGTATTTGAAGATGGCATAGGACCTAGAACCAGGTTGCTGGGCATGCCGGTCGGTACTGGTGGAACCAGTGAAGCTATTTTCAGTGATATTGATGCTGTGTTCAGCGACTTACAAATCCCATGGATTAACTGTATAGGTTTTGCAAGTGACAACTGCAATGTAATGGTTGGCAAATCAAACTCTGTACTAACGCGAATCAAGAGCAAGAACCCTGATGTGTTTAGTATAGGGTGTATTTGCCACCTTGCAATCTTTGTGCCAAGGAGGGTATAAAGCAGCTGACTATTCCTGTTGATGACCTTTTGATAGATATCTTCTATCATTTTGAGCATAGCTCAAAACGGAAAAAATCATACAGAGAGTTTCAACTGTTTACAGGAGTGGATGCACTAGACATACTAAAGCACTGCCAGACTCGCTGGCTTTCTTTGCAGAAAGTAGTGGACAGAATTTTAAATCAATATTCTGCTCTATCTTCATACTTCGAGAGCCACGACGATATGGAAAAACCATGCCGTGTCAAAAACATTCATCAGTTACTAAAATCACCACTGACCCAGATGACTCTACGTTTTCTCCAATTTGTGCTACCTCTGTTGACTGAATTTAACAAATTGTTTCAGACAGATGAGTCCCAAATAGGTGGTATGATGGATGAAATGGATCGTCTGCTACGAAAATTTATTGTCAAATTTGTAGAGATGAAATATGTAAAAGAGGTGAAAGATATAAGATTGTTAAAGTATGCTGAACGTGATCTACAGCATGATGACCATACACTTGCTGTTGGTCTGTCCAACAGGACATTACTGGAAGAGTTAGATATAAGTTCTCAAGTGAGAAATTCATTTTTCAGAGATGTGAGGAACTTTTATGTTGCTGTTGTGAAAAAGATATTGGATAAATTTCCATTTGAGAATGAAGTCCTTAAGGATATCAAAATTCTTGATCCAGCCTTTAAAGACACAGTTCAATATACAGCAATCTGTAAGCTGGCCAACACTTTTGCACCACATTTAGACCAAGAGGTGTTAAAGGATGAATTTGAAGATTATTGTTTGCTGCCTGATGAATGTATTTCAAGATTTGACGCTGGACAAAAAAGAAGCTTTTCTAGGTACTGGCTTGACATAATCAACCTGAAAACTAGCACTGGTCGTACACGATTTCCCAGTCTGGCAGTCATAGTGAAACGCTTATTGACATTGCCTCACAGCAATGCTGACTGTGAGAGGTCTTTCTCTATGATGAAAAAGATTCACACGGACTGCAGAAATAGACTAAATGATGATACAGTCACAGCATTTCTACAATGCAAAATAAATTCTAACTCTTGTTGTTTAGGTTTTAAAGCAAGTGAAGACATGCTTAAAAAGGCAAAGGCCGCATGTCACTATGATGGTGCAGAACCATCTAATTGAATATACTTTTACATGAATAAACTCTTTTGTTACGTTTTTCAGTCTTTGTACAGGTTTTGCGGGTCTTTGTACAGGTTTTGCGGGTCTTTGTACAGGTTTTTTTAATTTTTTGTACAGGTTTTTCATCTCTGAGGTGTGGCATGTATGAATATAGAAAAATATCTTTCATGATTATAAGTATTATGTTTTCTGCATTTTATTGTCATTTAAAAAAAAGCAATGTTGCCAAGGTGCTACCAGATCTGCTGTTACCAAGTACATTCTGTTAAGTAACTTTTTTTCAAATGCTCATTGACTTACTTCATTTTAGGAAATTAGTATGACTAATTTTGGTTTGCTTCCCCCCACTGTGAAACTAAAAAATACAACTTCAACATTAGCTACATGGCCACAGAACATGGCCAGGATATGATGAATTCAGGGTTCATAGCAAATTTCTTCAAGCATTTTCCAGGCTTTTTCCAGGTCCAGCACATGATTTTCAAGGATGGGAAACTCTAATATTTTCCTCATCTAATTTTCTCAGATATAATTATCACTTTGCTGATCAGCAATCCGGAGCATTACCGTCTCCCATTACCAAGGGTGTTTGCAGATTTCTTTAAAAAGAACTTTTTTTTTTTTAAATTCATAAAAGATTGAAAAACAGACATCTTTTCCAAGTTTTTAGTGAATTTGTTCAACATCAGCACAATAAAATGTTAGTGACATGGATGGTAATGAATAAAATAAGCTTGATTGACGTATTGATTTAACGATTAACCACGTATATCAACATAAAAGGCTAATAAAATTGGAATAAAATGTTTAAAAAAAAACTGTATTTTTCGTGTTTGTCTTTTTTGAATGTATTCTGCGTCTGTGGCATTTGACAATGAGCGTTTGTAAATGTTTGAGTAGTTAAGTACCTCTAGTTGGAGTCTAAGCTGCTTTTTTCATTAACTGGGATTGAAGTTGTAGCTGTAGGCCTCTGCAAGAGCCTTTGTCAACAATCCACGTTGATAATCCTTGACTGTGTGATATAACTTGAAGCAGGGTATCAGGCATAGAGGTACATTGCAATCTGGGCAGTACATGCAAGTCTGGCTTCTGTTCCCTGCAGCCTTACACACTTTACAGTCTGGTTTGTACCTTGCCCTTTCATATTTATCAATGAAGTGGTGCTCAGTAAGTCGTGTTGTTGTGACCTGTGGTTTTGAAGGTGTCACATTGCGTCGAAGAATAGCAGGTTCAATAAGTCATACTGACATCCTGATCTTCGCTTTGATCTTTTTTTTTGTAGCATTGACCAGGGCAGTTTCAACAAAGAAATAATATAAAAATAGGATCTGTGTGGGTAGGGGTAGCTTGCACCTAGTTGGCTGAAGTTTCCACACCTCACATACTTTTGCTGTATTTTTCTGCAAGCACTGGCTTCTGAATTGTTCTGCCCTAAAGAATTTGTCTTTCTAACTGTCTTGTTTATATTATCATTGGAGTGAACAGTGGATACAAGGTTAAATCTTTTCGTATCATGCCAGGTGACTGTTGGCATGCCTTATCTTCTGTCACACAAAACACAGGATGATTTGTCTTTTTCAATTTGAGTTGTTTTTTCTTCAGTGCTACAGGAAAATGCTTCCTATTTTCCACTACTGTTCCAAATGCACCAATCTGAATTTCAGGTCTTGAAATAAAGCTGAAGGCTGAATCAAAACTACCACAGAAGAGAATATGTCCCTTGTTGCGCATGAAATTTGAATTAAAACTATGGTGACTTTTCACTGAAAAAAAAAAGAGTCCAAATAATCTCAGCTCTCAAGAGTTTTTTCCTTGGTCACAAATGATGTCACATCTGTAGGTCTCCTAGTAGTGTTAGTTTAAAAAAAAAAAAAGGAACACAAATAACTTATGAGTAGGCCTAAGCTATGTATATTTACCAATTCAAAATTCTAAACGCATACATAATACAGTCAAACAATATTTAACTAGAACAAAAGGTAATATATAGTAATTGGGAGGGTAATACTTATGATAAGTGAAAATCTATTAAATATCTAACTGGAGACCTTTACACCCCCACATCTTTACTATTTTTGTTGGGTTTTGTTTCACTTGTTTGTTTAGATTTTTTTTTTAAATTTAATTTAATTTTCTTTTTTAATTTTAAATAACATAGGCCTATCCACAAAATTGCTGATTTTCATTTATCCTAATTACAGTGATTTGACAGATGTGATGCCACTTTCGTGTATCGGTGGTTATTCATGTTATCTGAAATTGAAAACATGTAGGCCTAGGCCTATCCTAATTAGCCTATAACCCTTCAGAGGTAGAACGGGATAAGTTTTTTCATCATAAATATAATAAAAAAGCATTCAAAATATATTTATTTCCAAAAACTGTGGTGAAATGAACAGTGGGACATGGGTCTGATGACAGGGTAGGCTATAGGATATGGAATCGCCATCAATTTCTATTCCTGACCATCTTAAACTGTGTCAAATATATTCCCGTATGCAGAGGTAAATCAAGAAATTTCGTTCAAACGCTTGCTTATAGACTAATTTTGGCCATGGTTAAAAATTAAACTGTAAATAGGCCTACATTGTAAATACAGACGCAAGTACAGTAGGTCTATCTATAAACTGGACTTATTTAAATAGGTTTTATAAATGAGATAAATGAATTTATTACTTACGACGAGTGCTAAAAATAAATCTGCGTTTACGTCGTTAACGCAATGCGCCGAAAACTTCTGGAAATAGATTTAATGCGCAAAGGGAAGTAAAAATTGTACGGTAACTTTGCGCAAAGGGAAGTAAAAATTGTACGGTAACTTTACAATTTTTACTTCCCTTCGTGCACTTCTATTTTCAGAAGTTTTCGGCGGTTTCGTTTTCGGCGCTTTGCGTTAATGGCGTAAACGCAGATTTATTTTTAGACTCGTCGCGTCTGTTGTTGCGAAAAATACCATCAATAACCAAAAAATGGGGACACAGTAACGAACTTTCGATTTCGTATTATTTTTCAAGGCTTTTAGCCATTTTTCCAGGCTTTTCAAGGCCTGGAATTTTTTTTTTTATTTTCCAGGTTTTTCAAGGTTTTTCCAGGTCGCTACGAACCCTGTGAATTATGATTTTTATATATGAATGGCACACACCTGTATACAGGTCGCACAAATTTCATCCTTCCCTGTTCATTCACAAAGTTCAGAGAATGGGGTACGGAATCCTCCCACTTGACTTTGATACACAGTCTCAGCCATCTGTAACATCGTAAATTATGAATAAATTATAGAAACTACATACTGCATTCCAGCTTGATGTAAATGTTGATCCATTTTAGCATTCCAGTTGTGGAGGTTGGGGGGTGGGAAATAAAGAGTCATCTTCATTTCCCTTTGTGCTCCTTGTGAAGCATGAAGCCACTACTATAGCTAGTCCCCTTGCAGGAAGCCTACACCAAGCAGTCACATGCTCTTGTAGCAGTGGTTTCTGTGGCACATTTGTTTTACTTGATGAGGTTGCCAGCCTCACATGCCCAAACTCATATTAGTCACATGGTACAACATGCAGGAGTGTGCAGCAGTCCTATTTTTTGCACTGAATATTTAACGAGACTGTACTACTACTACAACAACACAGCAGAGATATGACATTTTCAGGATTCTCCCCCTCTACCCATTAGAGGTTTCAATTCTCTCCACCCTACATCATAAATGTACTACAGTAATTACAAAGGAACTTACTTAAACCTTATCTCTGAGTTCCGAACTTTGCTTAAGCCGTAAACCTGCTCCAAATGCTTCACTTTCCCAAGAGACAGGGGTGGCTAAGTAAGACAAAAACATTTAGCTCATAATAAATAAAAACTTTCACGTCAATAACATTAAATCATATAGGTAATTAGTATTTCGTATTGCTTCTATGGAAACTGATCAAAATCAGCGGCCATCTCCACACTGAAGGTCAACTATAACTGATATCCAATGCTTTCTGTTTTCTGCTTTGATGACACACTCCAACAGGTATTTCCTATCCACCTCTTACTGTTATCTTCCTATTTATGATGACAGCCAGTTTCCATTGAATGTTCCTTGTCATATGGTTCTCAAAAAAGATATTATGTTCCTTTTATTGTCTAAAATATTAGTCTAATTTTTACTGGTTTCTTTGTCTCTTGTTCATTCCTAGTGACTTCTGTTGTCTTCTTCTGCTTCCAGGAAATTGCCTCAGTCTTCTATATATCCATATTTCAAGACCTCAGTTGTTTCATCCAACTCCTTGATCATTGCCCATGTTTCTTCTTACTTACTTAGTTGTTCCCCTTCTACCGTGAGGTGTAGAGGTTTGGAAGAGAGAGCGCCAGGCTATCCTATCGGCTGTCTTCCTCCTGGCTTGGTTCCATTCTAGTCCTAGGTCCTTCAGAGATTGTCTAATGTTGTCCTCCCAGCGGATTCTGGGTCGTCCTGGGGATCTGGATCCTTGGCTCTTTGTTTCCCATGCTTGTCGTGGTAGCCGATCTTCTCCCATTCTGCAGACATGGCCAAACCATCTTAATTGGGACTGTTCTACTTGCGTCTGCAGGGGGTAGGATTTAAGGCCTTGATGTATCGTCTGGTTGCGTACCATGTCTCTTCTTGTTACTTCAACCACTTTCCTCAGATACCTCATTTCTGAGGTTTGGATCTGGCTTTTGTGGGTTGTAGTCATTGCCCATGACTCGCATCCATATGTCAAGACTGGGACATAGGTGGAGCGGTATACAGACATCTTCGTTTTCTTACCAACCTCTCTCTTGCTGAGGAATCCTCGATTTATGGCCTGAAAAAGTCTCCCAGCAGCTGCTTTTTGAGTGGCCAACTCTTATTTGATGCCTCCCTTTCGGTCTATAATAGCTCCGAGGTATTTAAAGTGGTCGACCTGCTCCAGGACCTGTTCTCCCAGCTTAATCTGATGTCTTCTTTCTTCTCGTGATATCACCATGGATTTTGTTTTAGAGCTGCTTATGACCATCCCTCTCTTCTCCAGCTCTTCCTTCCAGACTTGCAGGTTGGATTGGAGATGTGCCTCTGACTTAGCAATCAGGGCAACATCATCAGCAAATGCCAGCTCCGAAATATAGACCTGTCTCATCTTCCAGTACCCCAATGAATACTTTCTTGTTCTCTCCTTACATGCCTTGATTGATATCATCCATGATGAGTATGAAAAGGTAAGGTGATAGGATATCACCTTGTCTTACACCAGTGGTGGTCCTGAACTCTTCTGACTTATGGTTTGCTGTCCTCACATAATTTCTGCAAGACTTGTAGAAGCTCTGTATAGCATGAATCAGAGGTGCTGGAATATTCTTCCTTGCCAAACAGTCCCAAAGTTTGTTCCAGGGGACCCTGTCAAATGCCTTTTCCAGATCTATGAAACAAAGATGGATCTCACTCTTATACTCAAGGGCCTTTTCACTCAGCTGTCTGAGTGTGAAGATTAGGTCTTGAGTACTTCGGTTTGCTTGGAATCTGCACTGGACCTCATCCAATTGTGGCTCAGCTAGGCGTCGGAGTCTCTGCTCTAGGATTCTAGATTAGATTTTACCAGGGACACTGAGAAGGGATATGCCTCTGTGGTTTCCACACTGTCGATTGTCACACTTATTGAAAATTGGTGTTATGATGGCAATCTCCCAATCCTTTGGTATGGTCTTGTTGTACCACGCTGCCTGCAAAACCCTTAAGAGTAGTAGGTCGCCTGATGCTCCCATGTACTTAACTATTTCTGGTGTTATACCATCATGCCCTGCTGCTTTGCCCATCTTGATTTTCTCCAGTGCTGCCTTCAGTTCTTCCATCTTCACCATCATTGGTTTTCTCTTCTGTGCTAGTGGTTATCATTTCTGATGCTTCACCATGCTCACCATCCAGGAGTTCTGAGAAATATTCTTTCCATCTTTCCATTACTTCCTTCGGGGCAGTAAGCAATTTTCCTTGCTTGTCCTTTATAAATTTGAGAGGGCACTGTTTTTCCTTCCTCATGTTCTTTAGGGTCTTATGGAACAATTTCTGGTTTTCTTGTGCATCTTTTTCTAGCTTTTCTCCAAATTCTTCCCAGGACTTCTGTTTTGCTGCTAGCACTTTGTTCTTTACTTCTGTTCTGAGTGTCACATATTCTCTATATTTTTCCATTTGTCCTTTTGTGTTTTTAGCTCCTAAGTATTGTTTCCATGCCATTTTCTTCTCTCTTATTTTCTCTTTGACTTCCTCTGTCCACCAAGGTGTCCTCTTTCTCTTGTTCCCAAGTCGGACTTCAACGCATGCTTCTGCAGCTGCTGTCTTTATGATGTCCTTGAATTTATTCCAGAGGGTTTCCAAGTTTCTTCACCATACAATATTGAAGGGCATGTATAACAAATGATGATTCTGATTTTTTATTTGTTTAGATGTTAATATCTGTTTCACATTGTTGAATATGTTGGTCATTCCTATTCTTTTCCTGTACTTCACATCTGCAGTTTTCTTTATAATGTGTCCAAGGTGTGAAAAATTTATCACGTCCATGATCTTTCCATTTATTCTTATATTTAATGTTGGCTATCTGTTTAGCTAATTATCATAGATTTTGTATTCTCAGTGTTCATATCCAATCTATTTTCACAGATTCTGCTGTTTACTTGCTTCACTAGTTTTTGCAATTCTTGCCTGCTTTCAGCAAACAAAACTGTATCATCTGTATCCAATATTATTTACTGTTCTTCCATTGACATACTGTCACATAATGGGATAAAATTCAGACAAAATGGTACATATCTTAGCTTTACAGATAGATAACAGCTGATAAAAGACAATTACATAAAAGCCTTCACCAGCTTAAAAAAAAAAAAAAACTTCACAAAAACAGAATCACAAAAAGCAACTAAATATTATTCTTGTGTTAGTGTGTTATTTAAACTGATAATGTTGCCCTGATTGCTAAATCAGAGGCACATCTCCAATCCAACCTGCAAGTATGGAAGGAAGAGCTGGAGAAGAGAGGGATGGTCATAAGCAGCTCTAAAACAAAATCCATGGTGATATCACGAGAAGAAAGAAGACATCAGATTAAGCTGGGAGAACAGGTCCTGGAGCAGGTCGACCACTTTAAATACCTCGGAGCTATTATAGACCGAAAGGGTGGCATCAAAGAAGAGTTGGCCACTCGAAAAGCAGCAGCTGGGAGACTTTTTCAGGCCATAAATCGAGGATTCCTCAGCAAGAGAGAGGTTGGTAAGAAAACGAAGATGGCTGTATACCGCTCCACCTATGTCCCAGTCTTGACATATGGATGCGAGTCATGGGCAATGACTACAACCCATAAAAGCCAGATCCAAACCTCAGAAATGAGATATCTGAGGAAGGTGGTTGAAGTAACAAGAAGAGACATGGTACGCAACCAGACGATACGTCAAGGCCTAAAATGCCACCCCCTACAGACCCAAGTAGAACAGTCCCAACTAAGATGGTTTGGCCATGTCTGCAGAATGGGAGAAGATCGGCTACCACGACAAGCATGGGAAACAAAGAGCCAAGGATCCAGACCCTGAGGACGACCCAGAGTCCGCTGGGAGGACAACATTAGACAATCTTTGAAGGACCGAGGACTAGAATGGAACCAGGCCAGGAGGAAGACAGCCGATAGAATAGTCTGGCGCTCTCTCTTCCAAACCTCTACACCTCACGGTAGAAGGGGAACGACTAAGTAAGTAAGTAAGTTATGTTCTTTTTAAGAACAACCTTTCCTTTTTTGTTTATCTGCAAAACTGACATTCGTGCTAGTACATCTGTTATCTTTACAGAATGAATACTGCAGTCTGAAACTAGTTATACTGAGCCACATTAACCAACCAGAGTGTTGATAAGTGACAGATAATCAAGTATGGTCTTAATATAATTTTCCTAGATACTACTGGGTCCATATATGCTTTCCTTCATAACTACATGTACCATTCTCTATGACACTGACAGCCCTTTTTTAACATTTTGAGTACCACAGGTGCCTCTTGGCGACAAGCCTTATTTTCCGTAGAGTACCAATGTCGCCTTTTGGCGTAAGTATAGTATCAGCATAAAATGTTATCACGGCAAGTGTTTAAACATAACGCATTTCAAGGGAAGTAACTCAATGTTATTGAGAAATGGTCAGTGGCGGATGGAAATTTTTTTTCACATGTTTTGATTAATCTTTAGGTGGAAATTTCTTTAAAAATGAGTGAAACTAGTGAATGTTGCAATGATTTGGATTCTGGCTCTCAGCTGACCTTTGAAAGTGACAACAGTTGGTCTAGTTTTGATGCAGGGCAGCCTGAAATTACCGAAACAGACAGCAACAGCCATAGTTCCAGAATTCGTGAAGCTGTCAGAGGTGTTGATAGCAATTTTCAGGGCCACAATGAGAATCAGGGGCGTAGAAAGAGCTGCTGCAAGGAGGGGGTGTGGCAGAGAAGCAGCTGGTTAGTTTCAGTGGTACTTGTATGGCTTTCATGACCCCTATGTGAGCGTTATGATTAGGGTTAGACTGTAACAGACAGTAGAAGAGGGTTTCCTGTAATTTTGAGAAAAACAAAACATAACATGAAGAGTGGCCATTCATCTGTTTTTGCTAGGTCGGGAAACATGGTTGCTTGTACGTGGCATTATAGAATTTGTTCAGCACAGTCCACGCAAACAATGTTACTGACAGCAGTATGAAGACAATTGACAGCGACCAAGATGCATTGTTTGTAATTCTGCTGGACTAAGAGTCCAGAAAAGATTCTTTTCTATTGGATGTGAAAAACCACTCTTTGTAGTGCCCTGCTTTTCAATTTTTTTTATAAATGTGAGGACAATGCTGCCGCCAGGAAGGAAATAGTCACCCAAACCCAGAAAAAAAAGCAACAATAATTACTTCTGTGACCATATTTTATGTTAGACTATCACACCCATCTAAAGCAAATTGATAAGTATGTATTTTTAAATTTTCTTTTGGCATGAAATCATGTCAGTACCTTATGAATATTTATATTTTGCCATTACAGACCCTGGAAATTTTGTGTCCATTTCAAATAGCTTTTTAACCCCAATATCATTTTAAAAGCATATTATACTTGCTTTTTTAAGAAAGAATGTACAATAATATTATATCTTGGAAAGTCTTACGACTTTTGAGTTGATTATAATATTTTTTATACATTTTTCAATAGTGCATGCCAATATTTGTCTATTGCCTCATTAATATTCAAAATGGCTGCCATGATCACATGACCTGAACACAAAACTAGGTCACCACGCGACACCTTATCCATTTACCATATCATCCTGAAAGTTTCATGTCAATCTGTTGACTCATTCGGTCTCAGTGATTTTTTTAATTTCATCACCCCGAATGGGAAATTTTCCTTAAAAACCCTTGGTACTTGAAGGTAGTTGCTACTGAGAAGCCTTGGTACTCAAAGTGTTAAATCCAGTTTTTGACAACCTTTCTTTACAAATATTTTCTCAAGTTCTACAAGACTTTTCTATGTTGCCTATACACCTTCTGTGTTAAACCTTTTTTTGACAACCTTTCTTCAAACCCCATTTTTCAAGCTCTCTCAGGTTTCTTTCTGTGCTGTCTATATACCTTCTTTCACTAACCTGTTTGGACAACCTTTCTTTTTTTTTTTCAACTTTTCTCAGACTCGTTTCTTTGTCAAATCTTTTTAGACCACCTTTCTTCAAACCTCGTTTATCAAATTCTCTCAGACTCCTTTCTGTGTTGTCTATACTCCTTCTTTGTCAAATATTTTTTGACAACCTTTCTTTAAACCTCTTTTATGAAGTTCTCTCAGACTCCTTTCTGTGTTGTCTATATACCTTCTTTCTCAAACCTTTTTTTTTTTTTTGACAACCTTTCTTCAAACATCTTTTTAAAAATTCTCTCACACTCATTTCTATATTGACTAAACACCTTTGTGGGAGTCCTATTAGTGCTGTTATCTGTCACTTGCTCTAAAAGAACTTCTTTGTAGTTTTGTTAATGTCCCTTTCTTTGACATGTCTTTGCCATTCAGTTTTAAGATATAGATTCAGTTCATCCATTCACTACCTTCTGCTCCCGGTGGAGCATAGGCCTTCTAGAAATTCCCATAATCCTTCTTGCCCTGTGCCATCTTTTCAAGGTCTTTCCATGTATTTGTTATCTCTTTCATGCCTTTCTCTAATTCTCATCTTCCTTTGTTTTTAGATCTCTCTCTTTTTCTTTTGCCCTTGGGATTTCAGAACAATGGCTGTTTTGTAATTCAACTGGTTTCCTCAAAGTGTGTACTATTAAGCACATTAGTTTTCTCCTGTTCATTCAGTTTCAGCTTTCTCTGGACTGCATAATAAATTTCTTTATCAGAGGACATTCTTTTATCTTTTGAGCTGAATTATTTAAACTGTTTGCTTTGAACGACTTGTTCATGTTGTTGGTTGAAGTTTCTTTGATTTCAATATGGGATGGGGTAGCAGGCTCCAAGCTCGACCTTCCTTAGCTACCTTCTGTGACATGCCTTGTAGGTCAAAGTGTTACTATTCTTCTCTCCCCTTTCAGACCCTGGTAACACACAGGCGATATAGGATGTACGATGATGATTACTGATGCTTTATTAGTGTTATGATTACTTTATATTTTTCATAATGATTACATCCAACCCCTCATCCTCACATTAATATTGTTTCTTAATGAGCTCACTTCATTCAGGAAAAGCCGTGAAAGAAACTCTCTAACAAGAATGCTGGGCAGGCTGTTGATATCCTCAGGGGAAAAAACAGTCAGGTCATTATCCGGCTGTTCTATCCAGCGTTGGGCCAAGACCTTGCTCGGCTCAGCAAAGCTTAAGTCATAACTGAGGGTAAAGTTACGGAAAAATTAATTAGTTACATAATGTTAAGCTATGATTTACTATGGCCTATTCAGCCAAAAACATTGAAATCTGTGGGCAACTGTGGTCAAGGTGGAAAGTGATAGCATAAAATCAAATTCAAATAGGTACAATTCAGCTTGCTGGTGACAAACTAGAACAGCTGAAAGTATCTACAAATAACATCTCTAGTCAGTGAAGAAACACAATAAAACATTGACAGGAGATTAACAAATAGCAAAGTATGAAAACCACCTGCTTTGATCTCTGGGTCTAAAAGGGGAGTAATGAATAGAACATCTGCAGCCTATCAGGCTCAAAAGGCAAGAAGGATGGCTGGGCATAGTGATGGCTACATCACTAGGTAAACTTTATTTAGATGGCTGGGCATAGGGATGGCTACATCACTAGGTAAACATTTAGCTAGCTACAAAAACTGCATTTAAATCATGAATAGGTCATTCAGCTCAACCATCCAGACTGGAAGAAGGCCCTCCAGCAAGTTATGCAAGATCACAAAAGCTAAATAAAGTCTAGCTCATGACCCATTCTTTTCTGTATCAGAAAATTTCCAGAATTGTCAACTGGAATGTTGACATAGAATGAACAAGACATCACTGTACTGGTAGCAGCAAAAATGATGCATTATAAAATTATATCTGTGCAGAATGAATATAAAATGATTATCAGTGGCTCCATCAAGGGAGTGAAAAGGAGAAGAAGAAAAAGAACTATGCAGAATGTGATCTCAAGGAGTATGCAGAGAAAATCTGAACACAGGGGAAATAGAGCTGTTCTCAGGCCATGTCAAAGAAAGTGCAACTCACGGTTACAGTGTGGTCTAACTGCAGTCAAGTCCTCAACAGAGGATGGTTATAGCATAGGAAGCAACGAGACCCAGGATAATATAAAAAACATTCAAAGCTACTGCCAACCATTAAACAAAAAATCATCCAGAATACCCCAGCTTGAAGTACTGGGACAGCTTGCATGCTGTACTGATACCATGAGATATGTCTGTGGCAGCCTTGTGCTCCTGAAAAGTTCACCAAGCTGAGCAGGGAGAGTCCAGACTATGAGGACAAAACTTTCTGTCCAAGCAATTCACAAGTAAAACAGTAGAACCAGACCTGCAAAGGACTAGAATCCATAGGGAAAGAAAAGAGTGGAGAGGCCAAAGAAAACCTAGAAAAAAACAGAAGCCAAAGCAACCAGGTCCTCAAAAGCCAAGATAAAGATGATCCAATATATAAACTGGTGGCAAGCAATAATAGCACCCTTATTTTCTATCAGGAATTTAAAAAAAAAGGGATGATGATGATCAGTCAACTAATGACAAAGAATATGTGACAGAATTCTACATCAGGCATCAAACTGTCATGGATAAAACGAGACGTAAAGGCATTACAAATCTTGATGGACGATCTAAATCCAAAAATCATACAGATAATAGGGTTGATAACATATAAGGGCAACAAACAAGACAGCTAATTCAATCAGCTACATGGAACATATGAACTGACAAAAACTCACCATTTACAGAAAAAAGAGGAAGAAGATATTTTCAAGACTTAACACTAGAAGCAGACAGAAATAACAAGCTGCATATTTTGATGGCTAAAAAAAAAAAAATTGCTCCCACATATTAAGCTAGAGAAAGTTATCTGGCACTTCTACACAAAGTAGGTTTGAAAAAGTAATTTCAGATGTTCACATATATAGTTCATGACACGCACACACAAAAAAACGCCTCATACAAATTATTTAAATGAAAATCTAAATAAATACTAGGTGTATTTTTCATTATTTATCAAGTTTTTACATTTTTCCTCCATAGGGCATATCTTTGGGACACAATGTATGTTATTACTGTACACAGAGAATGTGAGCCAGAAAGTACAGCTTGTAAAGGTAAACTATAAGCGCATACGAATTTGGGCCAGAAAGTAAAGCTTGGTTTGAAGGACTATCTTCATTGCACACGGACTACTCCATCAGTGCTCCAATCTCCTCCCTTAGATCACACAAGGAGGATCTCAGCACCGTGCACGAACTCTATAGCACCGGCGAGAATCACAATGTGTGTATATAGGAATCACACATTCTATAAATATTTTTGTGGTGGGTAGGTTTCTAATTTTTAAATTTTGCCAGGGCAGCGTCCTGATAGGTCTACTCTTTATGATTTCTGACTGCCGAGGGATTTTTAATGTGCGCAACTTGCACACGGGACCTCCTATTATTTTCGCCCTTATCCGAGAAGGCTAGGCATCTGATCTCACTACCCAGGAGACCAGGGGGGAGTATGACATCATTAAGACCACTGGTTCTGAAAAAAGAATTTCCATAAATTATATTCCCTCAACTGGGAATCGAACCCGGTATATCTAGAACTTGAGGCAGACGCCATACCTCTTAGCCACTCCAACCCCTTTACAGTTTGTAAAGGTAAACTATAAGCGCATTTGGAAACGTTCAACTCTCTCTCTCACTGAAAATAGCAACAGTTCATCCAATAAAAAAAGCAGAGATTAGGTATGATGAACGAGAATGGGGAACTATTAGCAAACTTCTGTGCTTCAAATCAACTAGCTATAGGAGGAAGCATATTTCCACATAAAAGAATACATAAAGCAACATGGATATCACCAGACCACAGAACTGAGAATCAGATTGATCACATATGCATAAGCAAGAAGTTTAGGTCATCATTGCATGATGTGAAAGTATGTAGAGGAGCAGATGTTGTATCAGACCACCATCTTCTGTTGGCTAAAACAAAATTAAAACTCAAGAAATTTACAACAGCATATAGCTATAGACAACAGTATAATGTGGGATATTTAAGAAATCAGAAAATAAGAGAAAAATTTTCAATCACAGTATCCAACAAATACCAAGCACTCGAACAGCTGGAAGATGAAACAGATACGGAAGACCACGGGCAACAAGTAAAAAATATATGGAATGAGACATGTGAAGAAGTACTGAGAAAAAGAGAACATCACCACAAAGCATCGATAACAACAGAAACCATTAGTAAGATAGAAGACAGGAAAAACAAGAAAGCAGATTTAAACAGAAGCAAACCAGAAGCTCCAAAGCCAAGGCTCATGAAGTGTACATAGAAGCAAATAAAGAAGTAAGAAGAAACATCAAAAGAGACATGATGAAATATATTGATGATTTGGCAAGGGAAGCAGAGGAAGCTGCAGCAAAAGGAAATATGAGGGACCTGTACAACAACACAAAGAAGCTAACAGGGAAATATAAGCAAGCAAATGGCCTAATAAAAGATAAGAATGGAAAATTGCTTAGTAATATACAAGAACAAATGAAGAGATGGACAGAACATTTTGAGGAACTTCTCAATAAACCATCTCCAACTAATCCCCCAGACATCCAGCCAGCAGAAGAGGAGCTACAAATCAGCTGTGAACGACCAAGTAGAGAAGAAATAAAGAAAGCCACAAAGCTTCTGAAAGATGGAAAAGCAGCTGGTCCAGATGGCATTCCAGCAGAGGCCATCAAAACAGATATTGATACCTCTACAGAGATATTATACAAACTACTTGGCAAAGTCTGGGAGAGAGAGGAAATACCAGCAGAATGGAAGGAAGGTTATCTGGTCAAGTTGCCTAAGAAGGGAAACTTACAAGAGTGCACAAATTATAGAGGAATAATGTTACTATCAGTGCCAGGAAAAGTATTAAACAGAATCATCCTGGAGAGATTAAAAGAGTCCATAGACGAGCAACAGAGAGATGAACAAGCAGGTTTTCGACAAAATAGATCCTGTACAGACCAGATAGCCACATTGAGAATAATAGTTGAACAAAGTCTGGAATGGAATTCACCACTATACACTGGATTCGTGGACTATGAAAAGGCATTTGACAGTGTAGACAGAGAATCACTTTGGAAATTGATGAGGCATTATGGAGTTCCCATGAAGATCATTAACTTAATAAAGAAGACCTATGAAGATATGACATGTAGAGTTCTTCATGAAAGACAACTTACAGAACCGTTTAGGATTAGAATGGGAGTGAGACAGGGATGCCTCTTGTCTCCATTTCTTTTCTTACTAACAATAGATTGGGTTATGAAAACATCGACATCACACAACAGAAATGGAATCCAGTGGAATCTGACTAAACAGCTTGATGATCTGGATTTTGCAGATGACTTGGCTCTTCTGTCCCATAGCCATGGTCGGATGCGGGGGAGGATGAGGGTTCTCAATGGGGGGGGGGGGTAGGGGGGTCACAGCGGGTGGGCCTGAGGGAGGGGACAAGGATTGTGAGAATAGATACAGGAGGTGATGGCAGGGTTGGGCTTGAGGAAACGCCACTAGAGGATGTGGAGTCTTGCGCATTTCTCGGGGGTAGTGTAGACAAAGTTGGAGGGACAGACAGTGATATCAAAATAAGAATACAAAAAACAAGAGGAGCTTTCATTGCAGTGGGAAACATATGAAGAACAAGAGAAATCAAGTCCAACACGAAAATAAGAATCTTCTGTTCAAATGTGGGGTCTGTCCTGTTGTGTGGCTCTGAGACATGGGGAGCAGCAGAAGTGGCGGACAAAAGACTGCAGACTTTTGTAGACGGGTGCTTGCGTGGAGTGGAGGGACTGAGGTGGTATGATGGGGTCACGGGTGTGGAGTTGATGACGGGGGCCGGACGGGTGCCGGTGGGGTTGAGAGGAGGTCGCTGGCGATGGGTGGGACGCGCATTGAGGAGGCCTGTTGATGGCATTGTGGGGCAGTCCTTGTTCTGGGGTCCACAGGGAGGGAGAGGCAGAGGTAGACCAGGGGACACATGGAGGGGAGGGCTCGAGGCAGAGGTGAAGATGGTGGGGAGGGCATGGAGGGAGCTTGAGCGGATGGCACAGGACAGGAAGACTTGGCATGTGTTTGTTGAAGGCCTATGCTCCTTGGGGAGCTAAAGGGTATTGATTGATTGACTGATACAATAAAACCAGAAGGATGCTGATTGACTGCACTGTTTACTTATGACTAAAAATTATATGCTTTCACAATAATTAGTAGTGCCACATCCTTGGTATTTCGTGGAAGGACAAAGTGACAAATGTCGAGGTGCTGTCATGTGCTGGCCTTCAAAGCATGTTTATGCTGCATAGAAAGCACAGACTATACTGGCCTGACCACGTCTCCAAAGATATTTTCTATGGACAACTGGCAGATTGCAAAAGAACAGTCGAGTGACCGAAGCTGAGGCTCAAAGATATGTGCAAAAAAGACATGAAGGCACTGGACATAAATCCAGCAACCTGGGAGGATGAAGCTGCTGATCGCCCCAAACGGCTCTCACTACAAGCAGAAGAAAAAAGAACATGACGAAAGGACAAAAACCTTGCTGAGGGCTGTCACCGTAAGGGTGCATTCCCATAGTCAGTTATGACTGAATGAGGCTATTAGAAGAAACAATAGTAGTGAGTTAGACAAAAGCACAAGTTCAGACATTCTATGTACTGGGCAAAGACCACAACTTACTTTGGCTGGTAGGGGGGCATGCCAAGTCCATAAAACCAAGTTTCCCAGTCAACTGTGTCCAACTTTCTCTGGTCTTCCTGAAAATCACACAGCAGAGCAATAAAAAAGAAACCAATAACAATAATAAATAATAATAATAATAAATTCTTTAAGCACCAAACACGGCGCATAAGGCAGAAACCAGTGCTCTCCAGGTTGTTCGTTGTGACGCCACTCCTCTTAGCTCTTGCACATTATTTAGGCCCAACGTTCTTCCTTCTCTTATTATTGTTCTTCTGAGTGTTTCTTTTGGTCTTCCTTTTTTCCTCTTACCCTCAGGAACCCAAGTGAGCGCCTGTAGTGGTATTCTGTTGTTTTGCATTCGTAGGACATGACCGATATATGACCATCGTCTTTTCCTTATATAGTTGGAGACATATTTCTGCCTAGAGTCTTCTCTTATTTGTCGATTAGTCTTGAATTCTTTCCAACTGATGTTCATGAGTTTTCTAAGACATTTGTTCTCGAATGTATTCAGCTTGTTCTCCAATGATTTTGTTATTTTCCACCTCTCACAGCCGTATGTTAACACTGAGATAACATTTGAATTAAACAGACGAAGCTTGGTATGTATATTCAATGATCGTAATTTCCAAATGTTAGATAATCTATTGAAGGCGCTAGCTGCCAAAGCAATTCTAGTATGGATTTCTCTTGTTGTGTCACCATCCTGAGTCATTTTACTGCCTAAATAATTGAAACTTTCAACTTTCTGTAGTTTTTTCCCCGTTCAAGATGATATCAAAGGTCTCGTTAGAAAAGTTCATAACTTTAGTTTTAGAGGCATTTATTTGGAGACCTATTTTAACCGAGAGATGACACAAATTATTTACTGCTTCTTGGGATTGTCTGGGTGTTGAACTTAAGAATGCTAAATCATCTGCGAAATCCAGGTCTCCCAGGAATTTTCCATTTGTCCATTTTATACCTAATTGTTCATTGTGGGTATAGTTTCTCATAACCCAATCAATAGCTATTCCAAAAAGTAGTGGTGACATAATACAGCCTTGTTTCACCCCTGTTTCTACTGTAAACCATTCTGTATTCCCTTTATTTGTTCTAACACAACATCTTGCATTGTCATATAGCGCTTTGATTATATTCACATATTTTGTTGGAAAACCATAGATTGTAAGTGTAGTGAAATTGACAGAGATACAACGGTAAAATATCTCCAAAGATAACATTTAAGGATAAAAACATAATGCGTAGGCTGCGAATAGTACATGATCGCCTAGACCGCGGGTCATCATCCTCCATAATAATTGACTTGCTAGACAGGAGGGGAACGGCGGATCAAAAAGGAAAAAAATATGACTGGAAAGATTGCGTGAGACTAGAAAGGCTAAGGAGACGCAATTGGGGGGGGGAAACGGAGAAAAGTCACGTTTCCCAAGTTGACATAAAAAGTAAGCAACTCGACAGAAGGGACCATAGATATGTTACGCCACAGTCATTTGTTGGACGCTTTTGCGCGATACCAAGGCCTTGATTTGAATTCAGCGGCTAAACGCAGATGTTAGGAATATTACAAAAATTAAAAAGTATTTTTTTCTTAATATTAATGTTAGGAATATAAAAATTAGCTGGCCGGATGGCCTATTCTGAGCAGTGAACTAATATGTTCTTAATTTTACAGACGGATAGATAATATTGAAGATAATGACAAAAGACAGTGTTGTTCACATCATCGACAGACTGTATTGAATCTAAAAGTGTCGCTAATTGCACAAAAAAACACGACCTCGAACGCAGGTGTTCAAATCTACGTAGTATGGAAGAGAGGGTTTTTGGGTGGTAGCTGTGTCTAAATATAACTTTTAACGACAAAATTTTGGAGGGGAGAGAAAGGTTGGTTCAAAAATCAAGTACATTTTGTAGAAACACAAGTAGAGACGGACAGACTAACAGATAAACATCCATACTTGACTGAAGCATGACTGAAATGACTTTAGTGTAGGAAATTTGAAATTCAAATAAACCTAGGCAGTGATTGGCCACAGACAAGCATATTGTCGGTGCTTAGACGCGGATTTGGGGTCATTTCTCAATAGTTGTTCAGTGATAGACACAGATTTTAAAGTGTGGTGATTTCCATATGAAAGAAAGTGTAATAAATTTAGGGACGCCATACTATAGCCAGCAGCTCAGCTGAGTTTTGCTAGCAGTTCTGTGTTATTTATTCATAATCTGGTAAGATTGAAATTATTTCCATATATATTTTGAATATTGTTTCATGTTCGAGTGATTTGATACTGCCATATCGAAATCTAGCCTTACAAACAAGTAGGGATTTGCTCTAGACCCCGCCCTAGTCAGGGTCTAGGGACCAACAATGTACATAAACTCCAGCAAGGATTATGCAAGACAGATCAAGTGTTGAGAATAATGAAACATATTACCTATCCTCTTTTAGGGCAGACAACTAATAAATATTTTTCAGAATCTATAGTCTGGGAGGATCTATCTGATGTAAAACCACCATGGTAAATGTGCTGTTTGGTCAGAGAGATCTGACCTGTCTGTATGATGTGGTTGTTGTGTCAGTGTTGTGTCCAGACGTGGGTAGAGAATAGATTTTGACACATGGCCCATACTTTGATTGCAGAGCTGCGAGTTTCTGTTGTCAACAAAGCAGTGACTATTCAGTTGGTGACTTTACTCGAGTGTATCTGTGCAGTACTTGTGACAGAGACCACCATTATTGCCCGCCAGCACGGAGAGGTGGGACCATCAGTTTTCAGCACCAGAGCTACAACGACAAGATGAGTGAGCCTCTGGTCTGCTGGACTTTCACCAAAGCCCTTTAGTTACTAATACCCCCATAAAATTCCCACCATTTTCTGGACACTGTGTAGTCAATATAGACAGGTGTGATGAGGCCACCCCAACAGCACAAACATTAAATATCCTCCCAAGTAGATGACTACTAGAACATTTTAATAAAACTAACTAGTATAGTACATATATATGTACACTATTGCATTTGTGATATAATATTCCATGCATTTCTTTCATAATCTCTAAATCTTTTTAAGTTCTGGTCAACCTAAAAAATTGATCCAGAACAAAATAAATGTAATATAATTTTATCAAAAAATTTACACACGTGAGTTAGTTCAGTGTATTTTGGCATTTATTGATATTATTAGTCTTGTTAAATATCTGTGGGTATATCTATAACCTATTACACCACACTACATATCATAACCCTAGACACTTTACGTAGCCACATTCATTAAAAAAAATTAAGTGTGAGGTCGTAGTGGTAGCAAGAAAGGCCTTCTGACAATTCTCAACTACATTTTATCTCAGGAGCCTTCACAGCTGGCCTCATACAATTACATTTAGTAATATCACCATCATACAATACCATCAAACACCACTACATAAATTGGGGTCTTGTCCAGGGATAATTAGCCCAACAGTAATATTAGGATCTCCTGGTGGGAGAAATAAAAGTAGGGAAATAAATTGTAAAATTTCCTTTAAAATTAAAAGTGTCCCTGCAGATAAAAGTTGGTGAATCTTCACAGCCAGTAATAATTAATTAGTTAACTGGTTAGTTAGAATTGGTTAGACTATAGTCATAAGAAGTACTTAGTGTATTTACTGGTTAGAGATTTAGCTTGTATATTATTATATTGTCTAAAAAGTATGGCGGAGCTGGCAAAATTTAGATCAGCTGCTGTGCTCACCGCGAAGGAGATGGGAATGGATGGTCAAATTTTAATTCAATATGTAACGGCTGAATGTGATAAATATATTGAAAGGGAAGATAGAAAGGTAGCTGAAGAGAAGAGGTTACAAATTGAGGCTGATAGAGAAATTAAGAGGCTGCAGATTGAGGCAGAAGAAAAACGACAGCAAAGGGAGGCAGAAGAAAAACGACAGCAAAGGGAGGCAGAAGAAAAAAGGTTGACTGCCGAAAGGGAGGCAGAAGATAAAAAGGCCGAAAGGGAGGCAGAAGATAGAAGGTTGCAAAGGGAGCACGAATTACGACTAAGGGAGCTGGAATTACAAGGTCCGGCTCCTGAAAATGGTGCCAGCCCTTTTGCCTCAGATGCTACGCCCAGTCTGGGAGCCTCAAACTCAGCTATGGGGTTTCATTTAGACCATTTTGTTGAAAAAGACGATGACATAGAGGGGTACCTAGGACGTTTTGAGTTATTAGCTACTACATATGGGTTAGAGAGAGAGAGGTGGAGCTTAAAGCTATCACAGGGATTGAGAGGTACTTCTTATGAAGTATTTGCTAAAATGAACAGGGAAGACCAAGACAATTATGACATGTTAAAGCAGGCTTTGTTATTAAGATACGAGAAGAATGGTGAATTTTATCGTAAGAAATTTAGAAATGCCAAACTGTTGTCTGGGGAGACATACCACCAATTCTCTGCTAGACTAGAAACCTATTTGGAGAAATGGACGGCTCTGGGGAAGACCCAAGATCTTAAAGAAATGATCATGATTGAGCAATTGAGAGAGTCCATGGCTCCAGACATGAGAAAATTTCTCATGGAACAAGGTGCAGAGAAGTTGGGGGAAATTTTAAATGTTGCTGAGAGGTATCAGGCAGCTCAGGCAGAGGTAAGTGGTGCTAAAAAGAAGCACATAGACAATTTTAAAGCTCCACAGCAATTTAATAAATTTGATACTAGAGAGCAGGGAAATAAAGGTAGGACAAACTTTGAGCGGCCAAGAAATGACTATCGCGACAGAAACTCACAGTTCAATGACCAAAAGTTCAATGAAAGAAAACCGTTGAACCAAGGAAAAAGATGGTGTAAATGGTGCAAGAAGGATAACCATAACACCGAATTTTGTAGAAGGAAACCTTCAAACATTGCTGCAATGAAGTCGGGGACGCAAAGATTAAAGGTTAATCCTAAGGGACAACAGGAACCTTATCACCCCCCAGTTTGTGAGGATGTTATTTGTAATGGGGTCACCATAAGGTGCCTTTATGATACAGGTTTGGATTATGATTCAGTTGTGAAGTCTAGCCTAGTGGACCCAAGTCAGTATACCACAGAAACAGTGGAAATACAAGGGGCGACTAAGGACATACCACTCATGACACTTCCCATCGCAAGGATAACGGTGAAAACTCGCTATGTGGAAGGAGAAATCAGAGCAGCAGTGATAGATGAACCAATCTACCCTCTGATATTGGGGTGTAGATACGTCTTCTTGGGGAATCCCGAGAAACCTGTGATCATGGCGACAGTGCAGACCAGGTCACAGAAGAAGGAGGAAGAAGGTGAACCTATAAATGCTCATCCAGAGGAGATGAGGAAGGCGCAGGCTGAGGATAGGACACTCAAGCCCTGTTTTAAAAAATTGCCCAAATGCCACACACCTCCGAGCAAGGGGGAATATTTCATGAAGAACAAACTATTATACAGGAAGACAGGAACTAGATCCACTGGTCACGGACAGTTAGTTCTTCCCAAGATATATAGGGCAAACTTAATAAGGAGCTTACATGTTGGAACAGATGGTGACCATGAGAAAGTCGGTACCATCTGCCAAAAGATTGCTCGAAAATATTATTGGCCCGACGTAAATGTCGATGTTGAAAACTTTGTAGAAGCATGTGGCGTATTTCATGAGGGAACACCCACAAAGGGAAAATATGTGCAGGACCTAGAAACGCCACGGGGCAACTTTAGGCCTGAAAGGAAAACTAATTATACTCGGGTAGACAAAGTGGAATGGGAGCCCCCTTTTCACACCCAGTCTTCACTTGAATGGATTAACATGGCCACTATGCGAAGAGTACAAAGAAGAAATTTTACCCAGGATAGGATGACAATCCCTCGGTCAGACTTATATAAACTGGAAGAACAGACAAGAGAGCGAAGATCTCTCATAAGCAATCTAAAGTGGGGAGACAAAACCCAGAAAAAAATTGGTAGTGGTCGATTTGTGAGTGATGATTCTAGGAAGAAAAGTCCTCATTATAAAGCTTCTAAGGGACGGGACCCGATGGGTTCCATGAAAAATAAGTATGATAAATTAAAGATCCAGATGTAGCTTTATTAAGGACCTGGACAGATGAGAAGGCGGAAGAGACTGTTACCTCATCGTATCAATATGTGAACGAACTGACCACTCGTTTGAAAGCTGGATGGAAACTGGCAAATGATAATTTGAAACAAGCCAGGAAGAAACATGCAGCATATTTTAATAGGAAGGCAAAGGACAGGGAACTGGCAGTCGGAGAGAAGGTGCTGCTTCTACTACCCGGAAGCCAGAATAAATTACAAATTGGTTGGCAAGGTCCATATACGGTTCTAGAGAAGGTGTCTAGAACAAACTATAAAATTGACAAAAAGGGGAAGGAAAAAGTTTATCATGTAAACCTGTTAAAGAAGTATCTGGACAGACCACTCCAGGAAAGCACCCCCTTATTGACCTTGGCTATTGCAACCCAGATGCAAAAGGAACCACTCACCTCACATGAATACCCATTACATCCTTGTGAAACCGCAGCACAGGTAAAAGTCAGTAAGCACCTGACTAAAAACCAGAGGGAGAGAGTTCAACAGGTTCTGGAGGAACATACAGATGTATTAACAGATAAACCAGGCCATACAAATTTGCTACAGTATGACATGAAACTGGTAGACTCAAACCCAATCTGTATGAGAGCCTATTCTATTCCGTTCGCGAAGGAGAAGGCATTGAAGGAAGAAATAGAGTATTTGTTGAAGGAGGGGATTATTTCGCACAGTGAATCATCTTTTAGTTCTAGTGTCGTTTTGTTGAGAAAACCGTCTGGGGAACACAGACTGTGCATAGATTACAGGAAACTGAATGCTGTCACAGAAGGACAAGTGGATCCATTACCAGACACAAAACAGTTATTTGCCAGACTGAACAAGGCAAAATACTTTTCAAAGGTGGATCTTAGTAAAGGCTATTACCAGATCCCAGTGAAGCCTGAAGTGAGACCTTATTTGGCTTTTAGCACTTCGGATGGACATTATGAATTCAATATGCTACCATTCGGACTGAAAAATGCTCCGAGTGTGTTTTCAAGGATGATGCGAAAATTGTTGGATCCCCTGAATAACCCATGTATCACGAATTTCATGGATGATATTCTCGTCGCCACAGAGACATTTGAAGAACACATTGAAGCTCTGGAGATGTTGTTTGATAGACTTCGGGAGGCGAATTTGACTGCTAGGCCAACAAAATGTTGTATTGGATGTAAAGAGTTGGAATTCTTGGGGCACACTGTATATCAGGGTAATATGACCCCTGATCCTAAGAATTTGGAAAAACTGCAGAGAGCACCTAGGCCGCAAACAAAAAAGGACGTGCGATCATTTGTGTCGTTATGCGGATTTTATCAGAAATACATCAAAAATTTTAACACTATATGTGCTCCTCTGACTGATCTGACTCGCAAGGGACTTCCAGATAAAATTATTTGGACTGCACAATGTGAACTAGCGTTCCAAGAGTTAAAGGAAAAACTCACTAGCAAGCCTATTCTCAAACTGCCTGATTTGACACAGGACTTTGTCTTAAGAACCGATGCAAGTAATGTAGGACTAGGAGGGGCTTTGTTGCAAAGATCATCTTCACCTGATGGGGAACTGAAACCAGTCGCTTATGCAAGCCGCAAATTGAATGTCGGTGCAGATTTCCTCAGTCGGCACCCCTGTGATCAAAATTAGAGTAGTGGCAGACGTGAGGAGTAATTTTACCTATGTGTATCGCTGGTGTTGGAACTTGCCATAGGCATGTTTTCAAGTGGGGAGATGTGTAGTGAAATTGACAGAGATACAACGGTAAAATATCTCCAAAGATAACATTTAAGGATAAAAACATAATGCGTAGGCTGCGAATAGTACATGATCGCCTAGACCGCGGGTCATCATCCTCCATAATAATTGACTTGCTAGACAGGAGGGGAACGGCAGATCAAAAAGGAAAAAAATATGACTGGAAAGATTGCGTGAGACTAGAAAGGCTAAGGAGACGCAATTGGGGGGGAAACGGAGAAAAGTCACGTTTCCCAAGTTGACATAAAAAGTAAGCAACTCGACAGAAGGGACCATAGATATGTTACGCCACAGTCATTTGTTGGACGCTTTTGCGCGATACCAAGGCCTTGATTTGAATTCAGCGGCTAAACGCAGATGTTAGGAATATTACAAAAATTTAAAAGTATTTTTTTCTTAATATTAATGTTAGGAATATAAAAATTAGCTGGCCGGATGGCCTATTCTGAGCAGTGAACTAATATGTTCTTAATTTTACAGACGGATAGATAATATTGAAGATAATGACAAAAGACAGTGTTGTTCACATCATCGACAGACTGTATTGAATCTAAAAGTGTCGCTAATTGCACAAAAAAAACACGACCTCGAAACGCAGGTGTTCAAATCTACGTAGTATGGAAGAGAGGGTTTTTGGGTGGTAGCTGTGTCTAAATATAACTTTTAACGACAAAATTTTGGAGGGGAGAGAAAGGTTGGTTCAAAAATCAAGTACATTTTGTAGAAACACAAGTAGAGACGGACAGACTAACAGATAAACATCCATACTTGACTGAAGCATGACTGAAATGACTTTAGTGTAGGAAATTTGAAATTCAAATAAACCTAGGCAGTGATTGGCCACAGACAAGCATATTGTCGGCGCTTAGACGCGGATTTGGGGTCATTTCTCAATAGTTGTTCAGTGATAGACACAGATTTTAAAGTGTGGTGATTTCCATATGAAAGAAAGTGTAATAAATTTAGGGACGCCATACTATAGCCAGCAGCTCAGCTGAGTTTTGCTAGCAGTTCTGTGTTATTTATTCATAATCTGGTAAGATTGAAATTATTTCCATATATATTTTGAATATTGTTTCATGTTCGAGTGATTTGATACTGCCATATCGAAATCTAGCCTTACAAACAAGTAGGGATTTGCTCTAGACCCCCCGCCCTAGTCAGGGTCTAGGGACCAACAATGTACATAAACTCCAGCAAGGATTATGCAAGACAGATCAAGTGTTGAGAATAATGAAACATATTACCTATCCTCTTTTAGGGCAGACAACTAATAAATATTTTTCAGAATCTATAGTCTGGGAGGATCTATCTGATGTAAAACCACCATGGTAAATGTGCTGTTTGGTCAGAGAGATCTGACCTGTCTGTATGATGTGGTTGTTGTGTCAGTGTTGTGTCCAGACGTGGGTAGAGAATAGATTTTGACACATGGCCCATACTTTGATTGCAGAGCTGCGAGTTTCTGTTGTCAACAAAGCAGTGACTATTCAGTTGGTGACTTTACTCGAGTGTATCTGTGCAGTACTTGTGACAGAGACCACCATTATTGCCCGCCAGCACGGAGAGGTGGGACCATCAGTTTTCAGCACCAGAGCTACAACGACAAGATGAGTGAGCCTCTGGTCTGCTGGACTTTCACCAAAGCCCTTTAGTTACTAATACCCCCATAAAATTCCCACCATTTTCTGGACACTGTGTAGTCAATATAGACAGGTGTGATGAGGCCACCCCAACAGCACAAACATTAAATATCCTCCCAAGTAGATGACTACTAGAACATTTTAATAAAACTAACTAGTATAGTACATATATATGTACACTATTGCATTTATGATATAATATTCCATGCATTTCTTTCATAATCTCTAAATCTTTTTAAGTTCTGGTCAACCTAAAAAATTGATCCAGAACAAAATAAATGTAATATAATTTTATCAAAAAATTTACACACGTGAGTTAGTTCAGTGTATTTTGGCATTTATTGATATTATTAGTCTTGTTAAATATCTGTGGGTATATCTATAACCTATTACACCACACTACATATCATAACCCTAGACACTTTACGTAGCCACATTCATTAAAAAAAATTAAGTGTGAGGTCGTAGTGGTAGCAAGAAAGGCCTTCTGACAATTCTCAACTACATTTTATCTCAGGAGCCTTCACAGCTGGCCTCATACAATTACATTTAGTAATATCACCATCATACAATACCATCAAACACCACTACAGTAAGTATCTTCCACAATGATGGGCGGTGTAGACTATCAAAGGCTTTTTGAAAATCGACGAAGGAGATAATAAGTGGCGATTGCATTTCCACTGATTCTTCTATAATTGTTCTTAGTGTGAATATTTGATCAATACATGATCGTTTCGGCCTGAAACCCGCTTGTTCTTCTCTGATCTTTTCGTCAGCATACAATTTAAGTCTTTCTAACATCATGCAACATAATAATTTTCCAGGTACTGATAATAGAGATATACCACGCCAGTTATTACAGTCTGATAGATCACCTGTCTTCAGTAACTTTACAATAATACTGTCTTTCCATTGTTGTGGTGGTTGTTCTTCTCTCCATACTTCATTTATAATATCTAAAATTCTCAAGAGGTTGTTGTCATTAACTGCTTTAATCATTTCCCCTGAAATTTCGTCAACTCCAGCAGCTTTAAAATTTTTTAATCTTTTAACGGCTTGTTTGATCTCGTCCAGCGTGAATTCATCGCAAGTTATTGGCAAGGTGGTTGTGGGTGTTTCATTATTAAAATCAGGTGTTACTGTTGGTGGTGGTCTGTTTAGTACCTCCATAAAGTGCTCAGCCCATCTCTTCATTTGTTCTTTTTCTGTTGGTATTGAATTCCCTAATTTACCTTTAACAGGTGTTTCCATAGCAGTAGGCTGGTGACATAGTTGTTTTGTAATTTGATAAAGGCACCTACTATTACCAGTTCTTACAGCATTTTCAGCTTCTACGGCCAGTTCATTGATGAAATGTCTTTTATCTCTTTGAGTTTTTGTCTTCACTTCTTTATTTAACAAGTTATAAGTTAGTTTGCAAGATTCAACTGCATTATGTGTACTTGCCGCTAGTAGTTTAAGTTTTGCTGTTTTCCTTTCTTGTATTTTATCCCAAGTATCTTCTCTCATCCATTTTTTCTTTTTATGTACTAGGTATCCGGTGGTCGCTACAGCTGCTTCTGTCATTGCTGTTCTCAGTTGTTCCCATTTAGTATCGATTGTCTTGGTGGTGATATCGTTGTCAATTTTGCCTAAAGCATCGAAATAGTTGTTCATTTTGACATTATATTCCTCCTTTATATATCATTTGATTGCAGTCTGTGTACATCTATTCTTCTATTTTTATTCGGTTGGTATAACTTCTTCAGTTTAATTCTCAGTTTAGCTATGCAGAGGTTATGATCGCTTCCGATCTCTGCACCTCTGTATGCTCTGACGTCTTGAACTGATGAGCGAAATTTTGCGCTTATGCAGAAGTGATCTATCTGGTTCTTAGTTCTGCCATCAGGTGAATTCCATGTTATCTTGTGGATATTCTTATGTGGAAAGATGGTGTCTGCCACAACGAGGTTTGATATTTCACAAAGTTCTAGAAGTCTTTCGCCATTTTGATTCATACAGCCTATGCCATGAGTACCGAGATATCTTTGTACTCCATCGTTGTTGTCACCTACTTTGGCGTTAAAATCGCCCATGACTGCTGTTATGTCATGCTTGGGTATTGTGTTGATGGTACTTAGAAGTGCTTCATAGAAGTCATCTTTAGTGGTATCAAGAGCGTCGTTAGTTGGTGCATAACATTGTACAATTGAGAGCTTGAAAAATCTTGTCTGAAATCTAGCTAATATTAGCCTCTCATTAATAGGTACCCAGCTGATAAGCGATGCTGCTGCTTTCTGTGTCATTAAGATGGCTACTCCCTTGGTGTGACGATTATCATTACTACCAGAGTATATAATTTCCTTTTTTTCTTCTGAAATATATTTTATGCCCTTCCCCGTCCATCTACACTCGCTGACACCCAATATGTCCAACTTATAATTATCCATTTCTTTAATTACTTCTTCCAATTTTCCGTCTTGATACATAGTTCTTACATTCCAGTATCCAATTTTAAAAATCTCCTTAGCCCCAAGATATTAGAATGAGTCATGTTTACTGTCGAGCCTGGTTCTGTTTCGGTAACAATCGCTTGTTTTACAATAGTGACTTGTTAATTATCTGATCAACCCTCTTATCCAACCGACCGATTCGAGGGTTTCGAGGTCAGTTATAGGAAAATATCTACACCACTAGATACTCTGATGTATCTTTTATTCCATAATTTAACACATCATGGTACTATCCATCGAAATATACACATTCCTGATGTTTTTCTTTCGGCGTCTAAGGTGAGAAAAGAATTTCACCTCCATCTTGGAAGGGTAGATAACTCAAAATAACAATATCAGGAACTAAATCACAAATAAATGAACTCTTATTTTAGAAAGTGTCGAGAATTGGGTAGACAGGACTCTCTAACATTCTGCCTTTTGTCTCAGCTTGCTTACTGTCTCCTGATATTTATACACACATCAATAGCACAAAGATGTATAATGCCACATGCAGTAGCAAGATAAATAGGCATAAGTACATTCTCACACTCATCTGCAATGACCAAGCCATGAAACAAATAAGAAACATTAAAGAATTATGGATTTCTATAGATTATTGATCTCTATACTCTTGTTTTCTTAACTCTCATTAATGTTCTGTTTTTCTCTCTTAAATTACCTCATTTCTTAAGGCATACTTCTTTCAATCATAGACAAGTAAGTGTCCTTTAGTTATATCAAGATGTAGTTTCTATATTACACTCAATTAGATTTCCAAAGATTGCCTACTGCAGATAGTTTCTGGTCGCTGGTCAGCACTGTGTTCCAATATTATAAGTATTGAAAAACTGGAAATACTGTCCACTCCACTATCCGCTGGTACTCTTGTCATGCAGATCGACACTTCAGCACTAGAGTATATAAGGCACATCAAATATTTTCCTATTCCTACATTTTATTTAACAAACAGAGAGTAAATATGTGTTCATCAAACTTGCCAATTATCGCTTATCCATGCAGTGTAAGAAGTCAGCTCCAAAAATGTAAATCCTATTCCCTTTTAACAGTCCAATAAGTTTGCTGTTATCTGTAAACACCCTGTGTAGTTCTTGGGGTTCTCTGAATAAACAAAGAAAGAACAGGACTACGGCTCCGTCAGGTATGTTGTAAAATGGCAACTAACACGAGGATGTGAATGGGGCTGACAGCCTCATCATGTAAAACAAATTGCTACAGTTTCCATTTCTGCAAGAGTATTTTAAAAAAAAAATTTTTTTTTTAAACGTATGCCCGCTATTCATCATCTCAACCCGTAACCCGTCATGGGTCGTAGGGGGGGGGCCATGGTGGAAGCATCAGCAGACAGGGTCCTCCACTGCTCTCTATCCTCAGCAATGCGTACAAGTGTAGAAAAACCATGCCCTGCCCATTGTTTGATGTTATCAGCCCAGGATGTTCTTTGCCTTCCTCTTCTCCGTTTACCTTCGACTGTTCCCTGGAGGATCGTTTTCGAAGGGGAGTCATGACGAGTTACATGCCCAAACCAGGCGAGTTTTCGACATTTCACTGCTGACAAAAGTGGTTCTTGGTGGCCTGCATAGGTGTTTATTTTCTCTCTAACATAGACATTTGTTTTGTGTTCTTTATAGCAAATGCGCAAAATTCTTCTATAACATTTATACTCGAAAGCCTGAATCCTTCGCTCCGTATCTGCAGTGAGTGTCCAGCCCTCACACCCATACAAGAGAATAGATAATACAAGTGATTTGTATAATTTGATCTTCACAGGAAAACTGATGTTACTTTTCCAGATCACATTCAGCCTTGTCAAGGCAGCTGAGGCCATCTCAAGTCTTGTCTTGATTTCTTTACTTGATCTTCCATCACTACATATAGTGGACCCCAGATATTTAAAGATGTTAACTTCTTCTAACGTTTGCCCATTTAACGTAATGTTGGTTGGAACATGTTTCTTATGGCTATTCACCAATATCTTGTTTTTTTCTATATTAATTTCCATCCCATACGTTCTTGTTACTTTCTCCAGTCTAGAGGTAAGGTCTTGAAGTTCTGATTCTGTTCCAGCTATAAGATCGATATCATCAGCAAAACGCAGATTGCAAAGAGGTCAAACTCCAATCGATATGGTTGTTTTATAATCGTAGAGAGCCTCCTGCATAATATGTTCTAGTATACATTAAAGAGCACTGGGGACAGGATACATCCCTGACGAACTCCTAAGTTTGTTTTGAAAAATTCTCCAATGTCATTGCTTGCAAAAACAGCATTGCTTGCGTCCTTGTATAGTGCTTCAATGATATCTATGATGTTGGTATCAAAATTGAATTTTCTCATTATTTGCCATAAGCCTTCATGCCAGACTCGATCGAAGGCTTTTGTGAAATCGATGAAGTTATGGTATAAATCGTGTTGATGCTGGAGATATTTTTCGATCAGTAATCTAATATTGAAGATTTGTTCTGAGGTACTTCTTTTTGGTCTAAAGCCAGCCTGTTCCTCGGACAAGATTTCTTCTGATTTCTGTTTTATTCTGTTCAAAAGTATCCTTAACATCACTTTACTTGGATGACTAATAAGGCTAATGGTTCTGTAATTCTTGCACATTGTTAGATTTCCTTTCTTTGGAAGCGGTATTACTAGTGACTGCGTCCATTCTTTTGGCCATTTTTTAGTACTCCATATCTTCTGGCAAATTGTTGTTATGATTTTTACTATACCTGGTCCTACATATTTCAAGAGCTCTGCTGGGATATTATCCACACCCGGTGACTTCCCTCCTTTCATCAAACATATAGCCTCTTCCCGCTATTTACTTGAGGTGAAATCTCAGGTTAATATGTCTAACCTGAGACTGATTTTACGTGAGTATCCTATTTTCCCTGTACGCTGACAGGTGTCCTCTCGTCATTCAGGCAGATACTCGCCGTCTTTGGAGAGTACTCATTAGAGCTGGGTCGGCTCAGGAGCCGTTCAGGTTATTCCAGTCCCTCGTTGACGACACTCTTTCAAATGTTCTCACCAGGGCTTGAATTAATCCAGTCCAAATCCCAGTCGACGACAGTGCTGCAAATGTCCTCACCCGGGCTTGAACCTGGATCACCTGATCGCCAGCGCAGTGTGGTAACCATTACACCAGCGTGGCTCCCTTGCAAGAGTATGTGAATGCTTTTGTGTAGGCTCCCTTCAATGTGGATCGGATGCAGTGATGCTGCCATGCTCCGTAAGGAGAAAAATGGACAACGATGATGATAATTACCTATAAACATTAAATGCAATATTAACTCTTAGTATACGAGCGGCCTTTCATGACTACCGTAACAGATTTTGCAATAAATAATTTATTTATAAAGATAACATAAGTGTTATATATCAAAATGTGAAGAAATGAAACCCCTATATCATGCACGTAACTAAATTGTTCAGTGGTTTTAAACATGCATTCAGCTATAAATTTTCGCTATTGATGGGGATCGATCATCGGCCTCTCTAGAAGGCCGCTCGTATACTAAGAGTTAATTACACAACAACTAAATCTGAAAATCATTTTGCTGTGAATATATACCTTAGAGGAGAAGTAGTCATAGAGAAACTGCTTCCAGTCTTGAGTGGTAATAGACTTGTACTTGAATTTCTCAATGTAAGCTTTCAGGAAAGCTTCAAATACAGCTGAAAACAAAAGGCATGTATTAAGCTAATCATAAATGCTAATTCAGCTGTATAACTGCAACTAACAAATTAAATTAACATGTTATAAGTTAATTTACTTCAATTTTTTTCCAGTCTGACTGTACCATTTTGCATCATGGAGAGAAGCATTTTTTTTGTTTAGTGAGACATGTTAAATGTCTAGAATCAAACCACACTTCTTCGAGATTGTGTTCATGCTGTCTATGCACTTTCCTCTTGGACGTCTGCTTGCCCTCTAACCAAATTTCTGCTGTGTGAAGGTAGCTGAATTTACTACATTCCGGGAGCCGCGCAAGCGTAGTGGTTACCACACCGCGCTGGCGACCGGGTGACACAGGATCAAACCTGGCCGAGGACATTTGAAGATTTTTCGTCAACCGGGAGTTGGACTGGATTAACTTGAGGCCTTGGCGAGAACATTTGAAGGGGTGTCGTCGACCAGGGACTGGCGGCTCCTGAGCCGACCCAGCTCTAATAGGTACCTCCGAAATCGGCGAGTATCTGCCTGAATGGCGAGGGACACCTGTCTCTGTGCAAGAAATAAAGGGATACTCACGTAAAATCAGTCTCAGGTTAGATATAATAACCTGAGTTTTCGCCTTGAGTATTAGCGGGTGTACGAAAAAAAAAAAAAACTACATTCTGATGAAATGTTCAAAACATTTTATTTTCTTCCTGTGTGGCTGATACATGGTTTTATTCCAACAATGTCTTAATCATCATTTCCCCTTCTGCCTTTTAAGGTGATATTTGCAGCTTATCTTAGACATCTCATCTCTCATTATAAACTTAACTTCTACGCTTTAAATATAGTGATTATGTTTGATACTGACAGCAAAGAATGGTCTGAATATGTAGTATATCAGCTGTGGCTTGTCTTCATCAAGATGTGTGGCAGTAGAATCAGTTGGTAAGTAACTGAGTTAGCACTTTAAATCTCATGTCCTCTTTTATCTCTACATATTTTACCATCCTTGATGACCATGCTTACAATGTAATTGAGTTCTCTGACTTGTTTGACCAATGTACCATTGACATGAATATTTAGTGGGCTGTAACTTTGGCTAAATTGCACTGTGTTTGTTTTGGATCATATTGTATCTCTCTCATGTTGTACTGAACGTGTCCATGTTTTCTTGGGGTCTTACTGCTGGTTGTATAGTAAGCTTTGGTCACCTACAAAAAGTTATCTCTTTATAGCTTTTGATTATGGATTTGCTTCTGATGTTATCCTATCCAATGGGGTGTTAAACAGTAAAGGTGACAGCACCCATCTTGTCACAGTCCTGTATAAACCTCAAGCATGTTTAAGTAGCCAGATAATCATCCACTGTTCTGATTATTTTAAAGTTCTGTGGTATGAAGCTGTAATATTAACCAGGAGTTTATAATACATTCCAGTCTTCTAAAATATCCCAGTGCTTGTTCCTTTCTGTTCTGTCAAAGACTTTCTCCTGATCTATAAAATCTACACTGCATATTTCGCTATATTCACAGATCTGACTTAGGGTGAACAATGCACCAATGTATCCTACTCTACAGCACTCCTATAATTCTTAGTGAAAAATTAATTTGTCTGGGTTTGTCAGAATAAGTAATGGTTTCTTGAAGCTTTTCGTTGTTTTGTTTGTCTCTTCACTCAACATGAAAGAAAGAAAATTATAAAGTTAAACAAGTTACTTGAGGCACTGATATTTAAAAAAAAATATTAATACAAAGCAGCAGAAGAACAACCTTGCTCGAAAGATAGTTCACAATTAAACTATCAATAAGATGATTTCTTCAACGAGAAATATCAAGTCATCAGTCTCTTGTTTCACACAACTTCGTACCAACACACAACATGTGGTGCAGACTTTAGTACTGTTAATACCTACTTGGTCCCCCTAAAAGTGTTTGTAAGTGATATAAAAGAGCAAATCCTTTCTCATATGGCACAGTGGAAAAGGCATCATCAGGATCAACTCCCTGCAGGTCAGGAACTAGTCTGGTGTAAGCTTCATTGCCAGCTTTTGTTAGTGTCTCTATCTGCAGATTAAGGAAAAGATTGCAAAAGTAAGAATTACTTTAAAATGTTCCATTTCTGACACCTCATATTATCTTTAGAATTTCAGCCTTATCTATTAATCAAATAAAAATGCTATTTAACTACTGAGCTGACCGATAAGTCTAACAACAGTGGAGGTTTACTTATATTTAGCATGAACCAAACAAATACAACAAGCACCCATTTAACACGTCCATGTAAATACATTCAGGCAGAGTGTAGGTCCTAATTGTTTCAGACTATTAGAAGGTGTGCATCTAGCTACCATAAAATTCAACAGACATTAAACTTAAACATAACCTCTCCCAAAGTACATTAACCATCTTTAAGTCACAGACCACTGGTAGAAAGACTTGCTGCTCTGTTAGTTTCATTCTTCACTCCACAAATTATTTGTGATCTTCATTAAGCTGTTAATGACAGTAATGACAATGCAGAAGACAACAAAGGAGCTTCAATTCACAGCCTTTAATAACACTGCAGACCACAACTTAGGAGCTCCAATTCACTGAGCCAGAGTAAGAACCTCATGACAGCAAAGTGGCTCCAGAATTATCATAAGGACTATATAACCAAAGGATCACCCGTGTGTTACCAGGGCCCGAAAGGGGAGCAAAGAATAGTAACACTGTCCCCTGCCAAGCATGTCGTAGAAAGCGACTAAGGAGGGTTGGGCATGGGGCCGGTTACCCCATCCTGTAAAAAATTTAAACCACAAAAAACTTCAACAAATATGGACAAGTCAAATAAAGAAAATAAAACACAGCCATCCAAGACAGGGGAAGGTCCTCTCGTGGGGAGGCGTATGATGCAACACAGAGAAAGCCGAAAGGAGTCTGTGTTGCTGACTAACCTTCTTTCTTCTAGGAGAACTTCCAGATTTGGCACCTGGAATGTTCGGACATTAAACGAACAAGGGAAAGTGGCGCAAGTGGCAGCAGAAATGAGGGAATACAAAATCGAGGTTTTGGGAATGTGTGAAACAAAGTGGAAGGGGGTAGACAGGAAGAAACTCATCACAGGTGAATTGGTGCTGTCCTCAGGACATGAAGACGAAAGTTCACACCACAGTGAAGGGGTAGCTCTTATGTTATCTAAAGAAGCACAGAAAGCACTCATTGAATGGGAAGCTGTTGGACCCAGAATAATAACAGCTACTTTCAAAACAGCTAAAAAGAAAATTCATGTAAATGTCATCCAATGTTATGCACCAACTAATGACAAAGAAGAGTCTGTGAAAGAAGCATTTTATACTAAACTACAGGAAATTATGGATAAAGTAAAAAGAAGAGACATCACAATTTTGATGGGTGACATGAATGCAAAGATAGGTACAGTCAACACCGGATTTGAAGAAGTCATGGGAAAACATGGGCTAGGAGTAATGAATGAAAATGGAGAACTATTCGCAAACTTCTGTGCTTCAAATCAACTGGCTATAGGAGGAAGCATGTTTCCACATAAGAGAATACACAAGGCAACATGGATATCACCAGACCATAGAACAGAAAATCAGATTGATCATATATGCATAAACAAGAAGTTTAGATCATCATTGCAGGATGTAAAGGTATATAGAGGAGCAGATGTGGCATCAGATCACCATCTTCTGATAGCCAAAGTAAAAAATGAAACTCAAGAGATATGCAACAATGCAAAATTATAGACAACAGTATAATGTAGGATAGCTAAGAAATCAAGAAACAAGAGACAAATTTGCGGTCACAGTATCCAACAAATTCCAAATGCTCCAACAGCTGGAAGATGTAGAGAATACAGAAGACTATTGGCAGCAGGTCAAAACTGTATGGAAGGAGACATGCGAAGAAATACTGGGGAAAAGGGAAAGACAACAAAAAGCATGGATAACAACAGAAACCATCAATAAGATAAAAGACAGAAAAAACAAGAAAGCAGAGTTAAACACAAGCAAAACCAGAAGTTCCAAAGCCAAGGCTCAAGAAGTGTACACAGAAGCAAACAAAGAAGTAAAAAGAAGTATCAAAAGAAACAAGAGGAAGTATATTGAGGAGTTGGCAAGAGAGGCAGAAGATGCTGCAGCCAAAGGAAATATGAGAGAACTGTATAGCAGCACAAAGAAGCTAACAGGGAAATACAAGCAAACAAGTTGCCTCATAAAAGACAAGAATGGGAAACTGCTCAGCAATATACAAGAGCAAATGAAGAGGTGGACAGAATATTTTGGGGACCTTCTCAATAGACCAGCTCCACAAAACCCGCCGGACATCCAGCCAGCAGAAGACGAGCTACAAATTAACGGTGAAAGACCAACGAAGGAAGAAATAAAGAAAGCCATAAAGCTTCTAAGAGATGGAAAAGCGTCTGGACCTGATGGCATTCCAGCAGAGGCCATCAAAGCAGATATCGACACGGCTACAGAGATGTCATATAAATTACTTGGTAAAGTCTGGGAAAAGGAAGAGATACCAGCAGAATGGAAGGAAGGATATCTGGTTAAGTTGCCTAAGAAGGGAAATTTACAAGAGTGCACAAATTATAGAGGAATAATGTTACTATCAGTGCCAGGAAAAGTATTAAACAGGATTATTCTTGAGAGATTAAAAGAGTCCATAGACAAGAAACTGAGAGATGAACAAGCAGGTTTTCTACAAAACAGATCATGTACAGACCAGATAGCCACTTTGAGAATAATAGTTGAACAAAGTCTGGAATGGAATTCACCACTATACATCGGATTTGTGGACTACGAAAAGGCATTTGACAGTGTAGATAGAGAATCACTTTGGAAATTGTTGAGGCATTATGGAGTTCCCCTGAAGATCATTAATTTAATAAAGAAAACATATGAAGACATGACATGCAGAGTTCTTCACGAAGGACAGCTTACAGAACCGTTTGGGATAAGAACAGGAGTGCGACAGGGATGCCTCTTGTCTCCAATTCTTTTCTTGCTGGCAATAGATTGGGTTATGAGATCATCGGCAACACACAACAGAAATGGAATCCAGTGGACTCTGACTAAGCAGTTGGATGATCTGGATTTTGCTGATGACTTGGCTCTTCTGTCCCATAGCCGTAATCAGATGCAGGACAAATTGAAAACACTCGATGAGAGGTCACAGCAATTGGGTCTGAAAATACACAGGGAAAAGACAAAAATAATGCAAATAAATGCAGGTAATGATAACAGGGTTGAACTTGAAGAAACACCAATACAAGATGTAGAATCATACACATATCTTGGCAGTAATATAGACAAAGTTGGAGGGACAGACAGCGATATCAAAATAAGAATACAAAAGGCAAGAGGAGCTTTCATTGCATTGGGAAATATATGGAGATCAAGAGAAATAGGATCCAACACGAAAATAAGAATCTTCAACTCAAATGTGAAGTCAGTCCTATTGTATGGCTCAGAGACATGGAGAACAACAAAGACAACAACCAAAAAGCTACAGACTTTCATAAATGGGTGCTTGCGTAGAATAGAGGGATTAAAATGGTATGACAAGGTTACCAACGTGGAACTGATGACAAGAACTAGACAAGTGCCAGTGGAACAAGAAATGAGAAGAAGACGATGGCGATGGATAGGACACACACTGAGGAAACCTGTTGATAGCATTACAAGGCAGTCCTTGTTCTGGAACCCCCAGGGCAAGAGAGGCAGAGGAAGACCAAGAAGTACATGGAGAAGAGAGTTGGAAACAGAGGCGAAAATGATGAGGAGAACATGGAAAGAACTTGAGATGATGGCACGTGACAGGAGGACTTGGCATGTGTTTGTTGAAGGCCTATGCTCCTTTGGGAGTGGAGGGTTATGAATGAATGAACCAAAGGATGTTTGGAGCTGAATAGAACACATACTAAGCAAAAATTCCCAAGAAAACAGAAAAACTGAAGAAAAAAAAAACACCTAATGTAGGACATGTAAAAAATTAGTCAAAACCTCATGACAGAAGAACAACTCAAAACATAAAGGCCACAATAAAAATGATGAGTATTACCAGCTCAGCAGAAGTGAACAAGTGTTAATCTTCAGACTTTGCACAGGTCACAACAGATTGGGATACCATTTATTAAACAAGTTAAAGATTGGAACTACTGATGAGTGCAACTGTGGCACTGACATAATGAATGCTGAGCATCTACTTTAGAGATGCCCAACATATGAGCAACAGAGAGAGCGCATACTACTTTCTTTGAACATATTCAAGTTGACGTCTGAGGGTGAACGAAGAAGAAGAAAAAATAAAGCCATAAAGTAAGTTAGTAAGAACCAATGACAGAACAACAACCTAAAACACAAAGTGAAGGAAATGTGAGATAGAAGGACAAAGAAGACAAGGGAAAATAATAAAAAAACTAGAGCAGATTGCACAGAAGAAGAAGACCGTGATGAAAAACTGCATAAACAAGGGACACAAATGTCAATATGAGAAAGAGAAGCATGGCAGCCAAGAAGTTGGCCTGATTTGTTTTTATGCACAATTCACAAAATAGAACAGTAAAACCCTGATGTAACCCAGTTAGCAACAGTGGCAATTGGGATACCATCTGATCATTAGTTGGAACTATTTTTTGTGGGCAAATGATGTTCAAAATATTAAAGTTTTAAAGACAATGGCAGAAATCAACCCCATGATAAAGTGATCATGCATTTATCGTTTTAAATTTTAAAAATCCCAATTAATTCCTTACAGAGGATGTTACCGTACCAAGAAAAATGCATGTTAACTTATTTTACCCATGATGCATAAGATAGGCCTTTACTTTTACCCTCGGGCGCCGGCATGATATGAGTTCAGACATTTCAACAACAAATTAGAAAATAAGTGGCCAAAGCATTTTCAAATCATGTAGACACTTCCTATAGACTACATGTTTTGAACTGGTGGCAAAATAAGTATTTTGGTGCTTAACTTTTGTATACTTTTATCAATTAATGACATCATTAGGCAGTTCATTTACAAGTAGTGTAGTCACATACATAATAGTTATAAACTACAAACGTATCAACTGCAAAAGATTATTTCTAAATGAATTATATCAATAGCGATAATAACCTATTTTTGATTCTGGGAGGGACATTTAACGAATCTGATATGGTTAAGTAATAAATTTATTAAATTGTGTGAAACAGGACTGTGTAAGTGAGATTTCAGTTCAGCAGTATGTGACTTCACACAAACACAAAAATCATAAAAATAGAATTTTTATTTGTTTGTAATCAAACTTCTTGAATTAATTTTCAACTGGATATACATTTCCACTCCTCTGCAAGGAAATTAGAGCTGAAATATTTACATGGAAATCCACAATTTTTATTACTTATTATAGTTTTGATTTTTTTTAAGGTTCCTATATTTCGCAAGACAGCAAACAATTATTACATCTCATAAGAACTCAACATTGTTTCACAACATTCTTCGGCCAATTTCCTAAAGTCTGATGCATAATACATATATCTGTCAGATTAATATATACATCTACTGCTTTTTTAAAAAACATCTCTTGTAGAAAAAAATGCCTCCATTTTGGGGCCTAGGTAAAACTGTAAAACTGCCTGGGTTAGAATGAGTTAAAACATTTTAATTTCCTCATTAAAAATATTATGGAAAGAATAGATTTATAAGTTTAACACATTAACTGCCGCAAGCCGGTGGGACCGACTTTTGAAATCCATTCATTTGGATCGCGAGCCGCTCATAGCGTCGATCTATGTTTAGTAATAAAACGAATGAAAAATGTACTCAAACCCTTTCTGATCTGGTTCGAGATTTTAAGTTGCCACCGAAAAACAAATTCCCAAAGCATGATTGTTGTAGAACACTGGAAAATTGATATTATGTTCATATTTTTCAGCATCTGAATAGGCTAGAAACTTGTTTCAACAACTGACTGATAGATTTAGCGACAAGGACAAGAGTGAAAACGGTGTGCACATTGATTGAAATAGTGATTTTGATAGAGTTATAAGCAGTTATAATTGTGAAAATATTGCAAGTCCTCGGCCATCGGAGGGCCGTTAAATAGCAACAACTTCTATTAGAGTTACAAATGGTGCTTATTGTAATAGTACATTCATTTATCTTTAAAATGACGTGTAGTTCATAAAAATCTGTAAACAATTACGAAAACTACAGCTTACTTTGTGCAAACACCTACAGGATGAAAATGGGAAAAAAATTTTATTCGGCCACAGTGTGTTTTTCAATTCGGTAGTTATGTGTTAAGAACAAGTAAACTACTTGTTGTCACAAAATAACTGTTCTAAAGTATGAACAAAGTGGAATCAATTTGTTGTTGCCCTACAAGACGCCACCAGGCGTAATGGTCACCGACTGCTTTGACGGTCGGCGGCTAAGGATCAAAAAAGAGAAGAAGAAAAGTATGAACAATTAGTTTGATAAATTCAATACAACCTGCATTCTTAATGTAGCCTGCAAAATTTCACTTATAATACAACAGAGTATCTGACAAGCTTAAGCTAAGCGGCTGAAGCTCCCAAATTTATTCACTGTTGGAGAGA
Source organism: Oreohelix idahoensis (assembly GCA_024509875.1). Taxonomy (NCBI): domain Eukaryota; kingdom Metazoa; phylum Mollusca; class Gastropoda; order Stylommatophora; family Oreohelicidae; genus Oreohelix; species Oreohelix idahoensis. The sequence goes on from JAMPIV010019677.1 coordinate 186,361, forward strand.
CAGATGAGGATTTAAAAATAAGAATACAAAAGGCTACAGGAGCTTTCACTGCATAGGGAAATAATATGGAGATCATAAGAAATCAACACAAAAATCAGAATCTTCAATTCAAATGTCAAGTCAAGTTATTGTATGGCTCTGAAAGATAAAGAACAACAAAACAGCTGCAGACTTTCATAAATGGATGCTTGCATAGAATAGAAGGAATGAAGTGGTATGACAAGATCACTAATGTGGAACTGATGACAAGAACCAGATGGGTGCCGACAGAACAGATGAGAGTAGGACTCTGGAGATGGATAGGATGCACAATGAGGAAATCTACTGATAGAATTGCCAGCCGGTTGCTGTTTTGTGGTCCACAGGGTGGGACAGGTAGAGGGAGACCAAGGAATATGTGGAAAGGAGAACTGGAGATGGACATGTGGAAGATAAGGAAAGACCTTGAGCTGATGGAAAGGGACACTTGGAATGAGTTTGCTGAAGGCCTATGCTCCTTGGGGTGTTGCAGGGTGATGATGATGATTCACTCAATACCATTCAGCTCATCAAGGCACATTGAACTTTGGTACACGTATGCTAAGTCCCTCCTATTGTGTGCCATCAGCTCAAGGTTTTCCCATGTCTTTCTCATCATTTTCGTTTCGTCTCCAGTTCTATTTTCCATGTGTTTTTTGGTCTACCTGTGCCTCTCTGACCCTAACGATTCCAGCACAATGACTGCCTGGTAATGCTATCAACAGGTTTCCTCAATGTATGTCCAACACATCTCCAGCATCTTTTTCTCCTCTTTTGTTCCACTGCCACTCATCTGGTTCTTGTCATCAGTTCCACATTGGTGACCTTCCCCTCTTTTTCTTTACCCCAAATCCTCTCTCCCATCCTGTCAAAAGATGTCACTTGCACTCTACAGTTTCTTTGAGAAGAAATCCACTCACTCTCCAGAATCTAATATAAAACAAACTCACAGCTGCTTGCAAATCCTTCCACCCCTCATATGCATGAATCTGTCTGTGATATTCACCATGCATTCTTGCCAAGATCAGCCTCTCACAGAACATTGTATGACCTTAATTGAGCCTACAGGACATGCATAAAATCACATTATATATATATTTTTTTAAACAAAAGTTTCTAGAAAACTACTAGAACTATGAGGTGAATGAAAATAGGTCACATGATGTCTTAATACGAAACAGACAAAATACAACAGTGTTTTTTCTATAGCATGCAGCATTTTAGTGATGACAAGAACCAGACAGCCGCCCGTAGAACCAGACATGAGAAGACACTGGCTATGGATAGGACACACACACACTGAGGAAACCTGTCGATAACTATAGTAGGAATTCATAAATATGTGCTTGCATAGAACAGACGGATTGAAATGGTACAATGAGATCACCAGTGTAGAACTGATGACAACAATCAGACAAGTGCAAGTGAAATAAGAGACGAGACCAAGACGCTGGCGATGGATAGGACACACTGAGGAAACCTGTTGATAGCATTACCACGCAGTCCTTGTTCTGGAATTCCCAGGGTAAGAGAGGTAGAGGGAGTCCAAAATACACACGGAGAAGAGAACTGGAGACAGAACTGAAAGAGATAAAGAACACATGGAAGGGCCTAGATAGAACCACACAAGACACGAGGACTTGGCATGAATTTGCTGAAGGCTTAAGCTACTCAGTGAGATGAAGAGCCAAGAAAGAATGCAACATTTTCAAACCCTTTAGAATGCAGCTATAGCTAAGCAACTCCCGCACCAGTAAACAAAATACACTTTTGCTTTTGCTAACTGGCAGAGTTAGTTTTTTTAACATAACAAGTTAACAGTCTGTGTGAAGTCACAAAGCACATGAACTCCAGGATTACTGGTCGTAAACTTACCTCCTCCTTCAAAGCCTTAAGACCATCATTGGAAAGAAAGTCAAAATAAGACTTATTGTCCTTTAACAAAGTCACTATTTTCCGTTCAACAAACTTTGTGTGGCCTTCATTCAGCCTTTCAATGGGGGAAGAAACAAAAACATTAGGGGGGAATATTTCATTTGATAAATGGTTCTGAAACTTGCTAATATTAGCATCTTATTTGCACTCTCTCCAAGCACCTTATGTATTGTTTTGTTCCCAAAAGTGTCTGGATTCTACATTTGTCTTATTGTATCCTACAGTGATGTAGCTATCCTTGGGCATCTCATGTCACATGTTGTAAATCTTTCTCTTCTGTGTTTTAGACAGTGACCATGTTTGACACTGACAGCAAAGAGTAAGTGTGAATGTGCTTTTATAAGCTGCCACTTTTGCATCTCAATGGAGATGTATAAAATCAAAACATTGTCTGGTTCTTGTCATCAGCAGCACATCAATAAACATGCTATAAAGGTAACTGAGCGGTATGACTAGTGCTTGGATTTCTGCTGACCGTCGCTGTCTCTCATTTAGATGTGCTGATCTTCATCCGATATCTCCCTCATGTTATACCACGCGTGTTGGGGAAAGTTCTTGAGGTCAATTTTAGGTCTGTGTGTAGTAGGATACAGTGGTCATTCATCATCATCATCACCCTTCAGCTCTCTAAGGAGCATAGACCTTTAACAAATTCATGCCAAGCTTTCCTGTCCTGTGCCATCCATTTAAGGTCTTTCCATGTCTTCTTACTTTCATGTCTTCACTTCTGTTCTCCACAGGTGTTCAGTCTCTCTCTACCTGTCTTACCTTGGGGATTAGTGGCCATTTGTCATTATCATCTCCTTTTTTTCACTCCTTATGGGGTACCGTTTAGTGTAGAAACATGGACAATGAACAAGCAACTGAAAGACAGAATAGGGGCCCTTGAGATGTGGATATATAGAAGAATGCGACATGTCGCATGGAAAGAGAAGAAAACAAATAGAGAGGTCCTAGAAAACCTAGGCATGAAAAGAGAATTAATAAAGGAGATCAAAATTAAACAGCTAAAATATTTTGGCCATAAAAGACATAACATCTAGCTGAAGACCATAATAGAAGGCAGAGTTGATGGTAAACAAGCAAGGGGAAGACGACATCAAGAGATGTACTGGACAGAGTCTATCAGAGTGCACCATCAATCTCTTCTTCTTCTTCCGTCCTTAGCCACCGACCGTCAAAGCAGTCAGTGGCCATTACGCCTAGTGGCGTCTTAGGGCAACAGCAGATAGGTTTTCTTTGCCATTGTTTCCCATCACGCCTAGTGGCGTCTTTAGGGCAAAGGCAAATCAACCCATTTGCTGTTGTTTCCGTAATCGAAGTGACTGGCAAACGGGTGATCAGCCCGTTGTTGTGCACCATCAAGATAAGACACTATCAGAGTGCACCATCAAGACAAGACATTGAAGATCCATTGCAGCCGACCTTCATTGCAGCTGATCATAATGGAGCATCCAGCCACCAATGGAGATTTTGAAGAAGCCTATGGTTTTTGTAGTAATTTTTTTTTTTTACACAATGAGGTTGCCCGTCCCATGAAGAACCCAATATAGTTGCCCGTCCCATGAAGAACCCAATATTAGTTGCTCATCCCATGAAGAACCCAATATTAGTTGCCCGTCCCATGAAGAACCCAATATTAGTTGCCCATCCCATGAAGAACCCAATATTAGTTGCCCGCCCCATCAAGAACCCAATATTAGTTGCCAGCCCCATCAAGAACCCAATATTAGTTGCCCGCCCCATGAAGAACCCAATATTAGTTGCCCGCCCCATGAAGAACCCAATATTAGTTGCCCATCCCATGAAGAACCCAATATTAGTTGCCCATCCCATGAAGAACCCAATATTAGTTGCCTGCCCCATGAAGAACCCAATATTAGTTGCCCGTCCCATGAAGAACCCAATATTAGTTGCCCGTCCCATGAAGAACCCAATATTAATTGCCCATCCCACGAAGAACCCAATGTTAGTTGCCCATCCCATGAAGAACCCATTAGTTGCCCGTCCCATGAAGAACCCAATATTAGTTGCCCATCCCATGAAGAACCCAATATTAGTTGCCATCCCATGAAGAACCCAATATTAGTTGCCCATCCCATGAAGAACCCAATATTAGTTGCCCATCCCACGAAGAACCCAATATTACTTGCCTTTCCCATGAAGAACCCAATATTAGTTGCCCGCCCATGAAGAACCCAATATTAGTTGCCCATCCCATGAAGAACCCAATATTAGTTGCCAGCCCCATCAAGAACCCAATATTAGTTGCCCGCCCCATGAAGAACCCAATATTAGTTGCCCGCCCCATGAAGAACCCAATATTAGTTGCCCATCCCATGAAGAACCCAATATTAGTTGCCCATCCCATGAAGAACCCAATATTAGTTGCCTGCCCCATGAAGAACCCAATATTAGTTGCCCGTCCCATGAAGAACCCAATATTAGTTGCCCGTCCCATGAAGAACCCAATATTAATTGCCCATCCCACGAAGAACCCAATGTTAGTTGCCCATCCCATGAAGAACCCATTAGTTGCCCGTCCCATGAAGAACCCAATATTAGTTGCCCATCCCATGAAGAACCCAATATTAGTTGCCATCCCATGAAGAACCCAATATTAGTTGCCCATCCCATGAAGAACCCAATATTAGTTGCCCATCCCACGAAGAACCCAATATTACTTGCCTTTCCCATGAAGAACCCAATATTAGTTGCCCGCCCATGAAGAACCCAATATTAGTTGCCCATCCCATGAAGAACCCAATATTAGTTGCCAGCCCCATCAAGAACCCAATATTAGTTGCCCGCCCCATGAAGAACCCAATATTAGTTGCCCGCCCCATGAAGAACCCAATATTAGTTGCCCATCCCATGAAGAACCCAATATTAGTTGCCCATCCCATGAAGAACCCAATATTAGTTGCCTGCCCCATGAAGAACCCAATATTAGTTGCCCGTCCCATGAAGAACCCAATATTAGTTGCCCGTCCCATGAAGAACCCAATATTAATTGCCCATCCCACGAAGAACCCAATGTTAGTTGCCCATCCCATGAAGAACCCATTAGTTGCCCGTCCCATGAAGAACCCAATATTAGTTGCCCATCCCATGAAGAACCCAATATTAGTTGCCATCCCATGAAGAACCCAATATTAGTTGCCCATCCCATGAAGAACCCAATATTAGTTGCCCATCCCACGAAGAACCCAATATTACTTGCCTTTCCCATGAAGAACCCAATATTAGTTGCCCGCCCATGAAGAACCCAATATTAGTTGCCCATCCCATGAAGAACCCAATATTAGTTGCCCGTCCCATGAAGAACCCAATATTAGTTGCCCGTCCCATGAAGAACCCAATATTAGTTGCCTCATACGACACACCCGAGAGATCAGTAGTACTATTCTTTCTTTGTATTCTCAGAGACTTCTGGGAAAAACACCAATATTCAGAAGATAGCATTATATAGAGATCTTTTTCACAGAGAAATCATATGTTTGGCATGCAATGAATTTGGTCTACAGCAATTTTAGCCATTTTATTTGATTTTGGCCATAAATTTGACAAACAATAAAGGTGGCTTGTGATGACTTTCATTCACAATGGATACAGCTGGTGACAATTTTTTTACTAGAGTGATATGAACATGATTAAATTGAGCTGCCATGCACTGATGTAAAACTGGTAAGAGGAGGAGCACTTCAACTAGTATACAGGAAACATGAGGATTCTAGCTCCTCACAAAAACGTCCTACTAGTATGTAGGAAACAGGGAGATTCCATCTGCGCAGAATGGCTGTCCTCAGTTGGTACAGTCAACAGTCACCACTATCACCGATAGGAAAAGTAACCCCTATATGAACTATTATGGTTAGACACATTATTTTTTAAACATTCTGACAATGCTATTACTTTATTTACTTGTTCAATCCACTCTTGTCATGAATTGTAGTGGGGAGCTGAAATTTGTGTTCTTGAGCCAAGTCTGCTGCACTGGTTGGTGTCAGCCCGTGCTGTTGTTGGATTTCTTTTATGTCTATCCAACATGTTTTGGTTGTAGTTCCTACATTTTTTCTGATGTCATCATTTCTTATATTGCCTCTCTTAGTAACATAATCGGCTTTTAAAAGCATTTCATGTCACAAGATGTGATTTTCTTTTCTTGTGCTTTGGTTAGTGACCATGTTTGACACTGATAACTGTGAAGAGTCACTGTGATTTTATTTTTCACAGGCCCCATTCTTTTTCTCCCTGTAATTATGTCCTGTAATTACTTGAGTTTAGTCTTCTTCTCTTGGTAATTAATTGCGTTTTCCATGAGGGATGACTGTAGGTTTTAATTTAATACCCGCTGTAGGTTTTAATTTGATACCCGCACCAGTTTTCTTTTCTATAAAGTAATTGCAGTCGTTTTTCTTTGTTAAATTATCGCGGTCATTCTTATTGTACTTGTATTAGGCGCTTGGAGTATTATTAGGCGGGGTGGAAATTTTCCGACGTTAATAACCCCTACCCGGTAAATCAATGAGTAGGGTGTTGAACCTCTACCCAGGTACGTAAAACGGGGCATTACGACGAATCAAAGTTAATTTTGCTCAAACCAACAGGTAACATTATTTAACATGATGCAAGAAAAGATGCGTGCGATCAGAATAAATACGACTCACGAGTTTGCTTACAATCAATTGGCCGAGGTCAGTTATTAACAAATTGTGGCAATATTATTGGTTCCAGAGAGACGCCAGCGATGACGTACGGCGTGGGTTATAGCGTTCTTTTTTTTATGATATATACCCATGTCTAGTCATTAGCGGGTCTCTTTGTCTCCAGAATTATCAGCCGTGAAATCTAAGTCATATTTGTCTGCTCTTAAGTGAGAAATTCGAATTGGGTATGTCCATAACGTTATTAGCGTAGGAGATAATTCTGTAAGATCTTAGCACGTTTAAGTAAAGTTTTCTTCAGGGAGTTCAATTTAATTTTATATAAACGAAGGTGCCATCAATTGCTATCGTATAGAAATAATAAAAACTTAAGTGTGCATATAATTTTTTCTATGATAAGCTAGTACTATCTTTGGTTGGTGTAGAGGCTTTGAGATATTGTGTGTCAAGGCTTTGGAGGTAGTAAGTGTATAACGTTAAGTCCTTAGGATATATTTATATACTGTAATTGTGAGGTCCGATATATATGTAACCTCGATTTGATTATAATTTTGGCAGTGTAAATACGTGAGCGTATTTTGTGTAATTTTATTTAGTGAGTATTTAGTAGTTGTACTAAATGTTTGTGATGTAGTTGGAGAGAGGGGTAATTAATTTCACGGAGATGGGATTTAATTATTCATAGTGAGGTCTAATTTAATTTTGGGTTAAGCGATGACTCACCAGGCTCAGTCTGTAATATAAAGTAGGCCTAGCAATTTTAGTGAGGAATGTTTCGCTTCATACCAGCCAATGTTGTGATGGCTGACGGGCCAGCCGGCACGTAATAGATTAGGTCAGCCTGTGGCGGGGGTTTTTCTTACCTAACAGACAGTGTTGGAGCGGGAACGGAGATTGTAAATTTGTGACCCAGATTTAGGTATTGTTGTTACGGGGAAAATGTAGATTTGTGTAGGGGAGCGGTATTTATTTAAGGGAGTTATGTGTTAGAGATGAGTAAATTTTGATGTGTTGTATATCTGGTGTTATTATTTGTTTCACAGCAATTTTTCACGGCACACAGAGAGGGGTGCGAAATTTGCCTCACAGTTTGCCAAGATAGTTGGCCTTTCTCAGGAGTAGAAAGGGTCGAGGCATCGGCAGAGGCGAAAGAAAATTGGTGACGTGGTAGTTACCGGCGCCAAGTACGTCTGCACCAGGAGAAGGAAACAGTTCTCTTGCAGTGAAGCAATAATCTTCAGCAGGAATGAAACGGTTCTCTTGCAGCGAAGCCATTCTTCAGTGGGAACAGGGTTGTTCTTAAACTCCAGAGCTCTGAGCTCTTTATCACAACCCATATAGGCACGTGTTTGTGTCTTCTTTTTTTTATTCACGACCATAATAAAGTCGTTTGTCCCAAACCCGGTGGGGGTAACGGGGCAAGTAATAGAATTGTCATCAGAAGTGACGCAGGCCCAGTCCGAGTCAAGTTCCTGATTCTAAAAACCCAAGTCATCAACAGCAATATTTGTGGAGGGAGATAGGGTCAACATTCCTTCTGAATGCTTCAGAGTGGAGAGACAGAAGTTATAAAGAGTTAGATAGTCAGAGAAGAGGACAGCTTCTGAGGTTGCCCGGAAGAAGTCAGTTAGAGTTTCAGTGTTCGTGATCTGCAGTGTAGGACTTGGGAAAGTTCATGCAGAGTTGTGTATATAGTAATTAGGTCTACAGCTGGACAGTGGTGTTAGAGATTTTATTAATACTTAATAATAGATAGTTTGGAGTGGTGGCTCGAAATCCGAGACCCCACCAAGTTCAGTGTGGTTTTTTTAAATCTTTAATTCTTTTCCCCACACAGGTTGAAATCGTGGGTGAAGGGTTGGGGTTGATTAAAAATCATTTTAATTGTTGGTTTTTTTTTCAGGTGTGCGAACACGCACTTTATTTATTTGATATGTAATTTATTTTTGTGGTGTAAATAAACTATAAACTTCATACTGGATCAGTCTCTCTATATAAACTATACTGTACGTATATATAATTGTCTGTATTGTGTGTCTGTGGACTTTTAGTGAAACCTTATATCCTTTTTGGTAGTCAGAGGTGGTGAGTCTTTAGCTCTTAACAAAGTCACGAATGGCGAGGGAGAGTCAATCTCGGTTCTCACCCTCAAAGCTATAAGCCTCATCTTCCACAATCACTGTCATTCTCATACAAATCTATCAGCTCAGACTTTCTCTTACTAGTGTCTTGTCTTTACACTCAGACAAACGCTATACGAGGTCTGGTCAAAAAACTATCCGACCTTTTTTTTTCCGGGGGAAAAAAATGATATACAGGAGGTTTCTCTGGTGGATACAGTGGAGAAGACCTTCCTGCGCATGCATGAATTTTTTCCCTCCCAAAGACAGTGTCAGTCGTCTGCAATTAGTGTACGTGCGAGCTGTGGTAGTAACAAGCCATCGGATTTTTATTTGTCACGAAATGACGGAACGTTTTGAACAGCGGTATTGCATTAAATTTTGCCAAAAGCTCTGTGATACCCAAGTAGAAACAATTCGAAAGATTCAACACGCTTTTGGCGATGAAGCCATGAGCATTACACAAACTAAGGAGTGGTACAACCGTTTCAAAGACGGCCGCACATCGGTGCATAGTGAGCCACGTTCCGGTAGACCATCAACAAGCCGAAACGACGTGGTCATTTACGAAGTGCGGACTTTGGTCATGCAGAACCGAAGTATCATCATCCGAGAACTTACACACGAGGTGTGGATAAGCCACGGTTCAGTACAATCCATATTGACAGAGGATTTGAACTTGCGGAGAGTGTGCGCTAAATTCAGACCTGTGGACAACGGGAACTTGGCAGCTGCATCACGACAATGCACCTACACATTCTTCGCATCTGATTCAGACTTTCTTGGCCAAACACAAGACTCCTCTGATTCGTCAGGCTCCATACTCTCCTGACATGGCCTTTGCGATTTCTGGCTGATCCCCAGGCTGAAAATACCGCTGAAAGGGACCCGATTTCAGTCACGAGAAGACATTATGATAAATTCGACGGCCGAGCTATACTCCATTCCCAAAGAGGCCTACCTGAAAGTCTTCCAAGCATGGCACGACCGCTGGGAGAAGTGTGTGCAGTCCCAAGGAGATTACTTTGAAGGGAATTAGGGTTTCAGATTGTATTTTTCCTGGCCAAAGGTCGGATACTTTTTGACCAGACCTCGTAAACTTAAATCCACTTCGTGACAATAACATAGAGTTGATAAGAATATACTATTTATCATCTGTCATTTAGCTTTCATACTGATATTCTTCTTCTTCTTCCTCATTCGCATATACTGATATTCAGATGAATGAGTAGTCGTGACAGTGGGTAAGCCACTGCAGTGGCTTTTTGGTTCTTTTACAATTTTTCTGTCAAGACTACCATTTTCTGTGAAGATGCTTTTTGGTTCTTGTTACAATTTTTCTGTCAAGACTTTCATTTTCTGTGAAGATGTTTCCTAGATATTTGAACTCTGGAACCTGAATAAGCTTGGTGTTGTTGACATGTATATTAAGTGGGCCTCGTGATCTGCTGATCTTCATAGTTTCTGTCCATGATGTGCTGATCTTCACAATGTATCTTCCAAAGGTTGAATTAAGTTAATTATATGGTTTCCAATGTGTTTTCATCTTAGTACATTAGACTTTGGTGTTCTGCAAAACAAAAGTCATACAGTGTCATATTCCTCATTTTCTGGGTTTACTTTATCTTCTGGGTTTGCTTCTATAATGCTATTTTCATTTTAGTATTGCACTCTCTTGCACAAAATATAATTTAATTGCTTTTTAAATGTATCAGATATGTAGACAGGACATTGCCCTGTTTAATAGGGCTCTCAATGTGCTGGTGAGGTTATTACAAATTATGGTGCAATGACAAACCTACATTTGACAAATATCTTTCTAAATTAACATTTCAGCACCTATTTGTTGATTTAATGTTTTGCAATCAGCAGTTTGTGACCTTTCTGTTTGTCAGTAAAATTAAGCCTCCAGCATCTGCTATCAGGCTTACAAGACAGCACCATCTGGAGACAACTAATAAAACAAGAACTGAAAGAACCACAGAGGCCAACCACATTTATCTCACCAGAAATGTTCAGGTGATCTGTTGGTTACTAGGTTTCCAGTCCAACTGTGAGTAATTTCATGGGCTATTACATCAGCCAATGATCTGTCTCCTGCCTGCAGAATCAAGCATCATGTGTTTTCATTAGCTGTGTCAAATTTAACATACTACAGAATCCTATCCACAATTTCCATTCATTAATACCCACAATTTACCACACTATAGAACATCATTTAACATTTACACATAGGAAATAAAAACAAAAGATATTATATATTTAGGATATTTCACAAGATAAAGAGGAGTAGACATTTTTGCTGAAGAGAAAGATAGAAGCGCAAGAGAAATAGATATCCTTCTTGGAAGGGGGGGGGGGGGCGGGGGGGGTATTTAAGTGCAAATAAGTGCAAGCAAGAGGAGTAAAAATTGCTTGAGGAGAAAACATGAATGCATGAGGAGTAGACATTCATGTTAAAGGGGAAGACATGTGTACAAGAAAAACAATTGATATTCTTGCTGCTGCTGAAGAGAGAGGAGTAGAGAACACATGAACAAAGAGAATTAATATTTGGCCACAAAAAAATGAGCAATGTTTATTTCAATGAATAATTCTTAGTGATGTACCCTTCTTTCATGAGGAAGAACACATGATTTAGTAACAGTGAGAAATTAATTTGGCCAAAAAAAATGAGCAATGTTTATTTCAATGAATAATTCTTAGTAAAGTACCCTTCTTTCACGATAAAAGCCTTCAGTGTTTGCTCCAGCTAATAGAATAATTACATGTAAGCATTTTGCCTGTGTGATACCACAGCCTGACCGGGTAGCTTGTAACAGTTAACACTGTATCCAACAACGAATGTCATGGTTAACACTTTTCAAACCAGGTAGCAGAAAATGTTGTACCTTTTGGCATGATGTCATCATGTGTTATATTCACTACTTTATTGTGTAGAAACATGGACATGGAACAAGCAGTTAGATGAAAGAATTGAATGTGGATATACAGAAGAATGGGGTGCATCTCTTGGAAACACAAGACAAATAAAGAAGTCCTAGGAAAGCTAGGAATGAAAAGAGAATTAATAAATGAGATCCCACTAGGCAGTTCAAATATTTTTGACTTATAAAAAGACACAATATCTTTATGAAAACCATAATGAAAGGACAAGATGAAGGGAACTGGAATATTGTGGAATCAGGATGTCTCAATACATCGTGGAGCAGCAAGTCATCCGGAATCTTTTCTCTTTGCCGTCCTCTATATTATTTTTCTTCAATCTTTTTCCTGTTGCCACGATAAATTCTAGTTTTCATCTTCTTATAACAAGCCCAAAGAAAGTGGATTGTTTCTTTCTAACATGAGGAACAGGATTCCTTTGCACATTGGCCTCTTTCAGGACATCATCATTACTTTTTTTTTCCAGTTGACCGTGGTATATTTAACATTCTTCTATAAAAACACATCTCTGTGGCCTCTAGTGCTTTTCCTGCTTGTCTACTAATTGTCCATGACTCACTTCTGTAAATCATGTTTGGTTCTATATAACACTGAAGCACTCTCTTCTTACTTCCACTGACAAAGAGTTGTTGCATAAAATACTTTTTATTTTAATTACTATTAACAGTCGGAGCTGCAGCAGTGCAGTGGTTAGTGCACTGTCTTCCTAGCTTGGTGGTCCATGGTTCGATCCCTGATTGAGGTGGGATTTTTTAGACCGCAAACGGCTCTGGGGTCAACCCAGCCTCAGGAATTGGGTACCAGAGTAATTTCTAGGAAGGTTAAGGCGGCCAGCGTGATGCTGACCACATCACCCCTAGTGTGCAGATGGTCAAGAAAATATGGGCCTAACACCATATTCCCAATCTGCCTCAATGGGTGTGTAATGGGATCCTTTAACTTTTTTTTTTTACTATTAACAGTAGCTTAGTAGGTAATATTTTATCAATTTTAATTATTCTTACCAGCAATGTTGGAGTAACAAATGTCAGACATGGGTTTTCCATTCCACCATAAGGAAAGCTTGGCGGCAGCACCAGCAGATCATAGACTCCCCATACGTATGGCCCCATTAGACTCTCTGCAGTTTGTAACATAGTCTCTGTCTGAAAAACAGCATGCACAATATGGTCAACTAGTTGCTTTCAGCCAAAAGGGACTAGTCATCTTTGTATAACCAAGAGCATATTTGTAAGATTTTAAACCTTTCTTTTAATACAGGCATAACATTACATAACATCATATCAATTAGAATGCAATTAAACAAAAAAAACTAATGAAAATACTGGAAATGATAAACAGAAGGGACAGGCATTAACAAATGGGTGCTCGCATAGAACAAAAGGATTCAAATGGTTTTGAAAGATTACCAGTGCTGAATCCCTGGAAAAAAATCAGACAAATACCAGGGAAACAGGAGGTGAGGAAAAGACTGGAGATGGGCAGAACACATTGAGGAAGTTGCTTATTAATATCATAAAGTAGTCTTTATTCTGGTATCTGCAGGGTAGAAGGACACCCAGAAACACATGCAATGAAGATGTAAGGCAGAGACAGGCATAAGAAGGCTGAAAAAAAGATGTAGATCAAACAGTGCACTATAGAGGGCTTAGAAAGATACAACCTGAAGGCGTATGCTTCACAGAGAGTTGAAAGGGGATGAAGAAGCAAAAGAAGGTGCAGTTCAATATTATGTCACTATATCATCCGGGTTTCACATCTTGTTCAGCTGCCATCAGTATAAAGATAACATTGATATCTGCTGTAGTTCCTTAGTCCCCCCAACTCTCCTTTCTAATCTCTGTTCCTTTCAGATTATCCCTCCTCTTTCTCTCTCTCTTTTTTTTTAAATGTCCTTATATTCACACCCTTCTGGTTTTAATGCACCTTTACATCACTCTTCTGTATCCTGGCAACCATTGTAGTGAATAGTGAAATTAGTATCCATTTATCGTTTTAACCTAATTCATCTAGATTTGGTAGTCATTTATGTGTGTGTCATCCCCACATGTTCTTGCCTTGACAAGGACATTCTGGTTTTAACACAGACTGTTAGTTGTCCCTACATACAATTCTCCTTCAGCCATTTTCATTCCACTCATTGTACAGAGAAATAAATATTCATTTTTGTTTAAAAACCATTACTTTATTGAATTGTTCGTTTGGGTGTTGAGCAAAACATCTAAAAAAATAATGTTTTGGTCTGGCCATGTGGAAAGAGTGGAAAACAGGACAAAGAAAGTTTTACAAACAGAGTAAATTTACCAGAACTAGGCAGCAACCATCAGGAAGGTGACACACAGTGGTAAAACTGTACCTTCAACAACTCCATGACAGACAGTTATAGACAGCAACAGAGAGAAGGAGGGGTGCGTACGAGAAAAAAAAAAAAAAAAGCAGCAGAAATACAAATTAAGAAAAATTTACAAAAAAACCAAAAAAAAAAAAGACTTAAATAAAATAAAATTAAGAAGAGCATTGGTGCCAACATGCTTTGTCAGGAGCGAGAAAAGGAAATGATGAAGATGACTGTGAAATAAACAAGTGTCTCAATTTCATAGCAACAAACTAACAAAATCTCACCTCAGCAAACTCAAACGCTGCTCCATCCACCAGTTCTCTCTCTGACCATACTTTAGATCTTGGCCCAATTTCCCTTTTAATGGTAGCAGAAACAGAGTTTTAAGCAATTATTTAAAACATTAGAAGTTTTCGTAGTTTTAATAATTCATGTCCAAATTTTGCACTGTTCTGACATAATCATAGAATAGTCATAACAGTGATATTTGGGGGCTTTAATTAATGCAAAAATTAGAGATAAAAATTAGGAACAAATAAAATTTACTCTTCAGAACAAAGATTTGTATTTTATGGTTTGGGACCTAAGACTCGTCAGCAGTGAGGAATGCAGTTAGTGACCCAAAGCTAGACTGCTTGCGTCAGCGAACCAGAGCTGACCAAGACCCTACTCCACCTCCAAGTGGTCGTCTTGGAAACAGGCTGCATCACTGCAGTCTGGCTGAGTAAGCAGGGATCGAAGAGTGAAGGCTAACCCGGTCCCAAAAATACCGTGCTGAAGTTGTATGTGTCGGCCGAAAGGCGCAAATATCACAGCTTCACTGTAAACGGACACAACGCAACCAACGTCCTTTTCAGGACGAACGAAGAAGAAGAAGAAGTATTCTATGGTTTATAGATGAAACTACTCTGAACAGTTGCAACAGCAAGAACACTAATTACAACCACACAGAAACAACAAATATAATTTTTTTATATCCATAAGCAGAAACTAATGGACTGGGATATCTTGTTTTTGTTGGACTATAGTCTGATATCACCTGTCAATCAATTAACCAATACTTGTTTAGCTCCCCAAGGAGCACAGGCCTTTAACACACACATACCAAGTCCTCCTGCCATGTGCTATCAGCTCAAAGTGTTTCTTTGTCTTCATCACTTTCATTTCTGTCTCCAGTTCTCTTCTCCCTGTGTTCTTTGGCCTGCCTCTAATTCTCTTGCCCTGGGGATTCCAGAACTAGGACTGTCTTGTAATGCTATCAACAGGTTTCATCACTGTGTGTCCAATCCATTGTCAGTGTCTTCTTCTCATTTCTTGTTTCACTGGTACTTATCTGGTTCTTGTTAACAGTTCCACATTGGTGACCGTGTTGTACTATACTACTGGACAAAGGTTAAGGGCCGCCATTCAGTTTAGACAAGGTTTATATAATTCTTCGTGAGCAGGGTCGATTTTCCAAATGTCCGGTAGCTTGAAATCTCTCAAGAAGTCTCTGAATGGTAGAGTGGGATACTGCTAAACGTCTTGCAACATGACGAACAGATTGACCATCCTGAATCCATGCCATGGCTCGACCACGGTCTACAGTGCTGAGACTTCTCCTTGGTGGCATGGCTAATGCAGTGATCATTTCGACCACTTGTCATACTGATTTATTGCATACCAACGGTGAACACTCTTTACCGATGATCATTTTTCACGTGCATTCAAATTCAACTCACTTTTTCACCATTTGAACCAGTGGGGTGTGTTGCAAAAACCATGAGTTTTTGAAGCAACAATGGCAATTTTCACATGTGGGTTAAAATGACCCAGTTTTTGGACTTTTAAAAAAAAATTAACCTAGTGCACACAGAAATGTATACACATTTCTCTGAGCTGAGTTTTAATGACATTTTCACTTGTCTTTACAGTTTGCCAATCAATTATATAAACCTTGTCTAAACTGAATGGTGGCCCTTAACTTCTGTCCAGTAGTATATATGAATCCCTATTCTACACAAGCACCCATTTATGAAAGTTTGTAACTTCCTGGTTGCTGTTTTTTTGTTGTCCACGTTTCACAGCCTTACAAGACTGACCTGACATGAGTAGAAGATTCTTATTTTTATGTTGACTTGATTTCTTTTGATTTCCATATATTTCCCAATGCAATGAAAGTTCCTCTTGCCTTTTATATCTTTATTATATATCGCTGTCTGTCCCTTCAACTCTGTTGGTATTGCTGCCAAGATAAATGTATGATTCTACATCTGTAAGGGCGTTTCTTCAAGAGCAATATTATTACTGTTTTCTGCATTTATTCTCATTATCTTTTCCCTGTATATTTTTAGACCCACCAGCTGTGATCTTTCATCAAGCATTTTCAATTTGTCTTGCATCTGATAACATTTATGGGACAGAAAAGCAGGGTCATCAGCAAAATCTAGATTGTCGAACTGTGTGGTCATAGTTCACAGATATGTCATGATATCACCTGTGGCTAATGATTTTCCCTCAGAGACAAGGACTTCCAACTGAGACTTCCAGTAAGATAATTCAACTTCATCAATCGCACACATTTGTTTTTAAATATAATAGTTCTTGGGGTTGCCAGTGGTTTTCTGTTGCCTTCCGGTGTTTGTTTACTGGGATCTTCACTAGCCTTTAGAGTAAACTCTACCCACAATCAATGGGAGCCTGGGGTATTTTAAGGTGTTTCCTGCTCACCTGATAGCCAATCCATGAAGCAAAAGAGGCATTTAACAGAGCTACCAGTGCTTCTTGCTACCTCACCACACTTTCCATGACTGCCGCTAACTGGTCTGCAGCTGCCTATCTGAGCTAACCCTTACTCAACAGCTATCCACGACATCCGAAAGACTTTACCCGCCGCCAGTTATGTGCTGGACAGGTGTTAGCCATCCCTCACTCTTTTTCACAGATTGCGAATCTATAGTAACCCATGAGGCTGTGTCTTAATCATACATGCCTTAAACGTATTGCAGCATTTACATATCTATCACTTCAGCTGCATAGAATACATTCATCAATGTCTTGCAGGGCATAAGAGGCTCTGTTAGCAGTCCATAATATTGTTTGTACATAGCTATTCTGTTTGTTTCAAATGTTTACTACTGTGCCCACAAACCTGAAATATTTAGATCCTTTGAAGACAATATCATTTATTTTTATACTTCTGTTCCTATTATCATTTTATTCTCTTGACATCATCATTTATCCTGCCTCTTCCTAACTGAGAAGTGTCAATGTTCATCTGGAATATTGGGAACAAAGAGCGGGACCACTGTACCCTATCAGGCATATCATAAGAGGTAACTAAAGAAAGTTGTGCATGGGATTAGCAATCTCATTACGTAAAACAAATTGCTACACAAGCCAGTGCTTTTCAACCATTTTTCCTCCGGCATCACAAATTACAAACATCTGCACATATTATCATGCAGTGAAAAGTTTTTCCTTTTCTTATTCTTGCTTGAATGTTAATACTTATTGCTCACTATGTATTATTTTAATGAAAATCTTTGAGACAGGCTAGTGATATACAGTGAGGAGTTCTGAGAAAGAGGATTCCGCTAACTGCATCTAATGAAATACACCCCCTACTTCTGATCTGTGAGGACTATCCTTTCACAAACATGTTTCCTGTTATTTATCTTCCATACATGCCACACCTCAGACATGAAAAACCTGTACAACAAATCCAAAAACCCTGTACAGAGACCCGCAAAACCTGTACAGACTGAAAAACGTAACAATAGAGTTAATTAATGTACAAATATATTCAATTAGATGGTTCTGCACCATCATAGTGACATGCGCCCTTTGCCTTTTTAAGCATGTCTTCACTTGCTTTAAAACCTAAACAACAAGAGTTAGAATTTATTTTGTACCGGTATTGTAGAAAAGCTGTGACTGTATCATCATTTAGTCTATTTCTGCAAAAAAAAATTAATACAATTTATGGTGGAAATGAAGAACAGTTTGGTGTGTGTTCTATAGTGCCTTATAAAAGTATAGATCTAAAGAGACCAGTAATAAGCGTTATGGGTTAGGTTTAGGAATCTTAAATCAAATATATATATATATATTTTTTAAAGCTAGCAATGAAAATATAAACTGGCGCAATATTATATATTCTCTACCGAACTTCAAAAATTGGAATAGCCGTTATACCCATACAAATTTTAGTGTCAATCAAACATTGATAGTAATTAATTATTTAATAAATATAAATCATTGGATGACCGTAATGATGATCACCCAAGGCAAAATCACATTGTTTTTTAAAGAAACGAAATTAAAACTAAGAAGAGAAGTAACTCCAAATAAACTTTTCTCTGACCTGGTTAAGATGCAAATTTGCCTTGCTTTTGTGGTTTTTTTTTTCAGTTTCATAATTTGGTCATATCGGAATGACGGTCGCCGAATGCTCCGCATGTATTTTCGTACCATTTAGATTTCGGGTTAACCCTAACCCCAACTGTAACCCTAATCCTAACTCTAAATGGTACGAAAATACATGCAGAGCATTCGGCGACCGTCATTCCGATATTAGGCCTACCCATAATTTGTTTTGTATTATTATTCAAATTTACATTTCTTACGCACTTTCTACCGTAAACCTAACCTCAACCTTAACTCTAAATGGTACGAAAATACAAATATTAAACATACTCGACGGCAATAAAGGTAAAGATTACCAGAATCTCAGTAAAAAGAGTTGTCAGAATCATTCAAGTTGAATAAATTCAACTCAAACAAGAATTTTCGTGCTCTTTTTCCACAAAATGTTTATGATTCGGCGGTATGGCAGCGTCCATGTTTGTAACTTTCGCTTTTGTAAAATCACTATTATCAGTTCTACCGTATTCGCTAGCAGTAAAATATTTTGTTCGTTTCAAGCTTAGTGGCCAGATTTTTCAATGCTGAATCCGATTATGCCCAGCAATTGCCGATACGATTGTAAACAGAAGAGTTCTGGTGCTTTTAAAATAGGACGTACGTTTTATAGGTGTATGGGAACGAGGTATCGCACTACTTCCGTGACGTACTCAGTACGGCACAGCGACAAAAATTGTCAAGATTTATGCCGTATGGCGTACGTCATAATGGTGCTGAAAGGGTTAATAATTAGGCGAAAAAACCCGTACAGACCCGTGTATGGCCCGTACACATCTGAAAACGCAAACACCCCGTACAGATTATGGGTAAACCTTTAAGTGTGGCATGTATGAATTCTTCTATCGTGTCTACGACTGACGGACTTTTTTTTTCTCTTACCTGAAAATTACATTTTTGTTAATCTGTATTTTAAAGCTGCTTTTTAACAAGTTTTGTTTAAATTATTGTCAGTATATTTACTGACGACAATGTAAATAAAACTTGTTAAAAGGCAGTTTTAAAATACAGATTTTAAAAAATTTAATTGTCAAACATCTTTGCCTACCACCAGAAGATGCCCTTTGTGACTCTAGATTAAAAATTTTTTTTTTTCGTACGCCCGCTAATACTCATGGCGAAATCTCAGGTTATTATATCTAACCTGAGACTGATTTTACATGAGTATCCCTTTTTCTTGCACAGAGACAGGTGTCCTTCACCATTCAGGCAGATACTCGCTGATTTCGGAGGTACCCATTAGAGCTGGGTCGGCTCAGGAGCCACCAGTCCCTGATAGACGACACTACTTCAAATGTCTTCGCCAGGGCTCGAGTTAATCCCAGTCCAAATCCCGGTCTGCGAAAAATCTTCAAATGTCCTCGCCCGGGTTTGATCCTAGGTCACCCGGTCGCCAGCGCGGTGTGGTAACCACTAAGCTAGCGCGGCTCCCAGACACTAGATGAAAACCACCATTGCAAGAGTGCATAGCATTCTCATTGCAGACTTCCAGCAAGGAGGCCAACTACAGTGGTGGTCCCCATTCTTTTAAAGAGTGTAAAAGGGAAATTACTGTGTAAAAGGGAAATTACTGGGCATCTAAAATGGCGAAAAAAGTGAAAAGAAAAAAACCAAAAGTAGGAGGAAGGTAGCTGTAGCAATAGGTCAGATGATACCATAAGAGACAATCCATATTTTTAACAGAATCTAACCTGTATTCCAAATCTCCAGCTACGAGTGCTATCAAGTAACTGGGTACGGGAACCGCCATTGAGAATCTTGTAACCAAGTGATTGCTGTCATTTTTTGCTGGCTCTGTACCTTCTCTCACTGCACTCATCAGCACTGAGATCTCCTTTGGGGCATGGATCTGACAAGCAATTACTTCAGTTAAGGGGTGGCTATAGCTTGGAAAGGAAAGGCATGAAGAAGCAGCAAGACAGAAAGAATTTGAGAGGGATTAAAGGTGAACTGATGATGAATTATATGAGCTGATGTGAAATACATTTGTTTACTTGTATGTGTGTTCATGGATGTAGTTGTGTACAGTACACTTGTGACTGCACATATGCAGCATATGGGAAACCTTCTATGTTTGAATCTGTTAGTTACCTCCATTAAATTAACTTTTGCTTTCAGCATAAGAATTACACAAAGACAGAAGAAAATTTTACTAACAGCTTTCCCACCCCTTTTTTAACTATCAATGTCTCCTCTATAACACTATATGAAATGTCTCCTCTCTATGAAATGATCAATCTACAATACCCTTGCAGTGTATGGAAACTTGACAGCTGGTGTGTCCTGGCAGGGGAGCAGACTTCTTGCATGAATTGCCTAAATTGTGTCAAAAGATAATATTAAAATTAAGCAAAGCAAAGAAGAAAAAAAAGCTAAACATTTAACAAAATCCATCTTCTTCTCCAGTGTTTTCAGTAATTAGGTTATCTGCTAAAAAAGTCTCTATTTTTGTATGTTACTGTCATTTTAACAAACCTCTTTTCCCATTTATTGTTATGTCAAGAGAACTATTTTTTAATTCATCAACCAAAAAAGATAAAACCTATAATTTTGGTGCTAGCTGTGTATATATCTGTATGCGAAGGAAAATACAAAACAGCTCTAAAATTACAAAAAAGACAGAAAATAGCACGCTCGATACACATTAATTTTTTTTATAAAAATAAACTATCTTGCTCTTAATTTGAGCAGGAACTGAACATACCCTTTTCCTATTAACTTTTTCTGGCCTGGAAATGTTTTCATAGACTGGGGTACAATGTTTTCATAGACTGGGGTACAATGTTTTCATAGTGTTTTATGAAAAATTAAATTTGTGGTTCCTTCATTAAAAAAAACAGGAAACGTTAACTGGAACATTAATTATTTTAAAACATTTTTGCCATATGTTTAAAGTGACCTTACACTGTACATCTAGATATTTGTCATTCAGCTACGAAATCATGCTGATACATCAGACACTCAAATGGCTGCTATCAGACTAAAGGGTTCACTATGTTCTTAAACATCATCAGATCTTTCAGATAGGATGTCTTTCTCAAAATGAAAACTCCAGCACAACTTTAACTTACTCTTCTGAAATAAGTATTATTGTTTTCTTATGCTTACAATTTTTTGTTCACCCATTCCTTCCGATTTGATGTATGTTATCATTAGTTCGTGACATTTTGTGAGTTGAAACTTTTGACTACTTTGTATCACAAAATATTCTATTCAAAATGCCTCAACTCATTATGACTGACTTTTAATCTGGAAGTAAATATACTAACTTGAAATCAGCCCTCTACCATCATGAAACATTACAACCAAAGCACCTGTTTCACTAAATTCTCAGCCGTCTATCATGCCCATGACCATCATGAAACACTACAACCAATGAATGGGTTTCACTAAATTCTCAGTCCTCTGTCATGCTCATGACCATCATGAAACACCACAACCAATGAACGTGTTTCACTAAATCCTAGCCCTCTGTCATGCCCATGACCATCATGAAACACCACAACCAATGAACGTGTTTCACTAAATGCTAGCCCTCTATCATGCCCATGACCATCATGAAACACCGCAACCAATGAACTTGTTTTACTACATTTTCAGTCCTCTATCATGCCCATGATGAAACACTACAACCAAAGCACCTGTTTCACTAAATTCTCAGCCCTCTGTCATGCCCATGACCATCATGAAACACTACAATCAATGAACATGTTTCACTAAATTCTAAGCCCTCTATCATGCCCATGACCACCATGAAACACCACAACCAATGAACGTGTTTCACTAAATTCTCAGCCCTATATCATGCCCATGACCTTCATGAAAAACTACAACCAATGAACGTGTTTCACTAAATTCTCAGCCCTCTGTCATGCCCATGACTATCATGAAACACTACAACCAATGAATGTGTTTCACTAAACTCAGCCCTCTATCATGCCCATGGCATCATGAAACACCACAACCAATGAATGTGTTTCACTAAATTCTCAGCCCTCTATCATGCCCATGGCATCATGAAACACCACAACCAATGAATGTGTTTCACTAAACTCAGCCCTCTATCATGACCATGACCACCATGAAACTCCACAATGAACCTGTTTCACTAAATTCTAAGTGAACATCTGTGATAGCTTATGAAGTAATTTTATATGCTGCTCACCTGACACTGACTGAAGAGATATGGCTGCCTTTTACCAGCCGTTTGTTCTGGACGCAACCACTGGAGAGCTGAGGCTTTTGATGAGGTGACATACTTGATGCTGACAGTGAAACTGAAAAGTTGCAATAATCACAAGATTAAGGGTACCTATATGTTACCTGAATTATCGAAAAGCTTAGTATTATTGATACCTTTTTAAACCAACTACTACTGTTACATACTTTTATTTTCAAAATATAAAGAAACTGAACAATCTGATCAACACATAGGAAACAAATCTTTGTTCAAATTGGGCCTTATTTCTCGACTAATCAGCAATAGCTTATATTAAGGACACAAATCTCTGCTTGCTTGTTCTTCACAGTAATATTATACTATTCAATCTCCATTCTGCTCTACACTACTTGCTTTTCTCTCCTCACTTCCTGTAATATCTTTTTTTCCTAAGTACCTTTTTAAATAACTGCACAATGTTCCGTTCTCTAAAAACATTAAGATGAAAGTGGTTTTTTATTTTTATTTTTACTTAATTGGGACAATATCAAGTTCAACCCATGATGGGTTATAATTACAATATACATTGATTAATATCTGAAATGGTATTTTACATTTTTGCTGTCTGCTTACAGGTAACATCTCTCCTTGTCACGCTGTGTACGAGGTAACTGCAATTTTCTGTGAGTGATTTCTATTGTTTTAAAATTATTAATCATACTTTTTAATGTTTATTTTAAAGGGACATATGGTGTGTGTGCATGCTTGCATGTGTGTGAGTTTACATATTTCTAAATTTTAAATTTCTTATTATATCCTCAATAACTGTTACATTTTTTATTTTTGTTCTTGCTCTATATTGTTTACCCATATTGTGAAGTTCTGTGTGTAGATCTATTCTCAACTCCTGTTATTACACCTCTACAAGATGTGAAATCGTACACATACCTTGGCAGCAATATAGACAAAGTTGGAAGGACAGACAATGATATTTAAAAAAAAGAATACAAAAGGCAAGAGGATGTTTCTTTGCATTGGGAAATACATGGAAATGAAGTGCAACACAAAAATAAGACTCTTCAGCTCAAAGGCCAAGGCAGTCATATTGTGTGGTTCTGAAACATGGAGAACATCAACGACATTCAGAAAGATAGGGACTTCATATAATTTGGGTGCCTGAGCAGAAAAGAACGATTGAAATGGTAGGACAAGATCACCAAAGCCTGGGCTACATGTGGTGGTGACGATGGAGGGGGGATGAAAAATGGTGAATGAGTCAGTTTTTATACTTGACATGCTCTTGTTGAAGATTTGAACAGTTTATAGCTTCTCTTTAACTCTTTAAGTTCTGATCAACGTTATATCGGTTTTCTGATTCGACCTGTTTGACCCGATCAATGTTATATCGTATTTGGTATTTTTTGCTCCTTTCTAGAGCTGTTTTCCAATTTTAACAACCCAAAACGTCATTTCCGACAGGAAGACCTTTTTAGAAAATACCTTGTGTGTTAAACAGAGAACATGTTTTTGTGGTCTGATATTAATTTAAGATTTTTTAAGCGCATATTTCATAAATCAGAGGCACATCTCCAATCCAACCTGCAAATCTGGAAGGAAGAGCTGGAGAAGAGAGGGATGGTCATAAGCAGCTCTAAAACAAAATCCAAGGTGATATCACGAGAAGAAAGAAGACATCAGATTAAGCTGGGAGAACAGGTCCTGGAGCAGGTCGACCACTTTAAATACCTCAGAGCTATTATAGACCGAAAGGGAGGCATCAAAGAAGAGTTGGCCATTCGAAAAGCAGCAGCTGTGAGACTTTTTCAGACCATAAATCGAGGATTCCTCAGCAAGAGAGAGGTTGGTAAGAAAACGAAGATGGCTGTATACCGCTCCACCTATGTCCCAGTCTTGACATATGCATGCGAGTCATGGGCAATGACTACAACCCATAAAAGCCAGATCCAAACCTCAGAAATGAGGTATCTGAGGAAGGTGGTTGAAGTAACAAGAAGAGACATGGTACGCAACCAGATGATACGTCAAGGCCTTAAATCCTACCCCCTGCAGACCCAAGTAGAACAGTCCCAATTAAGATGGTTTGGCCATGTCTGCAGAATGGGAGAAGATCGGATACCACGACAAGCATGGGAAACAAAAAGCCAAGGATCCAGACCCCGAGGATGACCCAGAGTCCGCTGGGAGGACAACATTAGACAATCTTTGAAGGACCGAGGACTAGAATGGAACCAGGCCAGGAGGAAGACAGCCGATAGGATAGTCTGGCGCTCTCTCTTCCAAACCTCTACACCTCACGGTAGAAGGGGAACGACTAAGTAAGTAAGTATATTTCATAAGATCAAATGGCCACGCCCACTGCTTCTGGTAAACCTCTGAATTAACTTCAGAGCAAGCTAGAAAGTTATTTGAAGAAATTCTAGATGGCGATAATAATTCAGATTGTAGTATTTATTCACAGGATAGCAAAGCAGGAGCCTGATATCGAGTCCTCGGAAACCGAGGATGATAATGGAAGGTCTGATGTTGATAATGAAGTTATGGATACATGAGCATGTAATAAGACTGTAATAAGTTCATATAATATGCCATGATAAAGTAATGCTTATACATAGGCCTAGCGTAAATATATTTGTGAGTGACCTTATCTGATCTCCTATGGATTTACACATCATCTTGAGAAGAGGGGCAGATCAGCGAGGTAAAAAAAGGTAAAGGAACCCGTTACACGCCCATTGAGGCATATTGGGAATATGGTGTTAGGCCCATATTATCTTGACCGTCGGCACACGAGGGGTGATGTGGTCGGCATCACGCCGGCCGCCTTAACCTTCCCAGAGTAGCTCTGGTACCCATTTGGGGCTGGGTCGACCCAGGAGCCGTTTGTGGCCTAAAAATTTTTCCGCCTCATCTGGGGATCGAACCCTGGACCACTGCGCTAGGAAGCCAGTGCACTAACCACTATGCTACCGCGGCTCCTAGCTCAGCGAGGTAAGAATATATAATTTCCTCCTTTTTACACCCACGTGACCTGTTGTTGTAATCTGTGAAATTCACAATTTCCTGAGTGCTTATTGTCTAAACACTGATTGTACTTTGTTAGAATACTTCTGTTTGTGACATTTTGAAACGTTATCCTTGGATATTCTCCTGTGGAACAATTCTAGAAGAATTTGATTGAATACTTTTGCTCTAATTTTTCACCGGCTTATTCTTTCAGTCTCCATTTTACCGTGGATAACTAATAATTTTTCAATGAATGCTTTTATACTTGTAGCACTAGAGTAACTACAGTCCTGATCAACGTTATATCGGTTTTCTGATTCGACCTGTTTGACTCGATCAATGTTATATGGTACAGTAGAACTCCATTTATCCGAACCCCATGGGACCGAGCATCGTTCGGATAATCAAATGTTCGGATAATTGGATTACATGATGTATCGAGTACATGTACACATATTTCTAAAAATAATTAACAATCACAAGGAAAATACACTATAAAACATATTTACTTGTACTGTAATAATAATACCCACACTGTATTAGATCACTGTATCACCAAAATCTTTCATTACACTGCAGTGCATGTACTACTTGTATTAATTATTTTTGTTAAGAAAGAGAAATGTTTTCAAAATAACATTACAAACAATTCAAAACCAGGCGCAACTTACGTATACATGTACTTGCACAGATGTAGCCCACTATTTAAAATAATGAGGAATCCTCTTTTGCGCCAAACTGGATAGTCTGCTTTTGGCTGCTAAGTCCCGCATTCTCTTCAACAGCAGAAGCTGTGTAGGACAGCTGTCATCTTCTTGCTCATACCAAGCCATCGCTGTTTCTAGTGCTATAAAGGCCTCTTCAGGACTTGGTCGACGTTTTGGGTTTTCTTCATAATCTACAAGTACATCATGTACTTCTGAGGAGTCTTCATCATCGGTCACTACATGTATTTGGTTTTCTTCTTGCACAAAAGACAAAATTTCTTCGTCATTCAAAAACTGAAAACCAGAATCATTATCATCTTCTAGCCACATGTGTGCATCATCTTTGTCACAGTCCGAAAATCCGGGCATTGCTTGAAACAGTTCCACAACTTCATTTATACAATCATCATTTGTGTCCACTGCAGTAGTTTCATTTCCTCCTTTTTTCCCAAGCAATCTATTCCAAGCCTTGTTGAGATTATCTTGTGACAGGGTGGTCCAAGCATCAGCTTACATATAGCAGCAGTCTTTGAGATTAAGCTTTTTTTGAAAACGCCACCACACTTTCTTCATCTTCAGCCAACAATAAACGACGCAGGACTTCCTTCTTGTACATCTTTTTAAGCTTTGCTATAACACCCTGATCCATTGGTTGAATCAGTGCTGTTACATTGGGAAGCAGAAAAATTACTTTAAAATTTGCATCAACTGCATTCAATGTATCCGTCTCTGGATGAGATGGTGCATTGTCCAGTAGAAGAATTACTTTTCCAGTTTTCTTTTCTTGTTCTTTCAACCTCTTCACATTTGGGATGAACTGATTTGTATACCAATCAAGAAATATTTCACTATTCATCCAAGCACTCTTCTGTGCTTTGTAGCACAATGGGAGACATGTCACATTCTTTAAACAACGTGTTTTTTTTGGCTTTGTCGATCATTAGCACCGGTAAACGATG
This sequence comes from Oreohelix idahoensis, assembly GCA_024509875.1. NCBI lineage: Eukaryota > Metazoa > Mollusca > Gastropoda > Stylommatophora > Oreohelicidae > Oreohelix > Oreohelix idahoensis. The sequence goes on from JAMPIV010019677.1 coordinate 213,635, forward strand.
ACTTCCACTGGCATTCGCGGCTACCAAAATTGTTACTCTCTCTTTGCACTTTTTAAACCCAGGGGCAGCTGCTTCGCGCTGAGATGCAAGTGATTTTTGAGGCAATGATTTCCAGTATAAGCCAGTCTCATCGGCATTATACACATCATCGAGTAAATAACCTTCTTCTTCCAAAAAAACCAAGAATGTTTCTTTAAAATTTTCAGCGGCAGTTGCATCGCTAGATGAAGATTCCCCTTGAATCTCCAATTCTCGTATGCCATGACGAGATTTAAAGTTTCTTAACCATCCCTGGCTAGCCTTAAAGTCAGGAGGACCGTCAAGTTGACTGTTGAACTGAAGTGCCTTTTCACACAATAGAGAGCCAGAGATAGGTTCCCCTTTGCTTCTTCTTTGCACAAACCATATATACAAAGCCTCTTCCAATTTCAAATCTTTCGCATTTCTCATGGTTTTATGTTTCTTCGACCCATTTTCACTATCCAATTTCGATGCAAAACTCATAATTTTATCCTTGTTACTTTTGATGTCAGAGACGGTAGCTTTCTCAACATTGAAAATCCTCGCAAATGAAGACACAGTTTCACCTTTTCCTAGTCTCTTGATAATTTCTGTTTTCGTTTCAATTGACAAAACATTGCGGTTCCTTTTATATGCTTTAGGCCTACTGGAAGATGCCAGGTCGCACAGAGAAATACGTGTACACCAAAATTATTCTGCTGTAGTAGCAGACACAATTATTTTAAGTTGAACTGTCTGTTTAGCCAGTGTTCTGCCTAGAACTCACACGTACACTGGATTGGTAAACCAGATATTAACGGACTTTATGATCTAACTGACTTCATGTACGTAAGCGACCGTCCATTAGCCCATCTCATTGTCTACAAATTGTTCGCACACATTTGAAGCTTGCCGCATCAAAAGATTCAGAACTGTAGTCTAACGTGACTGGTGGAGACTGATTTTTTTTTTTTCTGGAAAAAGTGTTCGGATAATTGGATGTTCGGATAATTGGGGTTCGGATAAATGGAGTTCTACTGTATTTGGTATTTTTTGCTCCTTTCTAGAGCTGTTTTCCAACTACAGAGGCATCTCTCTTCTTAGTATTGTTGGTAAGGTTTTTGCCAAAGTCATCTTAATGCGACTACACAAGTTAGCTGAGCGCATATATCCAGAGTCACAGTGTGGATTCCGAGCTGGCAGATCAACAACAGACATGATCTTCTCTCTCCGCCAGCTTCAGGAAAAATCAAGAGAGCAGAAAAGACCATTATATATCGCCTTTATAGACCTCACAAAAGCATTCGACCTGGTTAGTAGGGATGGACTCTTTAAAATCCTCCTGAAAATAGGCTGCCCTTCTAAAATGCTGGAAATGATAAAGTCATTCCATGACGGCATGAAGGGAACAGTCCAATATGCTGGAAGCACGTCACAGCCCTTTGATATACGAAGTGGCGTTAAACAAGGCTGTGTTCTGGCTCCGACCCTCTTCGGAATCTTCTTTGCCTTACTCTTGAAACATGCATTCAGAGATGCAACTGAAGGAATATGCCTTCACACTAGGTCAGATGGCCGTCTGTTTAATCTTTCAAGGCTGAAGGCAAAAACAAAAATCAGAAGGGTCACTATAAGAGACTTGTTGTTCGCTGATGATGCTGCAGTCGTCACTCAAAGCCAACAGGAGTTTCAGAGCTTGATGAATCGCTTCACTAAAGCATGCAAGGACTTTGGCCTCACAATAAGTCTAAAGAAAACGAATGTGCTGAGTCAGGATGTGGGTGCTGCACCAGTTATCACTATCGATAACTATGAATTGGCAGTGGTGCACCACTTCACATACCTAGGGTCTACCATCAACGACAAACTCTCACTGGATACAGAAATCGACAGCCGCATTGGCAAAGCTGCAGCTACCTTTGCCCGCCTCACATCGCGTGTTTGGGGAAACTCTAAACTCACAATGAAGACCAAAGTTGCGGTATATAATGCCTGTGTCACCAGCACACTCCTATATGGCAGCGAGACCTGGACGACCTATGCTAAGCAAGAAAGAAGGCTCAATACCTTCCATTTGCGGTGTCTACGCCGCATCCTCGGCATCTCGTGGAAAGATAAAGTGACAAATGTCGAGGTGTTGTCACGTGCTGGCCTTCAAAGTATGTATACGCTTCTTAGACAGCGTAGACTTCGCTGGCTTGGCCATGTTCGCCGCATGGATGATGGTCGCATCCCAAAAGATATCTTCTACGGACAATTAGCAGATGGCAAGAGAACAGTTGGGCGACCACAGCTGAGGTTCAAAGATGTGTGCAAGAGAGATATGAGGGCACTGGACATGGATCCAGCAACATGGGAGGATAAAGCTGCCGATCGCACTAAGTGGCGATGCTATTTACGGCACCACCTCAGATTGGGCGAAGAGAGGCTCACACAAGAAGCAGAGGTGAGGAGAAAACGTCGAAAGGAGCACCAGGAAAATAAGCAGCTGAGGGCTGTCACCTCAGGGGCGCATTCCCATAGTCAGTTATGACTGAAGGGGCTATTATTATTATTATTACTAGAGTAAAGTACGTCCATTTGCCTTCAGTTTCATACACAACAACGGGGCTATTTATGCACATGAACATTTTAAAAAATGATTTCCAAACAACAACAAAAACACACTGGGGTGGCCATTTTTGTTTGGGCCAAACCCACTTTTTTGCTTGGGACTGAAAGAGAGAAGTTTGTATCCTAGGCTACTGTACATTTTTCTGTTAGCAGAATGAAAGGTGGCAACGCTCTCTTTTTTTTTTTTTTTAATTAAATGTAGATGAAATACAAAAATAGCAAACTGTTTTCACAATAATGATTAAAAACAACAAAGTTTGAAAAGTTCTGGTTCATTGGTTTGAGAAAAGACACCATTTATTGTGTGAATCAATAAACAGCTCTAATACATTTTCTAATCTCTAATCCCTGTGTAATTTATCTCTACTTAATTATTATTTTAATAATTTTGAATGCTAATAACAAATTAAAACATTCTCTATTCAAAAGCTGTTATGAGTATTACTATTTAACGTTAAAGCTTTAAATTGTAATGTATAACTGCTTTCTTTCAAAGCTTCTGTCAGTGAATGTAATATGAACTATTTATTGTTGTAGTTTACAATGTTAATAGTTTGCAACCACTTTGCTTATCTTCAGTACATCTTTTTGCACTATAATTGTTTTTCCCTCTTCTTTGATTTTAAATCACGTCAGTGCTATTGTATGGCTCTGAAACATGGAGAACAACAAAAAACAACAACCAAAAAATTACAGACATTCATAAATGGGTGACAAGAACCAGTGGAACAACAGATGAGAAGAAGGTGATGGATAGGACACACATTGAGGAAATCTGTTGACAGCATTACAAGGCAGTCCTTGTTCTGGAATCCCCAGGGAAAGAGAGGCAGAGGCAGACCAAAAAACACACAAAAATGAGAACTGGAGACAGAAGTGAAAATGATGAGGAAAACGTGGAAAGAACTTGAGCTGACGGCACGAGGCAGGAAGAATTGGCATGTCTTTGTTGAAGGCCTATGCTCCTTGGGGAGTTAAAAGATACTGTTGATTTTAATGATAATCTACTGTTTATTTTCTCTTTTAGTCACTAGAATCACTGAAGGGCAGCAATATTAAAAAAAAAAAAAAAAAGTATGCCTATTTCTTAACCCTAATGCAATAAAGATTTTGTTGGTTTGTTCATTCATTCCTTTTCGTTGAGAAATTTTTAAAAAATTAGCTCTTTCAGATGTGGCTTCATTCATCAATGGCTAGTTACCTTTTTTCAGGAATGTGGCCAAGATTTATAGTGAGTTTTGACCCAAATTCAACGTTTCGAGGATTGGTGATTTCAAACTGACAATCCTTCCCTGTCTCTCGCAAACTAACTTTTTCAATAGTCAAGTCTCTGACGTCCAAGACCTACAAGAAAAAAACAATTTTAACTCAAGACATTCTCAACCAACAAGGCAGAGGTCTTACACATATTAGCCGAGACAGTGGCTCATGTTTGTAAATCATCTTCATCATTTTCCCTTTCGCTCTATATGGAGCATAGAGCTACCACTGTAGCTGACTCCCTTGCAAGAAGCTTGCCCAAGCATACACATTCCCTTGCAAGAAGCTTGCCCAAGCATTCACATTCCCTTGCAAGAAGCTTGCCCAAGCATTCACTTTCCCTTGCAAGAAGCTTGCCCAAGCATTCACATGTTCTTGCAAGAAGCTTGCCCAAGCATTCACATGTTCTTGCAGCAGTGGTTTATGTAGCTATGTGTTTTATGTGATGAGGTTGCCAGCCTCATGTACAACCTCATATTAGTCACTCTGTATGATATGCCTGATGGAGCAGCAGTGCTATTCTTTCCTTAACTCATCAGAGACCCCTGGGAATTACACATGTCAATGAGATAAGGGAAATCATTAATGTCATTAAAATGATAGAAAACTTGCAATCATTATGAAAAACCAAATTAAAGAAAGCTACATTCCGAGAAACTTTTGATTTAACAAAATTGCAATCTCAAAAAAATTCTGCCATGTCTAAGTTCATATTGCATCTCCGAGACAAATATAGACTATTCCAACAGTTACAGGCCTGCATAAAATTATGTAGCTGGTATCAACTAAAGAACATTCAGTAGTTAAGGACTAAACTAAGCAAATAACGCAGCATAAACATAAAAACAAGACAGTTTTAAGTTTAACAAATAGATCTGTTGCAGTGACTAGTTTTTAGTGTAACAAACAGAGCTGTTGGAGTGACTGTAGTTTTTAGAGTAACAAGCGAGTCTGTTCAGGTGACTGTAGCTTTTAGTGTAACAAGCAGGACTTTTCAGGTGACTAGCATTTAGTGTAACAAGCAGGACTTTTCAGGAGACTGTTTGGCTTTTAGTGTAACAAGCAGGTCTGTTCAGGTGACTGTAGCTTTTAGTGTAACAAGCAGGTCTGTTCAGGTGACTAGTTTTTAGTGTAACAAGCAGGACTTTTCAGGTGACTGTAGTTTTTAGTGTAACAATTTTTGATGATGCCAAAATTATAAATAATGATTGCATAAGATTGATGGTGTTATTTACAAGGATGAAAGTGATCACAATTGCTAGTTATTGCTCCTCAACAAGCATGAACAACTCAGAGGGACAGTAAGTCAATGCTACAAAAGAACAAAAGGACATGATTTAAATAAGGGCAAGAACATTTCAAATACAGGTTTTCTTTCTACATCCAATTTGTAAAACAATAATAGATGTTAATATCTTGTCTCATGTTGCTGAATGCAGCTTTGGATATGCATATTCTCTTCTTGATTTCTGTTTCACATCTGCTATCTTCTGTTATTATATGACCAAGATATGAGAAACTCTTGACTTGTTACAGGATTTTTCCCTTTATTCTTATCTTTAACACTAGCTTATCACCTGCTTTGCTAGTCTACAGTGTTGTTAAACACTGCAGGTTGAAGGCAGTCTCAAGAAGAAAGGTTCATTAAGATACTGAGTGCTACATAATCCTTCAGATTTATTCATCATCATCATTTTCCTTTTTACAGGCTTTTCTTTAACTTGCCACGTATGTCACTCTCTTGTCACCTTCAAATCTTGCAATCGATTTTTCAATCACTTCCAGATGAGCAATAGCTCTGAAACTTGGCATAGTTGTGTATTCCCAATGACAATACAATAATCCGTTGTAAAAATAATAAAATTAATGAAATTAAAATTAAAATAAATTTTTATTTTTTTTGGTGAATTGGGCGATAACTGCAAATAATCTAGGTGTATTCTTTCCAACAAGATTGTCTCTCTTAAGAGAAGTATTGAAACTTCTCCCACCTCCACACACACACTATCGCACGCACATGCACAGGCATACACACAACTGACAACTACATTTTAAAAAATGTAATTTACAACTCTTATCCAAATTTTTTTTTTTAATTAAAAAAAAAAATTAACTTTCCGTGTAATATACTGAATAATGAAATTTGCCTCCTGTGCTCTGGACTCGTTTATCGCAAACTGATAAAGTCATTAGCGGATCGATTACATTTAACTTAAATTTTAAAACAACAAAAAAATAACACTAAATAGAAGAAAATAAAAAATATTAAAAAAAAAACCATTTTAAACTCAGGCTTTTATTGCACTAAAAAGCCACAAATAATTTTTCAAGGAGTTTATAGCTTGCAGTCAAAAAATTTAACATCAATCTACATGAAATTAACTTCTGCTTTATACTTCATTACACACTTATGGATAACGTATATGATAAGCGCTTAAGCGTCCCAAGCTTTTTGTCAATTTGATGTTACATTTTTTTACTGCAAGCTATAAACTCCTTGAAAAATTATATGTGGCTTTTTGGTGCATTAAAAGCCTGTGTTTAAAATATTTTTATATATATTTTTTATTGAACTTGAAACACCACTAAAGGATGTGGAATCGTACACATACCTTGGCAGTAATATAGACAGAGTTGGAGGGACAGACAATGATATCAAAATAAGAATACAAAAAGCAAGAGGAGCTTTTTATTGCATTGGGAAACATATGGAGATCAAGAGAAATCAAGTCCAACACAAAAATAAGAATCTTCAACTTAAATGTCAACTCAGTCTTATTGTATAGCTCTAAGGCAGGGAGAGCAACAAAAACATCAACCAAAAAGCTAAAGACTTTTATAAACGGGTGCTTGCGTAGAATAGAAGGACTGAAATGGTATGACAAAGTCACAAATGTGGAATTGATGACAAGAATCAGACAAGTGACAGTGGAACAAGAGTTGAGAAGAAGATGCTGGCGATGGATAGGACACACATTGAGGAAACCTGTTGATAGCATTACAAGGCAGTCCTTGTTCTGGAGTCCACAGGGAAAGAGAGGCAGAGGCAGACCAAAAAACACATGGAGAAGATAACTGGATACAGAGGTGAAAATGATGAGGAAAACATGGAGAACTTGAGCGGAAGGCACAGGACAGGAAGATTTGGCATGTGTTTGTTGAAGGCCGGGGCAAAGTCTACAGACAGGGGGTATGATGTGCTGGTGTTGTGGGTAGTGGGTTTCCCCCCTTGCTTCACCCTAGGCCTAGTTAATTCTGTTCATGAAAGGAGCGACCATTGCGGTGTTAGTCTCTTGGCCTAGCAAAACCTCTCATACCCCAAGATCGTTGTGCGTGGTGAAGAGCCACACCCTCCTCGAGGTAGTCCTGGTAACTGAGGGTGCGAATCCTCAGGCTAAACACAACGGATCTAGAGGAGCAAACCTCGATAATAAAACCGGTGCACTACACCGTACACGCCCTCTGTGGGTGGGAAGGAGCCAGATGGATACTGAACAAGTCTTGGGAGTGGGAACGAGTGTGGACTGCTCCCTGAAGATCGGAACCCATCGTACAGGCACAGAGACTCAGGACGTGACGATCCTATTGCCTTCAACTCTTGGTCACATGCCTAGAGCCTCGGAGAACTCGGCGTAACCAGCAGGCAATTTGGTGGCGGGGAAAGAGCACTGTGAGCCCTACCTTGGCTACGTATCACAAGGAGACGCAGAAACACCCCCTTTATCTCCCCCAGAGCTGGCACAGTACACTTCTGGCTTCTACCCGGGGCGTTAGGAAATCCACAGGCACCCCAGCATCACAATGCCAAGAAGATGACAAAGTTGGAATTTACTAACTCAAACCTGGCAGAGCAAGTCCTCCAACAGATGCGGCTGATGCTGAGCCCACTGGCGCGTGGACACGTCCCGATCCCCATCGAGACTTGCCCGGGGAGCCCACCCCGGCTCAAAAAAGCAGAGAAGGCCACTCTCCAAACCTCCGATGTCTTGCGGGCAGTGTTAGGATGTGCAAGAACATGGACAGGAAGACTCCACAACTTCCCCACTGAAGACACGCCCACGGCGACCGTTGCCTCAATTGGCTGTGTGTGGTGTACCCGGAAACGGGGCCTCCCAGTACTGAGACACAGTTAAGTCCCCGATGTCACTTATCGGTGCAGAGTTGAGAGAGATGGCTGAGCATCACAATCCCCCCTGTGTTGCAGCATGATGAGAACCCAGAATTGCACACTGAGCTTAGGGGGATCACTTGGGCACCAGACTTAATACTGGCTCTTGACTGGATGGCCGCATGCAGGAGATTTCTACAATGGGGGGTTGGCAGGTGGTGGGTATCTGGAAGTGGCTCTGTGCAGGACGTGAGGATTCCTTGGGTGAGCCCAGAACCAGAGCACAGCATTGTGCAAGCTCTGCATAGTTGGAAAGCCCCCTGGATGACGGGGAATGCACAGTGTGCTACCCCACCTGTCCCCAACTGCTAACTTAGAACCAGAAGTGGGGTCCTCTGTATGCGTGCCAGGCCAGGATAAAATGCCTGGGAAAGAGACTGGAGCTCAGAACTCCCTAACTCAAAGTTGCAGGATGGCAGGAAAGACAGGGCTATTTTGAAGATAATGCAACCATATTTTCACCATACGAGCTCGGACGCCGCCTCGGTAAACAAGGTCCGCGCAGAGCAGTGACACCCCCAGGCTGCTTGCGAATAGTCTACTACTGGGAACATAAACAGATTAGGGATGAGCCCACTCTCCCGTTGAACAGGTGCTAAAGTCATAGATACTGGGCCAGAAGGCGCACCGGAAACCACAGTATCACGCAACTCGCTTTTTTTTTTTCTATGGAGAGTACACCGTCAAATAAATCTCGTACTGGTGCTCGCCCTGTGGAGCTCCACCAGGCAGGTGCAGTGCCGGGCTCTGAGCCTCGACAGAGCCCACCCTCAGCTACTGGAGGACCCTCTAGACCGTCTTGTGGAGTCAGCAGACGGCGGAGGAGAACTACTGACCAAAACAAAACAGAAAAAGAGAAACCCAGAGTGCCACTTGTCATGATGCACTGGAATGCAGAGGGAGTGAACAGCAAGCAGGCTGGATACAGCAAAAAGACAGAGCTGGAAAACATCTTGTATGAGAAGCAAGTCAGTGTTTGCTGTATCCAAGAGACTCACTTGAAAGCAGATCAAACCTTTAAAATAAGGGGATATCAATGCTTCAGATCCGACAGAAAAGATAGACGAAAAGGAGGAGTACTTACTCTTGTAAGGAATAACATTCCTGCACACGAAAGGAAAACCTTCATGGATGGAGCAGAATATCAGCTGTTGCAGATAAAGGTAGACAAGATGGAAATAGAACTCCTGAACTATTACTGTCCGAACAACAAACCCCTGAGTCTCAGCTCTATACAGGTACCAGCCACCAACTTTATAGCAGTTGGAGACTTTAATAGCCACTCCCAGAGCTGGGGCTATAACCATCTGGATCACAGAGGTGAAGAGGTTGAAACTTGGCAAGATGATCACTCCCTAATCCTAGTCAATAATGCCACAGATACTCCTACCTTCTACTCCAGAGGATGGCACACAACTTCAACACCAGATCTTGCCTTCTCCACACCAGATATAGCTGGATCTATTAGTAGAGAAGTAGGAGACCAACTAGGGGGAAGCGACCATCGCCCAATCTTTCTTACTGTCCAGAGTGCAACTCTCAGTACAGGCCCAGCCATTACAAGATGGAACTACAAAAAAGCCAACTGGGGTTTATTCAGGCATCAGGTGAACACGCTGCTGTCTACCCTCAAGGTACAGAACAGAGACATTAATGAAGTGGTAAAAGACTTCAACAGATGCATACTACAAGCTGCAAAAGAAACCATTCCCAAAGGATGCCGGCGTAACTACATACCATACTGGTCCAGCACACGCCAAGAACGCCAGGAAGCTATGGACAGGGCTAGAAAGGACGCAGAGTCTCAGCCTTCACTTGAAACTCACAACAAATGGAAAAAGGCTGTAGCAGAGTTTCAGAGAACAAAGCTAGAAGAAAAACGGAAAAGCTGGAGAACTAAAACGGCATCGCTGAACCTTGAGAAAGACGGCAGGAAACTTTGGAGATTAGTCAAGTCTCTAAATGAAGAGCGTTCCTCACCTAGGCAGACTATCACACTGGATGAAGGTGGCAAACTTTTCAGAGGAAAACAAGCTGCAGACTTGTTTGCTAGAAGATACAGTTCAGAAAGCAACTTACCCATTAACATAGATCATCAGAGAGAGATAAGAAAAGAAATACTGGCAACCATGGGACAGACAGATACTCCTGCCCCAATGAGGGAACCCATCACACTAGGAGAACTACAGAAGGCTATTTCCAAGCTTAAGTTTCAAAAGTCACCCGGCCCAGACAAAATCAGCAACGAAATGCTAGTAAATCTGAGCTCAGCAGCAAAGACAAAACTGCTTGAGATATTCAACCACAGCTGGTTGAAAGGAACGGTACCCCAAGTATGGAGAGAAGCCATCACAATACCCATACTAAAGAAAGGGAAATGTAAGACCGAGGCTGCAAGTTACCGGCCAATCAGTCTCACAAGCTGTGTTGGGAAGACTATGGAGCGAATAGTCAACCACAGATTGAAATGGTATTTAGAGTCTGAGCAGATCCTGGTGCCGGAACAAGCTGGATTTAGAGAATGCTACAGTATAGAAGACCAAGTTACTTACTTGTCTCAAGCAATAGAAGATGCCTTCCAGGAGAAGAAAAAGGTCCTAACGATCTGGGTCGACTTCAAGCAGGCCTTTGACAAGGTGTGGAAAGATGGCCTCATTGCAAAACTTAGGAGAAGTGGAATCCAAGGCAACATGATGAAAATGGATCCAGTCATACTTGCATAACAGGAGAACTAGAGTCACTCTTGACGGTCTGCAGAGCAGAAAAGTGTTGCTCCATCAGGGGGTACCTCAAGGAGGAGTAATTTCCCCAACACTCTTCCTTGTTTACATCAATGACCTGGTGAAAGATCTCCCTGCAGGAGTTAAAGCTGCCTTATATGCAGATGACCTAGTACTCTGGTGCGCTGATGAAAATGTCACCACAGCAAATTATAGAATGCAGCGGGCAGCAGACATGCTAGTGTCATGGGCAGAGAAATGGCTTATCACAATAAACACAGACAAAACCTACACAACACTGTTCTCCCTCGCCCCCAAGGACAAATCAGCTAACATACACCTAGGGACAACCGTGATCAAGGAAGAAAGCTACCCCACCTATCTTGGGGTGACATTTGACCAAAGTCTTACATGGAATAAGCATATTGAAAACGCAGAAGGAAAGGCCCGAAGACGACTAGGCATACTCAGAAAATTAGCAGGTACCAACTGGGGAGCAAATGAACGAAATCTAAAGAAGATTTATAATGGAGTAATAAGACCACACTTAGAGTTTAGCTCAGCAGCATGGTCATCAGCTGCTAACTCACATCTGCAGTCTTTGGACAAGGTGCAAAATCAAGCTCTCAGGCTCATTACAGGAGCCATGAAAACTACACCAATAACAGAGATGCAGAAGGTTGCTGGATTACAGACATTGTCCCATAGAAGAGACACAAAAACCATGATCCAGATGGAAAAGTACAACAGTATGCCAATGCACCCAATGAAGGCAAGACTAGATGATCTGGCATTGGGACGTCTAAAGCGTAGCAGCTTTGTGCATCGGGGGAAAAGACTTATAAGACAGCATCAAGAAGACCTATCCATGAAGACAACACCACTGAAGCCCACCCTATACCCTGTACCATGGGAGCAGGCCAGCAGTGCCCTCCAAATTAATACATCAGTCAGTGGTCTCACAAGTGGATGTGAGTATAATGATCTGCAAAAACGAACTGCTACATTGAGTATGATCCAAGAAAGCTATCCCGATCAATCATGGATACATGCCTATACAGATGGATCAGCAACTAATGCTGTTAGGAATGGAGGTGCCGGTATCTTTATCTCATATCCTGACAACCACTATGAGACTAGGCACATTCCCACTGGTAAATTCTGTTCCAACTATACAGCTGAGGTTCAAGCTCTAGAGCAAGCTGCAAATATGATTTATAACACCAACTCTGACTGCCACCAGGTAGTCATCCTCACAGATGCACTGTCCTGCAAGCTCTCAAGGGTGGTAAACTCCCGCATCTGAGAAATGAACTAAACAAGGTAGCTGCCAAAAAGAGAACCATACTTCAGTGGGTACCATCTCATTGTGGTGTACCCGGAAATGAAAAGGCAGATAAACTTGCAAAAAAAGGAGGAGAATGTGAACAAGAAGATAATGAAGTCACATACTTTGAGAAAAAGAGAGCTATCCAGACTATCAGAAGAGAACAGAACCAACCCAAAGACGACTATCACACTCTCAACCGGCAGGGACAGATAACTATTTTTCGACTCAGGACAGGGCATAACAAACTGAATAAACACATGCACAAGCTACGATTGTCTGCTTCACCACTGTGCACATGTGGATTAAACGAACAAACTGCTGAGCATGTTCTACAGGACTGTCCTCTGTATGACCAGTTAAGAAAGATATACTGGCCCAATGACTCAACACTAAACTCAAAGCTATATGGAGTTAAAGAGGAACTTCAAACAACAGTCGAATTCATCATGAGAACTCGTCTGACGGTGTAATCATCAAAGATGCGATCGCAAGAAGAAGAAGATCATGGTTGAAAGTAGACCACGAACCTGTTGACGACACTCTGCCTTCTGATCATTGTTATCTGAAATATCATCCAAGACTTGTTTTATTGCAGAAAAGCTGTGTAAAAGTGCTTTTGTTGCATCTGCCCGAGCGGACCACCTGGTATCTGACAGTCTTTTCACAAAGGGCAAATGGGACTTATTATGAGTACCGCCAGCACATAATGCTGTAGAAAGGAGACCCCACCGGTAGGTAGAAGCAGAAAAGAAGGTGTACAGGCTTTCAACAAATCCAATGAAAATGACTGCTTCCGTCCGCAAACAGTTAAGATAAAAATAATGAAGAGTAACACTAAGTCACCCTCTTATGCTCTTTCTCTCACAATTTCGTGACACCAAATGAAAAGGCGTTAAAGATGGGATAAATCACAAGATCATTGGTTTAACGCTCGTATTAGAAGATGACCAAAAAAGTATGTACATATTTATTGGCGCGGGGCCCCTAAAAGCGCGGGGCTCGTAGCATATGCTACATTTGCTACTACGTTAATCCGGCTCTGTCCTACAGCTATGGTTTCTGTAGCAAGTGTTTGTTTTACACGATGAAGTTTCCAGCCCCATACAAAACATCATATTAGTCCCCTTTTAAGACATGCCCAGGGGTGAGGTAGTCCTATTCTTTCTGTGTATATTCACAGCCCCCGGGAACTACATGGAACATATATATTTATTAAGAGATTTATTGGCAACCTCTGCATTTACAACATAAAAAGTAAATAAATAAAAAATTTAATAAATTAAATAAAACATTCTTTTTTGAAAACACTGTCATTTCCCAATGGCAAGGGGAAGATTGGTAAATCGGTTGAAATGAAGAACCCTTCCCATTATTACTGCATTTCTGTATTCTTCTTTAAGCCGGCATCGATGTGGTTTGATTATTTCACTTGATGTGGTTTGATTATTTCACCAGATTGATAGACATCTGGGCAAAACTGGACACATATCTCACTATTTTTCATTTCAACTGGTAAATCTTGTGAATTTCTCAGCTAACGTAGGAAAATGCCTTGTCATTCAGGTGATCACACAAACTGAGATAAATTATCTTACCTTTTGTACATCAATACATAACAACCTGTTTTGTGTTAATCTAAAATAGTTTGCATTCAACAATTATGCAATTAACAATAACTACAGCAGCCATCAATAAAATAAATGACACTTCTAAATCATTAATTGGTCCGGGAACGACTGTTAAGGACCATTAGGCCTAGCCTACCTATTATTTTTGATGTAAGCTCTTTTTTTTATTATTATTATTACTTTTATTTATAGGCCTATATATTTTGCGCCAGTGTGCATCTTAGACCAAAGACCATAACCACCTGCCTTTGCTAGTTACAGATGAAAAACAATCACTCAACCAGTCTTCCTAATTTTAGTTACTAACCAAACTTTCCAAAGTCTCAACTTTCTTTTCCACAGTCAAATGAGCGTGACCGGCGATTGTATGGGCTGAGAAGTCTATAGCTACGTCCCAATCGAGAGAACGAATCTCGCATTTGTCGCTTTCAGAGTATGAGCTTGGATCAATCGTACTCGCTGCTCTTGCCATTATGGATGTCTTTTATCTGCTCATTCAATAATGAAGATGATGATAAAAACGCGAAGACACAGAACAAATACTTTGGTCCGAATTTCGAACTAGTGTGTACGGCAAATCAAAATCTTGGATTATCTGGAGCAGTTCCCCGTTAACGATAAAATTACTTTACAGACATCAATGTAAGAATTACCTTTTTTTTTGCCTTCTGTGTGTTCCTTTCATTACTCTTTCAAGCCTGATGCTTTCAGCGTTGATAGATACTAAGTCAGAGCTGCATTTACCACCCAGCTAAAACGCCCGAGAAAATTAAGTTCAACACTGTTATAATTGACTGCTAACCAGACGGTCCCTGTGTCCCGCCATCAAGCGGCAATAATTGATAGATATCTACAAGAAAGTATTCCTGAGAAGGTCTATACTTTCTAACATGCTGATGATGTTGCCCTATTTGCTAAATCAAAGGCACATCTCCAATCAACCTGCAAGTATCCCTAAGAATGAGGGATGTCTAAGACGCTAAAAAAAAGTGATACACGAGAGAAGAAAAGAAACCAGATTTAAACGGCCGAGCTTTAAAATATTTATATTTACCATCAAAAGAAGAGTTGGACTCGAAAAAGAGGACATGTTATTTGTTTGGTAAGAAGATGGCTCTGTATACCAGCTCCACTATGTCCCAGTTTTGACGGGAGTCAGTTAGCCAATTGTACATGCGAATTGAGGTATCTAATAGTAACCAAGAAGAACATGGTCCCGTAAACGATACGTCAAAGGCCTGTCCCACCCGCCTGTGTCTACTGAGATGGTTTGGCCATGACTGCAGAATGGGAGAATTCGGCTACCAACGACAAGCATGGGAAACAAAGACCTCGACCTCCAACGAACGAGTTCGCTGGGAGGACAACATTAACAATCTTTGAAGGGCGAGGGGATAATGGAACCAGGCCAGGAAAAAAAAAAGCTCTCTCTTCCAAACCTCTTGTGCTCGATGTAGGTTTAAGAACACGAATGTAGGTACATCGGGTACTATGTAGGCCTACTATAAATGTTAAGACGACACTACGCAACTATGTTTATCCTTTCTGTTGTTTATTTCTGTCGATGTCTAACTGTCAAGTATCTTTTCTCTTTGCTGTACTGTATCTGTGGTTCCAATGGTTGTTATTGCCGGGAGTTGTAGTGAGGATAAGCTCTCACTGCAGATAAAATACTTCTATGGCACGCGCCTCAAACAGCCTCTGACAACCAAGTCCAGCTCCCGGCCTTCACGTGTGGCTCAATTTGAGCCCGGCGGAACTGTTTCCACTGACGGGAGAAGGGGCAAAGGCGAGCGACTGGCGCCTTAAAACCAGCAGCTTCGGGCAGATAGGGCTCGTGATCCTTGGTTGGTAGCTTATCTAAGAGAAGGAACTCTGAATTCAAACCACCGCTGCCTTGCGGGAATATCCATTTGTGGAATTGGCTTCGGGAGTAAACCCTGAGGATAAATCCGGAGTCGGAGTCCCTAAGGCAGTCTAATGTCGATTCGACATTATTCTGGCAACTCCTGCGACATGGCTGGTACCAAACTGTATCGGCTACTGCCGTTCCTTTGGATCTACCGGCTGTGTGGAGAGGGGGAACATGCTGCATGGGCAACAGCTTGATCTCCATATAACTGTGCCCAAGCTCGCGCCCTGGAGAGGACACTCCAGCTTCACCCTATAGGTGTCGGCAAAACACGGGAAGTAGCAGTTACCGGTTATAAGCATTATGCCCAATTGGCGTAGGGCATGGCGCCAGGGGCTACTTCCGACAGTGGGAGAGGTTCTAGGATCTCACTGGACAGCTACCGCCCGCTTCAAGCTGGGCAGCCCCCAGTCAATAAGGTGTTGTCCCGCCACTGTCTGCTTTCCCCATTGGGTGCATGGGGATTAGGGTCAAACCCGAACTGTGGACAGAAAATTTTGCACCAAGCAATTATCGAAAAATAGAAATAAGCAAACTCTCAGATTGGGATGCTGGAACGTCCGGACTATGTTGACTGGACTATCCGAAAACCTACAGGATGTAAACGATGTAAGGAAGACAGCCATAATTAATGATGAGCTTAAACGACTTCAGGTGGATATAGCTGCACTTCAGGAAACGCGCCTGGCGGGCTCTGGAATGGTGAGCGAGAAGGACTACACATTTTATTGGCAAGGGAAAGATCTTGATAAAGCTAGAGAACACGGAGTAGGTTTTGCGGTCAAAAAATCGCTAACTAACATGGTTGAACCAGGCGAGAATGGATCAGAACGCCTGTTAACGCTCCGCCTGCAAACTAGCACAGGTCCCATCACCCTTGTCAGTGTGTATGCTCCTACTCTGTACTCTGCCTCAGAAGCTAAAGATGAGTTCTACGAGAATCTAGCAGCAGGATGGTGTCTTATTGAATTATCTGCTAACGTTACTGTTGTGTTGTGGATCTGGTAATGTCTACAGTTGATACCTATATATCCGCCACACAGGCAAACACTGTAGAAGTCTACTGGTAAGCGATGCACAGGTTCTCGATACAAATAGACCACGCCCACTCCGGGGCTATTTCTAAATACGTGTTAAGTTCCCTGTCACACTTGTAATACTAAGTGCGTGTGTTGGTTTAGTCGTTTACACCACAGGTACGTACACAAGAGTCATGGATGGTTGTAAACGACTGGTGACATTTCATATGGGTTTATTCACGTCACAACACATTGATGAAATACACATAGAATACCGTTCACAGCACAACACAAGATATAAATTACCACATAAGAACTGCGCACTCGGCAGCTACAATGATATCATGATTCATGGCCTAGAGTACTCATATTAAACTCAGCGTTCTAAAGAATCCTCAATAACAATCCTCTCACAGGAGCTATCATGATTCATGGCCTAAAGTACTCTTATTAAACTCAGCGCTATAAAGAATCCTCAATAACAATCCTCTCACAGGAGCTATCATGATTCATGGCCTAAAGTACTCTTATTAAACTCAGCGCTATAAAGAATCCTCAATAACAATCCTCTCACAGGAGCTATCATGATTCATGGCCTAAAGTACTCTTATTAAACTCAGCGCTATAAAGAATCCTCAATAACAATCCTCTCACAGGAGCTATCATGATTCATGGCCTAAAGTACTCTTATTAAACTCAGCGCTATAAAGAATCCTCAATAACAATCCTCTCACAGGAGCTATCATGATTCATGGCCTAAAGTACTCTTATTAAACTCAGCGCTATAAAGAATCCTCAATAACAATCCTCTCACAGGAGCTATCATGATTCATGGCCTAAAGTACTGTACACTGCAGTTATAAACACTTCCACAATAATTAAAACTGCAGTTTCATACTACGCTGTACCCACAGCGAAAAATCCGTCGACATTTTAAATTCAGCACTGTACAGGCAGTTCACACTTCCCAAAAACACACTGTCTTCCTACCCGGTCAAAACGCCCGGAACACTCTCCCTAGATAACACACTCGTCCCGCTCAAAAGCAGTCACGAGACTTTTTTTTACTGTTCACACAACTCAAAACAATTGCGGGCTAGCAGCGAGCTTCTCTCACCCAACTCAAAACAATACAGAATAACTATATCAGCGCTTTTCACGCTGTCTGTAATCTGTCTCTCGAAACTATCACGAGATACTCTCTAAATAATTCGATAGCTAACAAGCAACTAAGTGCTATAACTCAAAATCTATTTCAACTACCAACATACTCCAGTTTACTTCCCCTTACACTAAAACTGTTCGTTACATCTTACCTCACCCCCAGAGAAAAAAATTGATTCTATCAATTTTTTGACAAATACATCCCCAAAAAATTAAAAGGACAATGAATCTCTAACATATGTGTCTAAGAATTACTTTAAGTTAAGTTAAAATAAGACATCTACAAAATATAAGCATTAAGTGAAATGTAAAAATGAAGTATCCAATGTAATCAATTAAGCATACCAAAAATAATGCATTACAAAACCAAGTTAAGTGAATACAGCACAACTAAATAGGAAACAACCGATAGTACAAGAAAAGACAAGATCAAGCAAACGAAAAAATGATCCGTAATAAAGGTAAGTATGAAATCAGAATATGAGGAAAAAAACAATAATATTACATTCAAACAATTTTGTAATATGAATACATTAAAGTACGAACCACACATTGTAATATAATGCGAATCTTGACATGTACGATATTCTGTAAATAAACATGGCTACGAACTGAACATGCTTTTACTGAGTGCTCTCTGAAACATGTGTGTGCTTGTGTAGATGACGAGGTAATGCTTATATACATACATCATAACATTACATGGTGGCAGCGGTCGATACC